>VXBN01013252.1:1550392-1659972 GCA_013397395.1 Sinosuthora webbiana
AAAAAAAAAAAGGAATATTTCAGTTTATTAATACTTCTGAATAATTGAAATTTCCCGCTGGGTAAAGCCCAGGGGCTTTCCAATAATGGCAATCTGCATACTGTTAATTATTTATCATGTTCATTTGGGCTAAGTCATTGCTAACGTGCTCAGCTCCTGGAAAACTCCATGAATCATCGTCCTCGTGCTGTGACAGCCGCGGCAGCAGCGTGGTCCTGTCACAGAACTTCACACGGAGTACAAAACTCCGGCCTGAAAAAACACTGCTTTACCCTTTCCTCTGTTCCAGAGGAGATGGATTTATTTTATTTTATTTTTTTTTTTTTTTTACAGCAGCCTTCAGGAGGAAAAAAATTAACTCCAGGAGGAGTATTTAAATAAGCATTTTTAATAGATCAAATATCCCCGTGCTCGCAGACGCTGCTTAATGAGAAAACAAATTACGTGGGAGCTACAGATTCTCTTTTTTTTTTTTTTTTTTTAATATTTATTCACAAATGATTCTCTCTCCTTTGCTTTTGCTTCCCTGCCTGCAGCCGAGTGCATGGATGCACCACGGCAGAGCCCAGATCTGGGGGAGCTGCTGGAGAGGAGGAGGAGGGAGAATTATCCATAATTTGGTGGCAGAAAAATCACATATTCAGCAGTTGGGGTTTTTTTTCCCCCTTTTTTCCTTTGCTTTATTTTCCTTCTTTTTCCTCCCTTCTCTCCTCCCTTCCTTTTCCCTTCTTGTTTTTCCTTTTCTGTTTCTTTTTTCTCCTTTTTTCCCCTGGTTGGGAATATGTGATAAGGAGAAGGGAAGGAGGTCTGATGTCCCAGCTGAGACTCCCTGGAATTCAGGCTGTTGGTGTGTGACTGGAGGTCACAGAGATTTGGGGAGATCTGGGGAGATTTTGGGATAATCCCCGGTGTCTCAGTCCTGGTTTACCCACAGCCTGCTCATCCTGGGAATGTGGAGATGGAACACGGGGCAGAGCGAGGATGGGTCCTTGGAAAGGGTTTAGAAAGTCCATTTGAAACCTCAGAAATGCCATTTAAAATGTTTAACTCATTATTTTATGATTATTCCTGTCAGCTGGACTGGCCATGATGATCAAAATCACATTTTGGGGCAGAAAACCACCCCCATCCTTCCCCTTTCCTCTCCAAATTCACCCCGGGACGATTTCTCCTCAGTGCAGAGGAATGCTCCAGCTCGGTGATTAATTAGTATTGCTATTAATACAAGATGCAATTCCATTGGACTAATCTGTCTTATTGGTCAGGCTTTAATTAATTAGGTAATAAAAGCAACCCTTAAAAAAAAAAAAAACAACAAACCCTTTGAACGCCGGTTAATGAAACCCATGGATCTACTTATTAAGAATTAAAACCTTTCTCCCTTTGATACTTCCCTGCTTTATTAAACTCTGCTCCATTGCTTTGTGTGGTTTGTCCCATCAATAACGAGGCTCTTTCTTCTGAGCTGCTTGGTGTGAGCCAAGAAATCTCCTGTTATCTCATTAGGGACAGTGAGGGCAGCAGCAAAAGCCGTTTGTTCCAGGCATTTTGTGGTGTTTTTATTATTAAAATAACAAAAAGCTCCTGTCTTGCACACCCTACACCTGTTTCCATATAAAAAAAACAACTTTGTAGATGAAGAACTGGTTCTCCCTGGGCTGGGAAACCTGGGGCAGCTCCAGGGGGACACAACACCTCAATCCCAAAGGAGCTGGAGGAAAACATCCTTTGGGGGATTTGCTCGGTGTGGGTTCCTCCCTCCCCTCCCTGCCCCGGGATTTGGTGCCCCATCGTTATTTCGGTCCCAGCGGGTTGTGAGCAGTGGGTGCTGCCTCCTCTGGGCCTGGAGGGAGGGGATAAAACCAGGCTCAGAGTTCTCCAGGACAAACCAGGCTCAGGGTTCTCCAGGGTAAACCAGACTCAGAGTTCTCCAGGATAAAACAGACTCAAAGTTTTCCAGGATAAAACAAGGCTCAAAGTTCTCCAGGGTAAACCAGGCTCAAAGTTCTTCAGGATAAACCAGCTCAGGGTTCTCCAGGATAAACCAGGCTCAGAGTTCTCCAAGGCAAACCAGGCTCAGAGTTCTCCAGGGTAAATCAGGCTCAGCTCTCTAGGATAAACCAGACTCAAAGTTCTCCAGGATAAACTAGACTCAGTTCTCCAGGATAAACCAGGCTCCTGCTCTGCTTCCTGCTCTTGCTATTCCTTCCCCCTGCCCAGGGGATTCACTGGGATAAAAGTCCAGGGAATTCTCTGCAGGAGCAGCTTGGGGGGTTTAATGCTGGAAGAATCCAGAGGTTCTCTTTTTGTGTTTCACCCTCTGTGGCAAAACATTTCTGGTGGTGGCATGGAAGGAGCTGTAATTCCATGATTTCTGGCTGTTCCCCTGCCTGGCTCCTCCAGCTTTTCCAGCTGATTTAAATCCATAAATCCACGGTTTTCCAAGGCAGAGGCAAACCCATGCTTTGCCCATTAGCGCAGATGGCAACAGGAGGTGCAGGAAAGTTTGGGTTTTTTTTAAAGAAACAACAAATTTAAACTCCAAGGAGGCACAAAACGATCCTCGAGATCTAATTATTGCAGGGAATGAAAGCAAGGCAGGCTGCTTGAACCTGCCTGCTCAGGGTTATATTAATATGAGGCATTTAATCATTAGGGAGATGGAATTAGTTCACCCAGACTGATCTCTAAGCTGAACTGGGAAGTCGGACACAATGATAATTTCATAAACTTCCTCAGAATAACAATTTTCCTGGACAGTTGTGCTGAAGGACGTCACCTTGTGGGGCTCTGAGATCCACGTGGGCTTCACCTGGGAGGGAAGATGGAAAATGGAGCTGCTGGTTTTGAGAGAAAAGAGTGGGAATGTTTTGTGTGGGGGAAGCTTTTTTTGGATTTTCAATGTTTCTGCTTTATTTTAATTTTTTTTTTAAATAATTAAAAGTTTAAATATTCCCCAACCAAAGGGAAGTGTCTTTCTTCTCTCAGTTTTTAATTTCCAGGCAGGAGCTGTGATTGTAGCAACTTCTAATCCCAAGTGTAGTCGGGTTCAACTGCCAGGATTCGTCTGAAGGATGAAAAAATTGGGATAATAATTGAAGAAAAAATTGGGAATTGTTACAACGAAATAACGAGAACCAGGAGACTGCGATTAACAAGTAATTATCAGGAGGTCTTGGCAGGTGGGCAGGACCTGCCCTTCCAGCTTCTCCTGCCTTTGAGGAACATTTTATAAAGCCTTTTTTTTGTGGGGTGAAATGTTGTAAAACTGCCCCTCATTGCTGCTGCTGGTTCCCTTTCATCTGACCCAGGGACACTTGGCTGGAATCTGGTTTTCCCCACCTAAAATTTGGGAATATTGCCCTGGGCAGGGCAGGTTCCAGAGCCTTTTACTGGCTCTAAGGTTTGAAATGGTGGGGAGGAGGTGGAGAAAAGGGTGTGGGAAGGTGGGGATTGGTCACAGGCTGCACTGAGGGGTCCTGGAAGTGTTTTCCAAGCTCAGTGAGATGAGAAGGGAAATCCATCATCCAGACCCGGTGATCCAAGGGAGCAGATCCCCCCTGGCAAGGACAAGGCCTGGAATTCAGGGCTGGCCTCCCTGGGTGCCCCGTGGGTCAGGAGAGGAATCCCAGTGTGAACTGGGAGCCCCCCAGTTTGCCAAAGAGCCCTGCAGAGCACACCTGAGTTATCCAACCTCTCAATTCCACACTCCTCAGATGTGGAGCTGTTCTGTTTGTCCTTGAAGTTTAGCGTAAAAAAAAATAAAGTCATTTATAACCCAAAAAATGACTGCAAGTTCTAAAGAAATGAATGCAGGAGAATGCAAAGCAGAGCTGGGAGATCAGTTCTGCTGCTGCTTCCCGGGGTCCCTCCAGGAGAGAACAGCTGTGCAACCTGCAGCAGAAAAATGTGAAAAATGGGAAAAATGGACCCCGAGTGACGCTCTGGAAGAGTTTCACCGCCACAACGAGCAGGTTGAGGGGAAAAAGAGGGATGTTTAACAGGCTGGAGAAGGAGCCAGGCACCTGAGAAGCCCCGGAGAGGCTTCCAGGGGATGCTCCCGTGCGGAGATTTCCGCAGCAAACAAAGGCAGCCCGGAGCTGGCTACTGCCGGGTGACTCAGGATGATGGCAGCGCCCGCAGTAAACAGCTCTAATTTATACAGGTGACATTTAAAAATGCAAATCAGACCTTAAGATAATTGCTGGAAATAAGGGAGCCTCTGCTGGTTTAGGGAATGTTTCCAGTTTCTATGGAAATTGTTTCTGATGCAGCCGGATCGAGGAAGGGGCTGGGGCCTGGCAGGGCTTGGCTGGAGCTGCTGCTCCCTGGGGTCACAGGGTTTGTTCAAAGGGAGGGCCTGGGGACAGGAGCTGGGGGTCAAGGGCCTTTCTGGGGTGAAAAGCCCTCAAATCTGTTGAGAAAAGATAATTTTTTGCCCCCTCTTGACGTTGCAAATGCAGAGGGACCAAAATGAGGCGATGTCACGGTGAATGCGTGTGCCCAAAGCTGCTCCTGGAGCCTCACGTCTGCCCAGGGGTGCAGGGACAGGACAGGGGCAGGGTTGGGTGGGATTTGGGAAGGAATCTGCCCTGGGAGAGCCCTGAGGGGTTTCTGTTGCTCGGTGGATTTTTGGGAGCTCCTCCAAAGCAATCATTTCCTCCCTGTGGTCACTGAACCCCCCCCAGAGCATCTCCTGGGGGCCTCAGCACCTTTATCTGATTTACAGCAGATTTCTGCTCTCTTTACAACCCCCAATCTCGTTTCCTGCTCTGATCCCATCTCCTGGAGCTGCACTTGCAGCCACAGGCTTTGGGGATTTTTTTTTTTTTTGATGGGAATTATCTGAGTGCTTTTTTTCCCCCCGATTAACCTCCCACAAACCCTTTAATTTACCTGCTATTAATCCTCCTTTGTGCTCAGCTTCCAGGTCTGTTATTGCCTGTTCCTGCACACTTACCCAGCTGCCTGAGAGACAAAAATCTCCTCATCTGAGAGGGTGGGAACGTGTAACAAAGGCTCTGGGGGGGCTCCCACCTTGCACTGGCAAGAGGTTCTCAATATATTATTCATTTTAATCGTTTAATTCTTTTGGATCACCCATCCTGGAGCTGGAGCAACAGGCTGTTATGTCTCCTGTATCTTTAATTGGGCCCTCTTAGCAGCTTTAAATGGGTTTTCACGTGCAGGTTAATAACTTGCAGTTGCACTTGGCTGGGATGTTTTTATTCAGTGATCAATTGTTGGTGCGGCTTCGAGGACTCAGCAAATCCTCAAGTTATTTCTAATAAATCCTGTAACCACCTGAGAGCTATTACAGGCTCTTTAAAATTAATGCCACCCTCATTTGCTGCTGTTTGTGCCGGGCCCAGCTCCTTAACCAGGGATAAATAATGCATCAAAAGCAGTGTAAGGAGAATGTTGGTGTCTTTATCCACCTTTTCGTGCTGGGGGCTGTGGGCAGGGCTGGGGCTGGATGGGACAGAGGTTCTGCTGCCCCTCAGTGCCAGGGAGGGGCTGCCTGGGGTGTCCCTGTCACCCACGAGGTGCAGTGGCAGCCCCAGGACTGGCAGAGCTCACAGGGGGAAAGGTTTTTAATTGATGGGAGTTTTTTAAAATGAGGGGGGTGGTGGCCAGAGCAGCTGTGGCTGCCCCTGGATCCCTGGCAGTGGCCCAGGCCAGCCTGGATGGGTCTGGGATGGTGGAAGGTCCCTGTCCAGGGCAGCCTCTGGGCTCTGGGTCCCAGTTCCTCCCCACCTGGCCAAGGTCTGGCTAAAACTCAAATTCCAGGGCTGGAGCCTGGAGTGCAGCTGTGCCTGGCCGGGTTTGGTGGCCCTGGCCGGGTTTGGTGGCCCTGGCCCAGGGATGTCACAGGCTGAGCCCCCTGCTCCAGCAGGAGCTGCCAGGGCAGCGCTCAGGGCTGTGTCACCTCCCCTGCTCCTCAGTCTGGGCACACACACCGCACCGGTGATTTAATCCGGGCGTGGCAATTAAGGGAACAATTATCTCCCGTGTCTTGGGCTGATCTCCGGGTCATCGGAGCATTATCCCTTCTGATCTCATTATGAATTTAAAATATGTAATAAATTGGCTCTTAATTCAGTGGGAAAGGTCAGGCTCGCTTTCTCCAGGAGACAAGGCTGGGTTTAACGGGAGGATCTCAAGGACAGGGGAAATGTTTGTTCAGGACTGGGGGGATGAGCACCAGCCCCGTTCTGGGGGGGCTGTGCAGGATTCCTGCAGGTGCACGACCCCTCCGTGGGCAAATCCTGCCTCAGGACGTCCCCAGGAGGTTAAACCTGACCCGGGGGGCAGCTGAAGGTAAAGCCTCCTCAGAAGCTCCTCTCTGGTGATCCAGTACTGGGGGAGCCTGAGTGGGTCCAAAAGGGGGATGTGAGTCTCAGGGATCCTCAGCACTTTGTTATCTCAGGGATTTTTGGAAAAGGTGGGTGGCAGCTCGTTTGTGGTCACTGTCAGCTCACCAACAGCCCTGGTGAGGTGCAGGAAGATCCACTGCACCCAGCTGAGCTTTGCCGACTTCCTGTGGTGGTTTTATGTGTGCTGAATTTTGTTTATTAATTGGGAGATAGGGTTTTGGGAGAAAAAGGCAACAGGGGTTTAATTTAAAAGTAAAACAGAGAGATTTTATTAATATACATTAAGAAAAGAAAGAAAAAAAATGAGACATTTAAACACTTTTTTTAATTACAAATTGTTTCCTTTTTCACTTAACACAGAGAGAAAATGATGATTTTTAGTTAGTTGCAACTATTCAAACATAATTTTGTATTACTCTGGGAGAGGAATGACTATTCATCAGCTAAACTATTAATCTATACCATAACTAAACCACCACACTTACCCGTGTGAAATTCTGATTTATGCCAGGTTTGCTTTGGTTCCTTTTAATGTATTTAATATATTTAAAGTGTGGCATCTCTGGGAGAAATCCAGGTGAGACAGACTGGCAGTGCTCAAGGCTGGATGGGTTTGGGACAAGCTGGGGCAGTGGAAGGTGTCCCTGTAATCTGTAATTAATTAATTAATGGTCCCAAACCATCCCACAGCTGGCAGAAAGTTCAATCATTTCAGCAGTTGTGGTTCTCAGGGTGGGCTGCAGGGAAGGGAATGTTCTGCTCCAAGCTCTGAGGTGGATAAAAATCATCTGTAGGGTTTGGTGGCCGCTGGGTTCCCTGCCCTGCCTCCCAAACTGAAAATGTGACAAAGAAAACCACGCCAGGAAAGACTCTGGGGTTTATTCCTGCAAATGGAATTAGTTAAATAATTAACTCCACTGATGAGGTTTCAGTGTTAGCACAAAACCCTTCTGAAGTGTCAAATGCTGCATTGGTGTAACTGAGGTAAACTTCAATTTGAGAGAAAGAAGATGAGAATTTTTATCTTTCATTGGTTATTCTATTCCCTTCTGGGTTTTTTTTTTACGCTTTCCAGGAGGTAAAAAAAATAATTCAAAACTGGACTTAGTGCAGAATCCTCCATTCAAACATTTTAATACACATTGCCTGGCAGTGCAGAGGATGGGTAATTACGTGGGCCTATCTCTCCTGCAGAAATGGATTCTTTGGGTGCACGTTTCAAAAGGCACAGAGCACACAAAGCCCTGAGGGGCTGGCAGCTCCATCCCTTCCCAGGCTCTCTGTGCCTGAGCTCAATATCGAAGGTGCCAAAGGGGTTTAGACAATTCTTTTCAAATTATTTTCATTTTTTTTAGAGTTAAAAATTAAGGCACAGCGTTTTTTAAAAGGTTCAGTTTTTGCCACCTTTTCCAATCACAGCTGGATGCGTTTTCCCAAGGATGGGGATCATCCATCCCCATCCTTGTCATCATTGTCCCTCATGGGGTGGGAGCAGAGTCACTGCCACAGACAGAGAGATCTGTGCCAGGCCCACGACCCCCTTCCCATAAATTATTTTAAAACATATTATTATTATTATTATCAGTATTAATATCATTAATATCATTAATATTATTAATAAGAATAATAATAATGGACAAACTTATTCAGGATTTGTTTCACCAGGCTGAAAACAGGAAAGCAGAGCTGTGCTCCTACAGCGAGCCAGCCTCGGGACAAACCCCTGCAGAGAGCTGGGATCTCTATTTTTATTTTATTTTTAAAAATCTAGATTCCTAACAAGCTGTGAAGATGAAAAGCTTTCAAGCTCCATCTATTTATCTGGAGAAATACTCCGTGAGAGGAATGAACTGGAACAGGATCATGGACTCATGCAGCATTTTGGACTCATTTTGCTCGTGGACTCATTTCTGGCTGCTCCAGAGGGGAAAGTCGTGGCTTTTGACAACCTGGAACATTTGAAACGAGCCCTCCCAACTTTTCCACATCTGGTCCCTGCACCAGGGGTGGCAAATCAATACAGAGAAGCAGAGAATGCAGTATAATATAACATAACATATAATATAACATAGTGTAACATAAATATATATAAAAATCTGTTTCTATTTTATTTTATACGATATGCAGAGAATAAAGCAGCCAGCGATGGAATGTCACCCCAGCCTTTCCCACCTGGATTTGGCTGACAAACAGGATGGAAACCATCTCATCCCCGACACCAATCCAGTTTTTAATGCCTGACCCCAAACTTCCCCTCATTGTCTCTCCCCGGTGTCCCACGACCCGCCCTGCATTAAGGCACTAATTAAAACGACTCGTGTGGCAATTTGGCAGAGCAGCGCTGCTGGGCATCCGCTCAGTGCAGAGCTCCAGTGTTTTACCAACATTAATGAGTGATGGGAGACCCTTTGTGCCCTTTTCGCAAAGGTCCGGCTCAAATCACCGCGTGCTCAGCCTTAATTACCGCGAGTTAATTTGCCGTTCCCCCGCCTGGCAGATGTTTTGGGCAAACATTCCATAGATCATGGACTGAGGGAGGGGCAGGCGGTGCTGATGGATGCTCCTGCAGCCAAATCCAGCAGTGACAGGTGAATCTTCCTCCCCAGCTCTGCCAGGGCCCTGGGTGATTCTAAAAAAACCACAAATAATAACAAACACAATACTAGAATACACATATATATATAAACAATACCATATACAATTATAAAATATTAATAATAACAATTTGTGATAATGATGAAATTAAAAATAAAATCCCAGAGCTGTACAGGGCGTGTTCTCCACCAGCCCTGTGGCACTGATGTGTCTTTGGGGATTCCTGCCAGTTCCAGCTCTTTCCTGGTCCTGTCCAGTTAAATCATTCCCCATCCCAGTTCTGCAGGGTTGTGCAGCACCCACACATTTTCTGTGCTTTTCATGCCCCTTTTGGCCCTGCCTAAGAGCAAATGGCACTGTGGAAAATCACAAATCCCAGAGTGGGTTGGGAGGACCTTAAATCCCATCCTGTGCTTCTGCAGGGCCTTACCAGCCAAATCCAGCAGTGACGGGTGAATCTTCATCCCAGCTCTGCCAGGGCCGTGGGGCATTCTAGAAAAACACAAATAATATCGACAATTACAATTCTATAATACAAATATATATGTATAAAACAATACACAATTATCATTTATACCATTTATATTCCATCCGAACCAAAATCCCATCTAAACCCACTCTCTGTCCCTTTGAAGCCATTCCCCCTTGTCCTGGCTCTCCGGGCCCCTCTCCAAAGTCCTTCCCCATCATTTTTGTGGCTCCCTTCAGGAAAACCTCAAGCCCAGTTCACCTCAGGAGGAGGAGACCCTGCTGAGACATTTCTTGCTCTAAGCTGAGATTAGGTTTGGTGAATTCCCTCCTGGGCGGGAGCAGAGCTCTCCTGGAATCCCACCCCTGTGTGGGAGCAATCCCACCCCACAGCTCAGGCAAACCCCCGGGGAAATCCAGCCACAAACCCCACAGGCTGCCCCTGCCCTTGTGCGGGGAGTTCAGGCTTCCAAAAGTCCAATAATTCACATTTACAGCCACTTTCCTTGCGGTGTTTGCCAGCCCCGGAGGATCTTTACACTGAATTAACGGGCAGTAAACGGCCCAGGTGTTGCTGCAGGCCCAGGGCTGCAGGAGGGGTTTTATCCCGAGGCTCTGGGGAGGGTGGAAAGGTGAGGGAACAACCACAACCGGCTCCTTTTTCCTTTTTTTTCCCCTCTCCTGGCAAGAAATCCCCTACATCTTGTAAGTCTTCCCAGGGGAGAGGATGAACGCTGCAGCCAGATTAAGTCAGCATGAGCAGAATCACATTTTCTAGGGGGTTTTGGGAGGCTGCGGCTCATTATAATCATCCCGAGGACGCGGCCAAATTGTTTGAACGCCCTGCGAGTGTCAGAAAATGAGCTGCGAACTCGAAAAATGAAGACATAAATAGTGATAACGGGCTCTTCCAGACTTGTTTTCAGAAACGCACGCCCGGCTTTTGGAAAGGACTTTTATAAGGGCTTGATAAGCCTTATTTAAAAAGCGATTTTTGAAAACGCTTTCGAATAGTTGCCGAGACTCATCCACCGGTGATTACGTTGGTGAAAAATGGGAATCGGGAGAAACCTGCCGGAGTTTTCCCGAGCTCTGGAAGGGCGTGGGGAGCAGGTGGAGCCCGACTGGGAATCTGCAAACACTCGGCAAGGTGATCACAAAAGCAAAGGGGCCACAAGCTGAGCGGGCTCTCATCTTCTCCCTTTCGTGAGCGAGCAGAGCAGAAAGGTTGCAGGCTTCACTAAATCCCAATTATCCCTTGATTAAGGCCGCAGCAGGGATGAAGTTCTCAGAATCGCGGTTTCTGCAGGAATTCCGCACATTTGGCTCCGCGGGCCCGTTCCCAGCCCCAGCCGGACTCAGGTGCCATGCCCAAAAAACCAGATTGTCCCCAAAATCTGCTCCGATTCCTGGTGCTCTCGGAGCTGGAGGAAAGCTTTTTTCCACCTCCCTTTTCTCCCCTGCCCCAGGCAGGAAAGCTGTTCAGTTCAGGCGGTCTCGATAATCCTGTTTATTTAGGCCGGGATTTCAAACTCCTCTTGATTTCTGCTTTTCCTTTTCTCCCCTTTTCCTTTAATCCTCCTTCCTTTAGCATTCAGGAATCTCAAGAGCCGTTTAGAACAAAGTCCGACCTCTCTGCCAGAGGAGTGAAGCTCTGAACTCCTCGGCTCCTTCTCCAGGCACTGGAATTCCCTGGGAATCAGCCCCCATCGCCTGTAAAAATGGATGTTTCATGGCTTTGACTGCAGCTCGCTCTGTTCCAGGTGGTTCAGCTGCCCCGAGAGCTCCGTCCTCGCAGCAAAGTGGATTTTAGGAGGCACGGGGAGATGAGATGAGAGATTTGCAGCCGGGGCAGGGATGGAATTCCTCGAGTTCTCCCTGCTGGAGCCCTTGGATTTCTGGCTCCTCGGGCAAAAGGCACTGAGCCCCCGCCATCCTCTGCCTCCCCCTTCAAAGGGCACACGAAACATTCTCTCTGTGTTGAAAAGAACAGAAAAAGCAAATGGTTGATAGGAACCTGACTCCCCAGGTTTCCCTCAGCTGAGCCTGAGATAAAAGCCCATCCTCCGTGCTCCCAGTGCCCACATCCCTCTGCTAAGGAATACCCCAGAAAAATAGTGCTATCTGCAGTTTTTGGTTTTTTTTTTCCTAGTAGGAATTGCCCAGAGTGGAGTTTTGGGCTGGCTCCAGGAGGGCTGGATGCTGCTCCCCATCCCCTCTGCTTCCCTGCTGTGTTAGGCACCGTAATTCCATGTGATCCTCGTGGCAGGGATAGGATCGTGCCCAGCCTGGCAGCACCAGCCCCGGCACTAATGGAAGCAGAGCTCTTAATGAGCTGGGCTTTATTTACAGCTGCTGAAGACGGAAACAAACCGAAAAACCTCCTGGCACTCTTTGCGCGGAGTTAAATAAATAAATTCGCCGCACGCTTAAATGCAATGAACACGTACAAATACAGTTAACACGTGGAATAAATACAAATTATCGCTGGCCACTGGCTCCTCTGATGCCCAGGGAGTGCAGTCAGCTACTCGAGCAACATCAACGCAAAAAAATTACAAGTTTTATAATTATTAGAGCAAATAATTACGAGGGCAGTGAGAGGACAAGGGGGAATGGCCTCAAACCGACAAAGGGCAGGGTGGGGATGGGATATTGGGAAGAAATTGGGTTGGATGAAGCAGGAGCAGTGCCAGCTCCTGGGCTGCCTGGAGAGGGAGGCACAGCCTCAGGAACAGCCGAGCCTGCGGAGGCACCGCCGAGCCCTTTCCCAAATCCCTGCCGGGAGCTTTCCATGGCCAGAGGTGCCTGCTGTGGGTACTCACCTCGCAGGGTGTGTGCAATCCCTTCCCTCTCCGGGATTCCTCATCACCCGGGCTGATCCTGGCCTGTTTCCTCCTATCCAGCTCAAACAGCCTCTGGAATTGCAGGAATTGTCCCCTTTTCCCCAGCAGTTCAGCCGCTCCCAGGTTGTTCTGCAGAGCTGAGCAGGGAACAGCCTCAGCCCAGCGTTGCCTCTTTGCCCACAGCTGCAGCCAGAGGGAACGGGATGAGATCCGTGGGCAGCAACGGGAGGTTTGTGAGGGCAGCTGAAAGGAAAAAAACCATCAGTGCTCCAAGTGTGGTTGTGTCCTGCTGGTGCTTTGATAACAAAAGGGTAAAGCAGAGCTTTTGCATGGAGCAGGAAAAGGAATGGAGCGGGGGTTTGAGCAGTAAAGATGGATTTTTAAAATAAAACCTAAAAACTGTCGAGATCAAAACATTTCTGCTCAGCCATTAGGAATTTCATTTTTCCTGCAGCTAATGGTGTTTGCGAGGCAGTGCCTTGCTGGGTAATTTTTAATTAGAGGCTAGGACATGGATTCAAGCTCCAAAACTATCTTGTGTTCACGCTCATCCATTTTCTCCAGCCTTCCTGCAGATAATGAATCCTGCCTCCCTTCCTCACTGTCAAATTTGAGCTCGACCTTTTTGCTTGTAAACAGATTAGAAAAAATTAATCCCAAGCCGTAATAAGGTCTTTCATTATGCTGGGGGGAAGGTTATTTATGCTTTTAAGGCTCGTTCCAACCTAATAGGTGTGAAAGGAAGAGCACTTAAGCTCTGCAGGGCTGACAAGGATGTTGTAGCTGAGGAATGGAAGTCACAGTGGGTTCATCTGGCTGCTGGTATTTGAGATGAATATCAGCACCACACGCACGAGCTGGAAGATATATCTTGAAAGAGAAAGGAGGAGTGAGTTCTCCCACTGGTTCAGGTGGAATTACAGCTGCACACAGCCGAGGGTGAGGAAAAGTGGGGAGCTGGGAGAGGATTTTCCTTCCCAGGCGGGTGCTGGCAGCGGGTGGAAGCAGCTGGTGGGTGCTGCAGGCAGCGGGGCTCAGCCTCTGGTGCCATTTCCCCCAAAATATGTTAAAGCATCTCTCTGATCTCAGCTGATCAGAATGATTGAAGGTGTTAGGAAAATGAATCCACAAACGCCCGAGGTTTATGTCCAAAGAGGAGACAGAGGAGTCCTTTGACTTTATTCCAATAAAGGGAGAGGCCATGGGGCATTTCCCTTGAGGTCTCTCCAATTTTTGGACGACACAGCCTCCTATTTATCCTAATTTCCCTCTCTCTTTCCCCATTGGCTGAGGCACTTGAGAGTTACAGACTTCCCAGAATGCCTAATACCTAAAATTCCCCTTTAATGTACAACCTCCCTTTTAATTTTTAATTCTTACGGAATTTGTGGCTTTCCCCCATTGTTTCTTCCATCTTTCAATATCCAATTTCATTTACCAGGAAAGCTACACTTTGTTTGTAAAGGCAAATATCATCTTTTCCATCCATCCATCAGTGGAATCCTTCCCATTGTTTGTTTTATCCCTCAGTGCTGGTTTTATCCACCAGCAGACCCAGAGGTTGTTTGTGAAGACAAGTCTGTCATTCCTCTCAAAGGTGAGAGAGGCTGGGCTGGTCCATCCCTCTGCAGAAACCAGAGCTGTGATGGCAACAAACAGGAAAACAGGGAAAATTCCCAAAAAAGGGGCTGCCTGGGCTCTCACCATCCTGAGCTGGGTGGGATCAGGTTTTTATGGAGTGGGGAAATGTCTGTGTGCTTGGGGAAAAGGGGCATCCTCCCTAAAGGAGAGTTACTGAAGGAGAAATAAAAAGTAACTTCTAATCCCCAGATAATACTCCAGAATCTTGGAGATTATACTGGGGAGGCTTTAATGGCCCTCCCAGCCCAGGCCATCCCGTGGTTCTGAAGCCTTTAAATCATTTTCTGGCACCCTGCAGGTGTCCCACAGCCCGGAGAACTGAGATGGGCATCCCTTGTTCAGGAACAACCCCTGTGGAAGTCGGAGCTCCCGGGACAGACCCCGCCCTGGGTTTGTCACAGCTCACACCGAGGTTTTGGCTCCCAGCTGTGCCCAGGTGTTCGCCACCTTTACCACCCTTGCAGCCGCAGAAAAATGAGCCTCAGTCAGGTTTCTACCCCAGGGCAAAGCCTGAGGGCCGGCTGAGCCCAGACTTGAGCTCGACCCAAAGCCCAGTCTGTCCTCTGCTCCCGCTCTCCCCGCTCCACACCGCAGCTGGGTTCTATTTATACCCACACCACTCCGTTCATTACGGAATTTCTTCCCTGGCAGGGAAGGGGGCAGGCATCTATCATTAAATCAAAAATCTGTCTGGAAACAGAACAGAGACTCCGACTTCAAAGGCTGCCACCGCTCTCCGTGCAGCTCTCCCCGCCGGTTGCCTGGGAGGCTGCTTGGAAATTATGCACGGAGACGGGCTGGGAGGAACGAGCTCCAAAGTCGTCATGATGATGCCCTTGAGTGGGCGAGCCTTGGGAACGCTCGGGGGGCAGGAGGCAGCTCCATCCCTGCGCCCTGGAGAGAAGCAAACCCCCCCCAGGGATGCTCCAAAGCCTCTGTGGACGCTCCCCACCCTCTCTGTCTGCAGCCCACCCTTGTTTTGTATCAGGTTCCATTTCCTCTCCGGCTGGCCGGGGGCGCAGAGATAACAGAACTAGGAGGGACAGAGCGCCCTTTACAGCCCTCTGCCAAAAAACATCCCGCCTTTGTTACTGCAGCCTGCAATCTCAGCCGTGCTGGGCTTCAAAATTATTATTAAAAGGCCATTTTGCCTCGAAACATTTTCACTTTTATAGCCTTAAACGTTGAGCCTTTCGGCTCGAATAATCAGGATGCAAGGAGGTGGAAGGTGATGAAGTGTCAGATGGAGTTTTCCAGGGGCTGGGAGAACTCAGTGCCTGGGTGAACACAGCTCAAACCTCATCAGGTGGGCCTTGGGTCAGGAGGGAACAAGTTGGAAGGGCTCATTAATTCAACCAATGATCCAAAATGTATTTTTTAAATGTCTGCAAGCCTTGGTGTGTGTTGTTATAACTCTGTGTGTGTGTGTGTACAGGTTGAATTCGGTTTCCATGGAATCACAGAATATCCCGAGCCCAGGATCAGGGTCACAGGGCCCAGGGAAGCAGTTCCATGATTTTGTGCTGCTGGTAAACACCGGGCAGATGGATTTCCTGCAGCAGTGTGGCAAAAAAATGGAACGGCTCTATCATATTCTGAGAGACTAACACACAGTCAGACACTCTGATCTCATTAATGTCTACTTAATTAGGCTCGAGTGGATGATTTCAGAGCACGAAGCCCAGTGGAGGCAGAGTTGATAACGGAGTTATTTAGAACCTCCGGAGTGTCTGAGTTTGCCTGCCTCCATCTCCTGCCAGCGCAGCTCCATGAAATCACTCTCCACAGGCAGGGGGAAGGAGTGCCCGGCTCCTTCAAATGATCCCTGCTGATTCATGAGCCAATTCTCGGCTAATACTGAAGTTATAAGATATTTATTCACTCCTGGCTACTTGGGCTGTCCCCAGAGTTCACCTTGGGGGACTGTGCTCTCCGCTGAAGGTTTTGATAAAAAATTGAAATGCCCTTTTTGTTGTCCTGCAAGTCATTATGTTCACCTGATAAAAATGATTTCACGCCCAACTCCACCCATTAATCAAAAAGGTCAGCACAATAAATAGTTTTTATCTTTCCTGCCAGAATCCTTTCTTCCCCGCGGTCTCGGGAGCCGAGTGCAAGAGGAGATGTCGACAAAAGAACAGGATCTCAAAGCCTGGCTGATCAATGCCATACACAGACATGAATTATTGTTGAGGACTTCGGGGAGAGATGGAGTGCTCTGATGCCAGGGAGAGGCAATATTGCCTGAGTTTTCAACCTCCAGGCACTAAAGGGGAATGAAGCAGCTTCGTTCATCTTAATAAATTTACGTCCAGCATCTGGTTCCGAATGAGATGGATTTTCCTTTTTCTGGAGAGCTACAGGAGTGAGAATATATAGATATAAAATATGTATATCTCCCCCACACCACTGCTCTCATTAGCCCGGCACTGCTGACTTTCCCCAGCGTGTCTGGTTGCAAAGTTGGGCTCGGGATGGAGTTTTTGCTCCTGGGCTTTGCATGGATTATCCTGCTCGGTGCTGGCTGAGATCCCCCCCAGCCCCAGAGCCCCTGCAGGGATGTGTGTTCCTGGGACATCAGAAAACCAGGAATTGCCTTCCCTGGCAGTCTGCACCTCCTCCTCACTCCGTGGGCTTTGTCCTGTGCTTCGTTCATGTTTGCTCACCTGCAGTGACCCCCCCGTCTCCATTTCCCCCGAATTCCTGGAAGGCTTTAGCAGTTTGGATATGCACAACATCCAGGCAGGGCTGCGCCGGCGGGAGGAAGAACGAGCTACCGCAAATGTCACCGGGAGATAAAAATCCCTCGAGTGGCATTTACCTTTGTGATTATTCCCTCTCCTCCCCGGCGCGGGGGGCACGTTTCCATTACGGGATCCTGTGTGACACAGAGGAGTTCGATTTGCACTTCAAATGAATTTTAAAACATTTTCGCGTCTTCCCGGAGCCTCTCCGGGAGCGGCCGTGCCCTGGGAACACGAGCAGCACCTGCAGCCTCTCTGCTCAAATACCTCCCTGAACATCACTGCCCTGCACCCGAAATCCTCGGGAACAGCAGGAAAAGGAGGCCGCCCACACGATGGGAGGCACATCTGCCAATTCATCACCCAGCTGTGTTTCCTTCATCCCCGAACAGGGCAACAAATCCAGTGTGGTGCTCAGGGCCGGGCTCCAACACGTAGTAACTTACTCAGGGTAGAGAAACCAGGGTCTGTGCAGGTGTTTTGAGAAATCAGGGTCTGTGCAGATGCCCTGAGAAACCGGGATGTGTACAGGTGTCCTGAGAAATTGGGGTCTGTGCAGGTGTTCTGAGAAACAAAGATCTGTACAGGTGTCCTGAGAAATCGGGATGTGTGCAGGTGTCCTGAGAAATCGGGATGTGTGCAGGTGTCCTGAGAAATCGGGATGTGTGCAGGTGTCCTGAGAAATCGGGATCTGTACAGGTGCCCTGAGAAATCGGGATGTGTACAGGTGTCCTGAGAAATCAAGATGTGTGCAGGTGTCCTGGTGGACACAGCGCTGCTGTGTCTGCACTCAGGTTATCCGAGAGCAGCCCGGGGGATGTGGAACACCAGCTCGCACCCAGCTCCCCAGGAACCAGATGGGTGTTTTGCCACGTGATGCAGCCCAGAAAACAGATTTGATTTAGTGCACCACGCCTGTCTGACTTTTAAACTTGCGTTAACAGGGTCGCAGGAAGGCAGACTCCACACCGAGCCCTCAGCCGACACAGCACCGGGCAGGAGGTTACACAGCTCGGAAAATCATCAATTAATTCTCCCTTCATCCAGAGGGCCAGATGGGGATGAATATTTATTTACTTCGACAGCTTTTATTAGAGGGGCGAAAAGGTCTTCACTACGTGTTGTGATTCCGCAGCACAATCAAGGAAATTAGCGCAATGTATAAAACAGCAATTAAGTAATTAAGGCTGGTAGAGTTCTGAACTCACACTGGCAGGGCAGATCTTCCCCCTGTGCAAAGCTGCTGCTGTTCCTTGCAGCGCTCCTGACGTCCAGGCGCTGAGATTATTATGATGTAATGTCAGTTCATCTCCGCTCAGAGCGGATTTTGAGGGTTTAACCGCTCCTGAGCTGTGTCCAGCTGCCCCGGGGAAAGGGCTGTGCACTAATTACCTCATTTTTGGGGGCTCTGGACGTGCCAAAGTAATGGCCAATTTACAGATGTTTGATGGAGGTTCTCTCGTCGAGGGCTGATCCAGCTGGGCTGAGATAAATGGAGGGATTGCCCCTGTCTTTGTATGAAATGCTCATTTATTGGGTTTTTTGGGGCTCCCCGTTGTGCCTGGGCTCGTTTGGCAGACATGATGTGAGAAATTCCTGTGTGGTCACACAGGTACTGCTCAAAGGCCTTCAGACCCTGCTGAATACGTGGTAAATATATTAAGATAGAGCATATTTATTAATTAGCTCATATATAAATATATTTATTAATTAGATAGCTTCCTAACAGAAAAAGCAGTGTTTTAGCAGCAATGTTGGCATCTGGAATCAGATAAAACAGGGAATTCTCACTGTAAAAAGGAGAGAGCTGAGATGAGATCCTTTGTTCTTTTGGGCAGCGTCACTTTGGGAAGGCGCCATATGTGGTTTTTAATGCCGCAGTGAAGTGGGAGAGGAGAGGCAGAGTGGATTGCCCTCAATTTGGCAAATCACAGGGCACCAGCATGACCTGTTTTCACAGCTGAGAACCTTCGGCCCGCAAAGTTCTTGTTTAAAGACTTTATCTCACTTGACCAGATGGCGCAATTTGTCTGCCACGGACATCAGGGAATATCTGCTGAATTTTGCATAAGGACAAGTGTTTTAATCATCCGGCGTCTTGCTGAGCTAATCTCATTTGTCTGCAGTGACCAACCCTTCCCTTATCCCTGGCAATCCTGGAGCTGTTCTCTGGGGGGTTTTGTCCAGCCACCTCCCCATCCCTGGTTTTTTATTGCCTGTCCCTTGGGGATCTCTTCGGGTTTAACTCCTCCTGTTGAGGTGGAATGAAACGCTGTGGAAAATAAAGCAGACGTGTAGGAGCCTGGGGTATTTAAAACCTCTCTCCCAGGTTAATCCTTCCATCAGAATAAATTGTTTTAGAGATGGGAGCAGTGTTAGGGCAGAGGAGGAGCTGGGAGCTCCTGGATGCAGAGGAGGAACTGGAATTCCTGCCTGCAGAGGAGGTGGGAGCTGCAGCATGACCAGTGCCCCTGGTCAGGAAAGATGTAAACCAGTGAATTCCAGTATTTGAAGAAGTGTTAAAAGCAGCACCGTGAGAGATAAAATTCATTGACCTTCTGTGCATTATCTGGAGGAAAAAACCCTTCCTGAGCTCTCAGGTGCTTTCCCAGATGTGCAAGGGGCTGCAGGAATGGAGGGGTTGAACACTGCACTTTAATTTGGGAGATTCAGGATGGGGTTTGGAGCCTCCTTGCAGTTTAACTGCTGGGATTGCCTGGAGCAATTCCTCTGCATTGGTACAGCACAGGAAAGTGCCAACCCTCAGAGCAAACCTCTTTGCCCTTGATTGCAGTGGGAAGGTTCCTTATTCCTTGTTTTACTTATTCCTTGTATTATTTATTTCTTATATTTCTTATTTTTTATTATTTCTCATTTCGGCTGCATTTGTGGCCATGCAAGGCAGGGAATCCTCCAGCTCCTCCCACATCCCAGGGCAGCACTGGGGCTTGTGGAGTACCTCTGAAGGACACAAAACCTGGGCTGTGCTGGTGGTGGGGTGTGAAACAGCTCTCTGTGTGCCAAAGCCCTGGGATTTCATGGCTGGGGATGTGTTTAATGCCTGTTACCGCTGGAAACTGTGATGGATTATGTGCAACAACTCTGGTGCACAAGTGAACAAGCAGGCAGTTAATTACTGCAATGATAACATTATGAAAAGGAATTGCACTCGTGGCCATTCATTATGATGATGAATTTCCCACAGCTCCTCACTGGTCATCTGCACCACTGGTGTGACAAATGGCCAGGGCCCCACGCAGCAGGAAATCCCTTCCCTTCCCTTCCTTTCCCTTCCTTTCCCTTCCTTTCCCTTCCTTTCCCTTCCTTTCCCTTCCCTTCCCTTCCCTTCCCTTCCCTTCCCTTCCCCATCCACGGAGGAGATGCTGTTGTTAATGTGACAGTGTCTAATTGCTCGGGTGCATAAATCCAATATTTATATTCATTTGTCCGTGTGACTCCCATCAGAGCGTGCTGTGACACGCTGCAGGGCTGGCTTTTAGACATGAATTTATCCTGGGCTTTCCCTGACCACCTAAACACATAAACCACAGGTCTGGAATCCTTGCAGGGCCGAGGGAGGGAGAGGCTTTGGGAAATTGTGTGGAGCAAGTGAAATGACAGCGACTGGGAGGTGGGAGTGTTGCTTGGTACAGGATCCTTGACTCTGGCTGAGTGATGAATTTTCCAGCACTAAATGGCTGGCACATTGTGTTACACGGGCTTGATGGGTGCAAACTGTGGGCCAGGCTGCTTGGGGACAAAATGTGATTACCTGGAGGGGAGTGGGAACCTCTGGGGGGGACAAAATGTGATCAACTGGAGGGGAGTGGGAACCTCTGGGTGCCTGCTGCTGGATTGCCAAAGGAATGCTGTGTGTGTGTGTGTGTCTGTTGGCATCCACGCCAGCAGAGGCACCACCAAAGCCATATTTAAAGAGAAGAAATTGAGCTTTTTCCAATAAGGACCCTGATCACAGGCACAAGATCAGAACGCCTCGTTAATTAGAAACAGCCTGGAATCAATATCTCCGTTTCCTGCTGCGCTGAGGTCCTGGCGCTCAAAAATAATAATAAAAAAAAAAGGCTGCAGCGATGTGATAGGAAAACCTGAAGGGATAAATATTTTAGAGAGGATATCGAGCTCTGTGGTTGGGAAAAATCAAGGTGAGACCTCCTGAAATGCTTGGCTGACCCCCCCTGCCCTCCTCATCCCTGGGAGATTCCTGCACCTCCCGGGCTGGCTGCTCGTGTCTCCCTTTTCCTGCAGAACCTGCAGCCTCGCCCGGCCCCTCCACACACAGCAGCCCCTTCGGAGTCACAGTCATTTATTTTTGGCAGCCGGCGTGCAGAAATCCTGAACCCAAATGGTATTAGCTCAAAAAAAACGCCCGTAGTGTGAATATTCAGCAGTGGAAAATTTTCTCTCTTCTCCTCCAAGCCGGGGAAGGTTGGAAGTCACTGGATTTTCTCACTCCTGCACCCAGCCCCCAGGCCTGTCCTCGTTTCTGAAGGTCACCACCCCTAGCCCCGAGCAGGTTTTTATCCCGGGGATGTTTTATTCATGCTAAATGCTGCCAAATGGAAATTATCTTTTTCATGTTAATGAGGAGTAATTCGAGAAATCAGAAAAAAAAAATCATCATTTCACTGAGAAAGGTTGTGGGAGTCACTGACAGGAGAGGGGGAACAGTGGGTGACACCTCACGGGGTCAGGCCAGGCTGGGACACCTGGGGGTGCTCACCTGGAGAGGAGAAGCTCCAGGGAGAGCTCAGAGCCCCTGGCAGGGCCTGAAGGGGCTCCAGGAGAGCTGGAGAGGGACTGGGGACAAGGGATGGAGGGACAGGACACAGGGAATGGCTTTGAGCTGGGAAAGGGGAGATTTGGGGGGGATATTGGGAAGAAATTCCTGACTGGGCTGGAATTCCCAGAGCAGCTGTGGGTCCCTGGCTGTGGCCAAGGCCAGGTTGGACACTGGGGCAGTGGGAGGTGTCCCTGGTGGCACTGGATGGGCTGTCAGGTCCTCCCAAACCCTTCTGGGATTCTGGGATCTCAGAAGTTTTGCTGGTTGCAGATGAACACAGAGGACACGGCGTTTTCCCGATTTTTCAGAAATCCGACCTTTCAGGATCCATCCAAAAGAAATCTTCTGCCTTTGATCTCTCCCTGTCCAGAGTAAGAGGGAATTTCTGCAGCTTTTAATGCGTTTTATTCCTTCTGCTTATAAAGAAAAAAAAAAGTGAAGAAAGCCGTTTGAACTCCTTGTTTGATGAGTGAGGTTCATTTAAAAAATGACAGAGACCAAAAACATTGTGGGCGTGATTTTGGGTCTATTGCAGAGTGGGAGGATTTAAGAACTCCGTGGATGTGGCACTTGGGGACACGGGGCAGTGGTGGCCTTGGCAGTGCTGGGCAGTGCCTGGGTTTGATCTTAAAGCTCTTCCCCAACCTCAGCAATTCCATTCCGTGATTTTATGATCTATCAAAAGGAAAAGTCTCAGACTCTCCCACCAGCCCTGCAGAGCTGTGGGAGGTGATGTTGTGTTTCTCTGATAACCTGGAGCTGCCCAGGGACCTGTCCTGGCCTGGGGACACTCCCAGACAGGAGAACTGGGCTGTTCCAGCTGTCCCCAACCAGACCTGGGCTGTTCCCAGCCACGATTCCTGCTGCTGCCCCCGAGGGGTTTTCCCTCAGAGCCACAGCAGGGCCGGGCCATGGATCCCTGCAGGATGCAGGAAAGGTTTTTTAGCATTCCAGGAGATGTTTTATGCATTCCTCACACGCAAACATCCTGCTGCTGCCTGCGAGGCACAGGGAGAGAGAGGCTGGGGATGATTTCCACGTGAGGAATCCACTCGGGTGGTTGCTGAGGTGGTTTCTAAATCCCGACTTTGTTTCCCACGAGTTTGCTGCTCCTCTGCTCTCATTCCCTCCCTTTTCTCGGTAAATGCAGAATTGACACCTGCAAACTTTCTGCCCGTGGAAATTGTGCCTCCATCGGCGTCTCCCTCAGCAGGAACTCGGGTAATTTCTGGAAGCTTTTTTGTCTTCCCCGAGTCTAATCTCAGACGATAAACAAAGCCAGACAAACGCTTTTTTCAGTCTGGAAAGGCACAAATAAGCAACCTGTACTTGTTAAATTAGGCACTATAAAAAATGCTGAGCTTTAAATCATTGTCCCAGTAATTATTGTCATCATTGTGGTTATTAGATGACATAAGATTTTATTGCTGATAATTTGGAGGCTTTGATACATTTATTTGAGCTGACTGCTCCTTTGGCTAAGAATAATTGCTTAAATTTCTCTCTTGGGGTTGTTTTTTTTTTGCTTCTATAAAAAGATTGTTGACCTTGAAGCTTTTGCTTTATTTCAGATTCTTGTTCAAATGCAAATACTGAGAAAATACCTAGAGAGAAAAAAAAAATGTAACTCACCAAGCAGAACATGGAATTTGGAGACCTTGGAGAGAGGAGCCAGGTTTTGGGTTGTCAGAGACTCCCAGCTCCTCTCTTACTCCTTTTTATTATTTTAGGAGTAGAAAGTATTATTATTTTAAGAGTCGAAAGTTTTGCTTTTCCATCAGCAGATGTAGATGTGTTCGAGTGCTTTGCTGGAGGTTTGCACTGGGGGGCTGATGGAATTGATGGATCTTTTGTGGAGCTGCAGGTTCCATGGCCAGGAACCAGCCCCAGCCCAGCTGTTGGAAATGTCATTTTTGGGGGATGCACCTATTCAGCTGTGCTGAGAACAAAGAACAAAGAGTTAGGAAATAAATTAAGGAGAAAAAAAAAAAAAAAAAAAAAGAAGAGCTGGGTAACAGCATCTAACGGTGCCAGGCAGGGTGACAGACTCTGGAGAGCTCCGAAATGTCATGGTTTCATGCAGTGTGCAAATAAGGATGAAATTGAAAATCAGCTCTTTTAGGAGAGGTAACTCTTAATTTGCATGAAATGATAATCAAATCATTATCAGGCCACCTTAAGCAGCCACGCTGAAGGTCACTTAACTGCACAAAGACACCACACAACAAGGTCTGTCTGGCATCGCTCTGGAAGGAGGAGGATAATTACCCGTGGGATCTGTTAATTTCTGTGTCCATTAATCAGGTGAGTGTTTCCAGCTAATAACCGACTTCAGCCTGCAAACACTGCCAGTTGTTTGGTTTTGTGGGACTGAACAACGGCTCAGCCTGAAACTGTGAGAAACTGAGGCAAAGTGTGAGCGGAACACGAAGTTCTTCAACGATTTTAAATCAGGTGAGACCAGAGAGTCCAATGACAACGAGACTCCTGGTGGATAAAAGGCCAGAACAGCCAAAGACCTTCCATCTATAATTTCAAAATACTCTTTTTTTTTTTTTGTGGCAAAGGGAAGAGGGCACCTTTGCTGCAGAGAGCTGAAGTGTTGAGGATTGAGGAGAGGCTTCCCTGGAGCCATTCTCAGAGCTGTCAGCGATGACATTCTCACTGAGCTCCTGCTTCCCTCGCCAGGAAAAGGTTGCAGTCTTGGCAGCAGCACAGCAATAATCATGTCTGGTCAAGTGTGGCACAAAGGAGTTGAACTCCGACAAAGGGGGAAGCCACCTGTTTTTGGATGATTTATAGCCATGGCAGGAGAGGGTCAGGCTCAGCTCCGGAATCGAAGCTGGAATAAGCGCTGAACAAACGTCTCCTGTTTGTATCCACTGATTTAAACTGCACCTCCTTCGTTAGGCTCAGACAGGAATGTGGGTGTTATCCCGGTGGTGTGGTCTGAGCTGTAGGCTTTCATCACTCCCATTCATGCCTCAGATGATTTTTCTATCGGGTTAATGGCAAACACTCTTAAGTAATGACAGGGGTGCAGGTTAATTATTCAGTGAGTGCTGTTAAAGGCAGCAGAGTTTCCTCTCCTGTTACCAAGAGGCTCCGTTTCCCCCCCTCATGTCATCAAACATCCTCGCTTAAGAGGCCTGAGAATGAATCATTGCCTCTGATTTGGGATCATCAAAAAAGCACGGAGCCGCTGCCTTGCTTTAATTGACTCGTGATTTAACGTTAATGAAAGCCACGTGTCCCTGCTCTCAGATGTTCAAATGGAGCTGGGTCTGGGTGATCCCTGAGCCAGTGGAACACAGATGTGGGTGGGTTTCTCTGCCCCACACAAATCCCTGGGAACAGCAGGGCACCAGGGGATGCAGAATAAAACCCATCCCTGTGCAGGTGGGAGCTGAAAGCCCCTGCAATCCCTTCCCCTGTTTGAAATCTGCTTTGGCTTTAGCAACTCTCCCTTAAGAGTCACCGTGTGAGGGTGGAATAAAGGCCCAGCTAAAAGGTTGGACTTGATGGTTGAAGTTTGGACACGATGGTCTTGGAGGTGTTTTCCAGCCTTTAGTGGTTCCATGACTCCAGGAAATGTGGTTTTCCTGTAAAACAAGGATGTTGTGGAAGTTCAAGGTGTTCCCCCATCTCCCAGGGGTGAATTGTTGGCCTCAGCCCCACCACTGCTGGCCTGGGGGGCACCAGGGGCTGTTCTCTGCCTCCCTCTGCCTTTTCTCCCCACCGTGTCTGCACAAAATCCAGGAGTGCAACAGGGATTCTTTCCTTCCAGGGCCAGGCATTCGCGGCACTGTTCAATTAATAGAGATAATAGTAATAATAATTACGGTAATAGTAATAATAATAATGGTAATGATGATTATTTTATAAAATCCTCTCAACCCGCCCGTCTTCCAGAGCTTAGTGAGGATTATTCCACAGCCAGGCTGGGGGCACTGGGGGTTAATTGGCTCGCTCTGGGCTGGGGCTGCAGCCAGGAGGGATCTTCAGCCCAGAGTCAAACACCAGGACCTGCAGCCACTGCCCGGCCAGGGCAGGCACAGGACCAGCAAAATCACAGATTCATGTACAAAGCACCAGCAAATGAGGGGGAAAGGGGGAAAAAGCTCTAAGGAGGAAGGTGGGGGTTTTGTGGGATTTAACTCCAAGCAAAGGCTTTTCTTGCTCCTGTCCCCTCAGCTCCCCCAGCCCTGCTGCCCCTGGCCTCAGATCTGAGATTTTCTGGCAGGAATTGCCACCATTCCTCACAATCCTGGTGAACAATGAGAATTTCTGGCAGGAATTGCCACCATTCCTCACAATCCTGGTGAACAATGAGAGATTTTCTGGCAGGAATTGCCACCATTCCTCACAATCCTGGTGAACAGTGAGATTTGCTGGAAAATTGTCACCATTCCTCACAGTCCTGGTGAGCACTGAGAATTTCTGGCAGAAATTGCCACCATTCCTCATTGTCCTGGTGACCAGTGGCATCTCCAGCCCAGCCCCATCCCATCCCCAAACCTCCCAGGGCTGTCCCCTGGAACGAATGACATCCCACGGGATGATGATTTCTGTTTCCTCCTCTGAGTTATGATCCAAGTGTAGCATTTGTTCAGATTAACATCTCAACCCCCTCTTGTGTTTTGGGGGGCTCTGAGAGCCTGGGTGATCCATCAATGACCAAATGTAATTGCTTTCTCTAAAACACGGCTCTCGGAAAGGAAATCTGACTGGGACGCACGTAGTGAAGGATTTAATTTATGCCGGAGCAATGGGTCTGAAAAAGGAGGAGGAGGAAAAGTTGTGATGGGGAGGCTGAATTCATCTTCAGCTATGAATAATAGATGATTCACTTGGGAATATTTTTTGCTGGATTTAAACGAAATCTCATCAAAAAACGTGATAATTGGGTGTATTTATAAACCTGCAGAGCCCACTCGAGGGGGGTTGAGTAACATTGACAACACCGGAGGTGAACCATGAAAACCAGTCAGGATTCATCGCTGCGGGGAGTTGTACCTGCTGATTCCTCGTTGTAATCCCTGGAAACTGAGGCTTTAACAGACTTCCCCATTCTCTGTTTCTGAATTATCTCCCAGAAATTAGGAAGTGCTCCTCGGCTGAGCAAAGTTGGGAAAAGTTTGATGAAGTTGGCCGACAAATCTAAATGTTGGTCATATTTGCCCTCCTGGTCATGGAAAACCATTGATTTGAAAATATTTCCCCTCAAACCATGGATGTGAAAACATTTCCCCTCAAACCACGAGGGAGGGGCTGGGATGGAATTCCCAGAGGAGCTGTGGCTGCCCCTGGCATGTCCCAGGCCAGGCTGGGCAGGGCTGGGAGCAGCCCACTGGAAACAGGATGGAGCTTTGAGATCCTTCCAACCCAAACCATTCCATGATTTCCTTGTTCTGCTCCTGCCGTGGTGTCCCCAAGGCCAGAGGAGGGAGAACAAAAGGCTGAGCTCAGCTTTCAACCCCAAGCACTGATCCTTCCAACCTTTTGTCCTGGGTTTTCCATGGAATTTCTCCCCCCTCGTGCCACATCTGCCCCTGCTGTGTTTTCCAGAAGAAGACACTGATGGTTACTGGTCTACAAAACCCCATTTCTGTTAATTTGGCCTCTCTAGGTCATGTTGGCCTCATCTGCATGCAGGGAGGCACCTCCTCCTTGGTTTAAGGGCTGTAACATTCTCTGCTGATGAAAATACTTTGATAGTGGGGTTTTTTTTCTTTTCTTCCCTCACAAATTATCAGGTCATTTAAAAAAATGAGCTCATTTTAATCTAATTCTGCATGTGCAACTGTCTGGAGAGTTATTTTCAGCTCCAGTAGTTGCAGCTTGCAATTATTCTGCTTCCTTTAAGAAAAGAAAAAGTAACAGCTCTATATTTTATGCAAATTACCGGCGATCTTTCAGAGCAACTTGTGTTTAGGAGAAGTAATAGGGAAAAAAAAAAGAAGAGGCCCAATGGATGGTAATGTGGGTTTGAAAAAGCACAGAGGAAGCAGGAAAATGTATAAAGATCACTAAAATATTAACATTTGACCACTTAGGCAGGGATATTTCAATTAAAAGCCGTGTAATTCTTGTCGAAGTGAAATGAGCAGCCCCCAAGTAACCCTGGCTTCTGATGGGGGAAAAAAGCAACTTGTGAATTTTGTTTCCTTAATTGCTGCGTGCATGCAGAGATTGCTGCAGCTCCCAGAGGCCACGGGGCTCAGGTGGGGTTCAAGGAGTGCCTCAAGCAGCTCTGTCCATTCCCAGCAGGCTGTGGAGGTGGGAATTGGCGTTTCCCTGTGTTTATATCTGTATTTACACCCACGTTTTGAGCAGAGCACAAGCTGCCGGTTTGTGTGTCTCACTGAGCTGCTGCCGGTACAGGCAGGGCTGAAGGTCGTGTCCACTTCCAACGAGCTTTAAATTTGATGTTTATTTCGTGCCCATCCCTGGAGCCTGCACTGATGTGAACACAAGATGTTCAGCAGCCTTTTGTCAGTTTATTTGCTGGGAAAAAGCTGGGGGCTGGAACATGTCCTTAAGGCTGCCTTACGTGTCACAACTATTGCTGTTTAAGGGCGTAAATCAACTTCTCTGCCCCTTGTAGAAGGAAGTTCCTCCGATAATATTTCCCTTTACTTGGATCCATGGATGACCTCAGCTGTGTTGGTGGCTCTGGCACAGATTCCCAGAGCAGCTGTGGCTGCCTCTGGATCCCTGGAAGTGTCCAAGGCCAGGCTGGACATTGGGGTTTGGAGCAGCCTGGGACAGTGGAAGATGTCTCTGCCATGGCTGAGATGATCTTTAAGGTCCATTCCCACCCAAATCATCCTGGAATTCCATAATTCCATGAGAGAAGCCTCATCCACCAAGCAGCAGCGAATCTCCACCCTCCAAAGGTAAGGAATGTCCCTCCAAAGGTGAGGGAAGTCCCTCCAAAGGTGAGGAATGTCCCCCCAAAGAATCCCCACAGTGCTGACATTCCAGAAAAACCTCTGGAGCAGCTGTCCCCGGGAGTTGTAACCTCCTGTGGCAGCAGCAGCTCCTTTCCTCCCCCCAGCCCCGGGAGCAGGGAGAGAGGATGGGAACACCAGGAATTACGAGGCTCAGAGAGGAGGGAATGAGGCTGGAAAGACTTGGGAGGTTTGGGGCTGCCACCGGAGGGGCTGAGCACAGTAAATACTCCTGGCTGCTCTGATGAGATGGAAGATTTACCGGGGAGGATGTTTTAAAGTGTTGTCTGCGGTGCTCAGGCAGAGATTTTTGATAGCAAGAGAGGCACTTTTGGAAATTTAATGCCCATTCTCAACAATCTGTCCGTGCTTAGCTGAGGGATAATCCACAGGAATGTGGGGAGGGAAGTCCCAGAGCTGAGGGAGGGATGCAGAGCAGCTCTGGGAGGCCGGGAAAGGCCTTTCTGTGGCTTTGCAGGGGGTTTTGTGGATTTGCTGAGCCCGGGTAAAGCAGGTGCCTGCTCCTTGAATCCCTCCAGTGCCTGCTTGGAACGCGTGTCCCTGAACCTCACTCCTGTTCCTGGTGGTGTGAAACTCCCCAAAAGCTTGGCTGTGCTCTGAAAACGGCCTCAGAATCATCTGAGAATGATCCCCCCCAGCTCAGCAAGAATTGAGTTTATTTTTCCTGAATCTCGTCCCTGCTTTTCCTGCTGTGAGGACCCTGGAGCAGCAGGGCCTGAGGGGAGGCTGGACATCCCAAAAATGTGAGGACACTGCAGGCCCCACTCGCTGGAGATCCCCTCATACACTTCCTGCAGTACTAACGAGCTGCCGGTTTCCTTAATTAGACCCGAGCATTCCGTTGTTAATTAATTTCCTGGAATGTTTCAGGATGTTTTCCCCCCCACATCCCCGCTCCCCGAGGAGCAGCCAGCAGCGGTGCCACGCAGCACAAATTAATCTTTACAACTGCCACATGTCACTTCCCCAGCTGAGGAGCAGAAGCCACCACGGAATATTTGTTCCCCACAAAGCACAAAGCCACGGAACATCTCCCTGAACAAGTGAATAATTGAGTTTAAATAACAATGTCAAAATTCCCTTTTCGAAATGTTTGATTTGCTCGGCTAATGGTTGTAATTTTAGTGCTTTAGTTTTGAGTTTTCCTGCTGAGGAACTGGTTTTTGGGGAGGTCAGACAGGATCCCAAAGGGCTGCTTGGATTTCTGCAGGTGTGGAAGTTTTTCCCCCATGGCAGGGGTGTGGGATGAGATGTCCCTTCCAACCCAAACCATTCAGGGATTCTGTGATCTAGGAGGGATTTGTCATCTCTCATTGGTTACTGGTTAAATGAAATAGGAGTCCAAAACCATGAATAGCCCCTCAAATGATAAAATACAACGTTAAATTGTCCCCAGGAAGGAATTTCCCAGAGTTTCTGAGAGGATTCCTGGAAAGTCACCATTCATTGCCCTCATTACTCCAACTCCAGCCAAAAATCAGGGCCGTGCACTCCCATGTAGGAACATGGGGAGGGGAAATATTTAAAGGCCCTTTCTGCTGTGTCAGCTCCTGCTAAATCACCAGCCTGAAATGAGAAGGGTTTCAAAATGTGGTCATTGAAACTCCTGCCCTGTTTGTCTGGTTTTCTTCCTGCTCTTTCAGACCTGTGGTAAAAGGAAGGAGTTTTCAGGACAGCAGCTCGTGCACTCATAGAATCAGTATTTGTTCTCTCAAGCCCTCTGAAATTCCTGTGATAAGGAGAAACCCACCACCTTTATCTTTTGGGGAGCTGTCCTACCTGTAGTAGGGGGTGATGATGGTGAGGATGAGGAGAGAGGAGCCCTGAAGGAGCCCAGTTAGTTCTGGGTGGTCAGAACTGGTCTGTGGCACAGCTGGAGGATTTGTCTGAGGCTTAAAAAGCCAAAGTTAAAGACACTAAACTAAAGTTAAAGACACTAAAACTTCAGGATGCCACGAGACCTCAGGGAGTGAAGAGGATTTGGGAGTCTTTGGGGTCAGGTTTGGTTTGGAATCCAAATTCCAAAGGGGAAGGAGGAAGTTTTGATGAGCCCAGCGCTGTGACAGGTGAAAGGTTTTAGGTCTGAGTTTCTGAGTTATGGGAACCTGCAATTTATTGTGAGCTCCTGTTTTAATTTACAAAAAAAACCCCAAGCCAATATTTTGCAGCAGCAGGAAGAAGAGAAAGGATAACCCCAGGTTTGGTTCAGGATGACAACGGACAAAGAATAAACTCTAAATGGAGGAGTCCTGAGAACAGGCAGGAAAAATGCCAGGAGGGAAGAGGCTTTAGGCAGAGGAGATGATTGAAGGGCGCTGGAGACGGGAATTTTTGGTGTGTGGATCCAGGCAAGTGTTTGCTTGAGCTGTAATGACTGCCATAAATCACAGGGGAAGGCTCCCAGCCCACAGCAGCCTGGGACAGAGCTGCTGCTGCTCCCAACTCACTCACCTGGTGACACGGGGACAGCTCCTGCAGGGCAGCGTTTGGGACACCCTGGAGCAGCTGCACTTGCCTGCCACAGGCACCAGGAAGCTGAAGGAACCCTATGACATCGCCCAACAAATTCCATCCCCTGAGCTGTGACCTCCTGAGTGCCCACCAGGAGTGGGGAGGAGTGACTGGGGCTGGTTTCTCCCTCCCAGAGCTTTGGTTGGGCTCCCGTTCCTCAGGGATGAGGGAATCGGGGATTCCTCAGGGGTGAGGGAATCAGGGATTCCTCAGGATTGAGGGAATCGGGGATTCCTCAGGGGTGAGGGAATCGGGGATTCCTCAGGATTGAGGGAATCAGGGATTCCTCAGGGGTGAGGGAATCGGGGATTCCTCAGGGGTGAGGGAATCGGGGATTCCTCAGGGGTGAGGGAATCGGGGATTCCTCAGGATTGAGGGAATCGGGGATTCCTCAGGGGTGAGGGAATCGGGGATTCCTCAGGGGTGAGGGAATCGGGGATTCCTCAGGATTGAGGGAATCGGGGATTCCTCAGGGGTGAGGGAATCGGGGATTCCTCAGGGGTGAGGGAATCGGGGATTCCTCAGGATTGAGGGAATCGGGGATTCCTCAGGGGTGAGGGAATCGGGGATTCCTCAGGGGTGAGGGAATCGGGGATTCCTCAGGATTGAGGGAATCGGGGATTCCTCAGGGGTGAGGGAATCGGGGATTCCTCAGGGGTGAGGGAATCGGGGATTCCTCAGGATTGAGGGAATCGGGGATTCCTCAGGGGTGAGGGAATCGGGGATTCCTCAGGGGTGAGGGAATCGGGGATTCCTCAGGATTGAGGGAATCAGGGATTCCTCAGGAATCCAGAGCCTGCTCCACAGGGACTGGGGAGGGAAGGGGGTGAGGGAGGCCTGAAGATGAAGGTTCTGGAAGAAAAGTGCAGCCACGCTCCTGAAGTTGAACATTTTCTGTTATTCTCAGGCCCTGGGATCTGGGTTGGGTTCCTGCACTGCTGTGGGAGCCCAGCCATGCACAGGAGGTGCGGATGAGTGGGAAGTTCCAGCTGCACAGGAGACACAACTTCCCTGAGCAGTGACTGAGTGTCAGATTATTCCTTTTTCTGACCCAGAGATGGGGAAACTGAGAGGTGTTTTAATAACTTCTACTCAACAGAAGTTTTTAAACTTTTATTCAATTATAACAATGCAGATGTTACAATTCACGCCATCACAGTCAGAAGCCAAACTATTTCCTAATTACATTTAGAAGTATTTCTTGGCCTATCAGCTTTTGCCACACAATTTTGTTGATGCCTTGAAGCCAATTATTTAAAATAATCCCTCGTGGGTCCTAGTACAATGCATCTTTCAAGGTTTTATTTCTCCAAAGTATCCAGTCTATTTGCAAGGCCATCCTTTGAAACTCGTTCCCAGTTCCATTTCTCTCAATGTCTGCCCCATCCCACGGCATTCCCAAGCCAGCATTTTTTAATCTGGAATTTTCCACACGGATGTACAATGCTATGTGAGCCTTCTGTCAGGCTCTGGGAATCCTCCACAAATCCATGTCCCACAGCTGAGCCCTGCCCAGGTGGATCCTCCTCACTGGATATTCCAGTGCACACAATCCTGGGGTGGGACAAGGTGACCCCCTGTGCTCCCTTCCAACCTGACCCACTCTGGAATTCTGTGAACTTTTCCTAAAGCCCTCAGGATTTTAGGATTTCAGAGTTTCCTCTTTGGCACCGTGCCCTGCCTGAATTTAAAAGACAAGCACCGGGCTCTGTGGCTACTCAAAAAAAAAAAATTACAATGCTCTTTTTTCTTTTTTTCCCCTTTTGTGTGTGAAAAACGAGTTGCCCGTTGAAAGAGGAGCCCGTTCCACACCACTACACGTGTTTCATGCATATTCACAAAGAAGCAGTTTTGAAAAATCCACTGCTGTGCTCTTGCTGCTGGAGATAGAGGAGCACATTACAAATTCCATTTTTTTCCCCCCACTGCTTCGCTCCTGCCGCTGTGTAAACACCAGAGTGTTTGTTGTGCTGTTGGGATTAAGCGGCGTTTGTTTAAGGTGGGAGAGGTGTTTTTAGAAAACAGATGGATTTGGACGGTTTGTTTCCCCCAGGAGCTGCGGGAATGGGAGCTCATTTAGCACTGCTCTCTGTAATTTTGCCTGTTGGCTCAGAGGAGACCCTGGGAGGGCATTTACCTCTGTCCTCCCCGCCTCCCCTGCCTCGGCTGCTCCTCCTGCCTGCTGCACTCTGCCTGTGGGGCCCTAGAGAAGGAGAAACACTCTGGAAATAGTGCTCAGACCTCACACCAGCCAGCTTTGGGGGGATTTTTGATCTTTTATTCCCGGCATTGTCGGGGAGAAATAATATATATAATAATATTGTCTCAGCACACAGGGGGGTGTGCAGAGAAAGGCAGTGGGGGCAGATAAAGAATGGAGATAATGCCCTGATTGATGCCACAGGAAAAGATCCCCGGGGAAATTCCTAATTCAGAGCATAAGAAAAGCTCTGCAGCTGTGGGGGAGCAGCAGGACTTGTCTCCTCTGGCTCCTCTACCTTTGATTTCCAGGCTCTGGGTGAGCTGAGCACACAGGAGTGAGCAGCAGCAGCAGCATTGCCCAGGATGCAGGCCAGCAGGAAAGAGCTCACGTTAAACTTCAGTGCCCAAAACTCAGCCCAGAGCTCACAGCAGAACCTTCAGAGCTCTGCTGCTGCTGCTGCTGTGCATCCCCTACCCTGAGCCTTTAGGTGCCCCTTGGAGTTCTCCAGAGGTCAATCCAGCTGTGAGATTAGGAACAGAAAGGTCCTTTGTTAACTCATTCATGGCAAAGTAGTGGAAATATCCATGGTTTGAGGGGAAATTCCTTTCCAAGGAAAGCCTCTATTTGCAGTTTGTTTTAATGATCAGGACGCATTTAATCATCACCCTGTTCATTTTAATGACAGCGACACGAGGAGCCCACAGATCCCAGCCCATCCTCCCCACTGCCAGCACCAACAAGGGATAGAGCAGAGAAATAACATCTCAGTCTTCAGCAGAGGACACTCCAGGTGTGTCTGTTCTCTGTCGGACTTTAGCTCTGCTCTGCCAGACAAAGCAGCTCCTCCTCCTGCAGAGAGGGGCTGAGGGATGCTGAACATCAATTCTGGGGAAAAAAAGAGAGAGAAATCGTTAACAGCAGAGCAAGGGAAAGTGCTCAGAACTGCATTAACTTCTCCCAGCTTACAGACGCAAAAAAAAAAAAAAGAGAGAGAGGTTGATGGGGTTTGGATTGTCCCCGGGGATGTATTTGATGTATGATGTGACAGGGAGCAGGCAGGTACACAGGAACGCTGCAGATTCCCGGGGCAGTGGAGCACAGCCCAATAACTCAGAAGTTTGACCCTAATGGGAGCTGGGAAGTTGCAGGGGGCGGTTCTGATGGGGCCGTTGGAGGTTTTGTTTCCAGGTTTGGGGCGGTGCTGCTCAGGCCACCCTCCCTCTGGGGCTGGGAGAGCTCTGCTGGACCTGCCCTGTCACCTGGCTGCCTGTGACCCAAACTCGGCATCCCTCCCTGTGCCACCGGGGCTGGAGAGCTCCTGCTGATGGCCAGAGGAGGCAAAACCTTTGATTTAATTGATCTCTGGCACCTTGGCAGCCCCAGGATCAATTATCAGCACTGTCATGCAACAACCCTTTGATTTTCCCTGATTTTCCTGGAAGCTGTGCTCACTTACAGCAAAGAACTGGAAATATATGGGAAGATTTGCTGCCGTGTTGTTGAAAAACTGAATAAAAAACCCCAAAAACTGAATATTGATAAACAGACTGAAAAAACTGTTCACCAAAATCAGCCGAGCTGAATTTATCACCTGGTCTGGGACAAGAGTGGCCACCAAGACTTGAGGGGTGTCCCAAAGACTTGAGGGGTGTCCCAAAGACTTGAGGGGCGTCCCAAAGACTAGAGGGGCATCCCAAAGACTTGAGGATGTCCCAAAGATTTGGGGGGGTGTCATTTCAGCTCAGCATGTCCCTGAGGCTCTGGCCTAACATTTTCCAGGAGACCTCCTGGCTCCTGGATCATCTGGGATAGTTTTTCTGTGCTATCAGCCAGAAGTGATGAGGAGGGAGGAGCTGGTTTGTGGCTGCTCTGACTCCAGCACAGCCCAGCAGTTCCCATTTCACTCACAGGGAAGGTAAGAAAGGATCATCACATCTGTTTAAACCCCGAGCTCTTCCAGGCACAGAAATATTTGTGTTACACCCACGTCCTGACAGAGCAGGGAACGAGTCTTGGCTGAGATTTCAGGGGCTGTTCAGGAGATCTGAGTGAAAATCAGGTTTAAGGGAAATATTGCCACGGGATTACAGGCCGAGAAATGGAAGGGTTTGGAATTGCTTGGGCTTTATTTCAATGAGAGCTTGCTCAGAAAAGGGCACAAAAGAGTTTAAAATCCTGGCTTTATTATAAAGGAAAGGAAGATGTATTTTAAGGAGCAGTAAATAGAGCACAGTCAGACAATTCTGACTTTCTGATGTGATCATGTTACCCTGGAGTGCAGCCACCTGCATTCCAAACTGTGTGAGGGCAGCAGAGCTGGTGAGAGGTTTAGAACGTTTGTGTTTCCGTCATTAAACAAGAATTTACTTTTAGAAGCGGGAGGTGGAAGGGGTTTGAGGACAAGGACATGAGACAGAATTGTGTTCCTCTCATTTAGACACGACAGCAGCGCTGCTCTCACACTGCTCAAAGAAACTTTTGTACTCAAATCAAAGAAATAAAACCTTTTCTTTCCCCCAAGATTTTTTTTTTCTCGGAGAAAACAAAACTTCTAAATCCATCCTGATATCCAGCCAAAGCTTCTCGTCCTTCTCTCCCGTCTCAGCAGAGCAGGGGACTCCAAATCTCCCAGAGAGCCGCTTCTTTGATCACAAATACGAAGATGGTGCATGACAGTAATTAAATATTTCCTCTCAGCTAATTGAATTTGTTAGCCAAAGAGGGGGAAAGGCTTTATTGCAAACGGGAAGAGGCAGCTCCTTCCACCTGACTTGCCTTGTACTTGACTAACTATTTCATTAGAGCCCCGGCAAGCCCAGTGACAGATCATTAATTCCCGGGGCTGTAATCTGGGCACAGAAGAATTCGGAGGGGGCCGCTCTGCCAAGCCCAGCCTAACTGCACTGATGCTCATTAAAGCTGAGCCTTAACTCTGCTCTCATGCTGCCTCTGCCGTGTTATGGATTAATTGAATGGATTAAGACAGCAAATGCAAAGAGAAGAGATCACGGGGTGGGTTTATCAGAAGGATAAAAGTGGTTTTCCTGCTGGGAGAGGTGATGGCTGCTAAAAACTGGGGCCACACCTCAAGGGTGAGATGGTTTTGGGGTTTTTTTTTGGGTTTTTTTTCGGTTAAGGTTGGGATTAATACACGGGAGTTGTAGTTGGTATTTGGACTTGGATGTTTATTAATTTTTATTTATTGACAGATTTACAAGCTGTGAGTTTTAACTGGTAAGTTAGAGAAATGAGGTCAAACGGAGCACTTTAAACTTTTTTAAAGGTTTTTTTTTAAGGTTATTTAAGTGCTAATTACTTAGTAATGAGATGACACATATTATTTATGTTTTTGACTTAATAATGACTACTCAAGGCTCACAATGAGGACCTTTTACACTTAATTACAGAAAACTACTTGAACCCACGAAGATGAAGGAAGAAGTTGAAGAAGAAGGACTTAGAGAGCGCTTAAAGCTTTTCATTTTGACTCACATGTATTACTATATATTAAAATCTTAAATCCAAGTTTTTCACCCTGTGAGATCACACAATTCCATTCCAACTACACCCCCACAACCCCAGTGCCGTCACTAAATTCTGGGAGCTGTTCTAAGGCCTTTAGTCAAACGTGGTGTTTGCCTGAGGGTCAGCACCTTTTAGCACAGAAAACCCGAAATTTTCAGCCCCCAGGGTTTCAAAAAAAGGGGGTCTGGGCAAAAGCAATTTTATTTTGTGTTATTTGGCCTCCATGTCTTTATGTCCTTGAATCCAAGTTCGCATCCCCGGGGGGATTTAAAAGCCACGTGGGTGTGGCACTTTGGGGACATGGACTTGATGGTCTGGGTGGGTTTTGGAGGGTCATTAATTCCCCAAATGAACCAACCCCAACTTCTGCAGGACACCCAGGACCTCACAGAAACCTGTGCAGGAATGAACAACTGCACTGAGAACCAAATACATTCATTTAAGGCCGCACACAGCATCCCTTCTCCTCAGCCACCAGCTCATTAGAGCCTCTGCTTGTTTCTTTTATTGCACATCGATTATCGCGAGCCGAGGAAATCGGCGCTGGCACAGCCTCCCTCTGCACTTTACCTGTTGCTGAAAAACCCTTTTTATTTCGGCTGTAACAGCTTCTTTTCTCTGCCTTTATTGCATCTGCAAGGATCCAGTGCAGCTGCCAATAAACCCCTGTCGGTGGGGCCGAGGGGTTGTTTGTGCAGCAGAGAACGCTCTGCCCAGACAGGCTGTAAAACCGGGACAGAGGCATTGTTTGCCGAAACACACCGACATGAAATTTGATGGCAGCACTTCCAGCTTCTCATTAAGTTCTTTCCAGGGCCTGATAAAAGTGGCATTCGTGGAAAAGGGTTTTTTTTGGTTTGTTTCAGTGGGAGCAGAGGGGGTGCAGAGCAAGAGGAAAATAACATTATTTCGCTCCCAGGCAATGGGTGAAGCTCTCCAGTGTGAGGCACGAGAAGTAGAGGGAGCATTTTCCAGGATTTTTACACCTCACAGGCCTCGCCACATACTCAGACATTCAAATCCTAAAAAGCTTTACAGATCTGTGATGTTCATTGGTTTAGGCGGAGTTACGAAGGCCAGGAGAGGAAGGAGTGAATCACTGGGGATGCAGAGAGTTTCCATTATTCCCACAGTCATGCAAAACCATAAACTCAGGGAGAATCTGACAGGTTTTGAGGCCTCTCACCAGTGGGAGGGTGCTTTAAGTGCTTTACAAGATTGCTCTTGTAAGTTGTTTGTAGATTATGTGCGAGAGAAGCAAATCTGGTGCCCCCCAAAGACCGGGGGGTAGTAAACATAATTACGTGTAGCGTTCTGCAGCTTCACAAAAGGATTTGTTGTTTCCCACCGTGGTTCCATTGATTTTATACCTTTCTGAGCACACAAAATAGCAATTAGTCAATGCTGCACATTGCATTTCTGACAGGTATAAAATTATAGTGCCAATTATTTTGCACAAGCTGATGAACAACAGCGGAGGTTTCTGCACAGTCTCCGAGACAGCGCTGGCAGAGAAATCTGTCACTCCGGCGTTTGAAAGGTGTGACTGTGATTTCCAATAAAATGGAATAAAACCCTTTGCGATGCGTGCACGCTGGGCGGTTTTTATTATAACGGCGGCCTCTTCTTCAGCTGACACATAATAACATTTGGTAAATCTTAACCACTGCAGGGTAATTTAGTACTGTCTGAGGTCTCTCTGACTTTACTCTTCCCAGAGGAATAACGTAAGGAGCTTCCACTTTGAAGGAAATAAATCTGTACCAGCTGACCACGGAAAATCTTTACCCATTTGTGGCACTTATTTCACTCCTGGGCAGCTGGGACAGAACATTTTGCTCCGGGGCGAGCGGAATCCCACACCTCCAAAAAGGTGGGGTTTGCAGAGAGGTTCAGTTTAATTTTAATCTTTCTTTAATGTGAATTATTTAATCTCTTTGCCAGACGAGTGAATGACAAATCCAACGAGCTCTGCCGCTGGTTTGGGTGGTGAAAGGCAGCTCAGGAGTCCTGCTCTGCCCTCCAAGGGGAAGGTGGAATTTTCCAAGCAGGAATGCATTGCAGGGGAAGCTGCTGCACTCACCCACCTCTCACTGGAGTCCCATCACGGCAGCAATTTGGGGAATTGCCCATTTCAGAGATTGCCCTCGAGTTCGCTGCTCCAGGGCAGCTTGGACAGGAGCACCGAGCTCTGCAGGGCTGAGGCAAACACTTGTTAAATCTGATTTCCCTGAGAAGGTGGGGAATTACCCCAGAGCCTTTCCCCGGCTGGAATTCCCAACCACGACGCCCAGTTTGGATAAATTCACCAGGTTATAACCCACGTGAGGCCGGGGGAGAGGGGAATGTCTGATTTCTCATCCTCAGCTGTCACCGCGTGGATGGAGGAGAATTTCCCTGGAGTGGCGGAGGAGGAACTCCCGGAGTTCCTGGAGGATTCCCTGGAATCCTGAGGAGCAGCATCCCCGCGGGGCAGCGCTGGCTAATCAAGCATCACTGACGCTAATGAGGGTGAGGTGAGGGCAGGTTAACAGCGGCCTCTGAAGGAGCTGGGAACGGGGGAAAATTCCTGCCCGGCCTCTGGCAGATCCTCCGGGACATCCCAAACACCTCCAGGTGCTGCCCACGCCCCCGGTGGTCCTCATGGGATGGAGGCAGAGCGAATTTAAGGCTCCCAATTTCCTCCTCTCGTTGCCTTTTCTAAACCAGCACCTTGTTTGCTCCTTCCCTGCAGCCGAGGACCTCACCCAGCTTCTTCCAAAGGTAATTTTTTAGGTCTAAGGTTGTGCCGGCCAACCCGAGTGCCGGGGGTGAATTTATTTAACCCAAACTGAACCACAAGGTTTAATTTCTGTGCCCTCTAAATCCATTTTTACAGCCTGAGGTTTGCCTGCTCTGCCACACTTGAGAGCAGCTCCATGGTGTAGGTCACCCTCTAGGGAAAAGGGAAAGAGATCCCAACCTTCACTTCTTTCTTGCCGGTACTTTAACAATTTGATAAAAATTGATTAGGTGGGAACTGGGGCTGAAAATCTGGATGTCTCCTAAATGAAAGCTTTTAATAGACGTGTTTTAAAACCTGAGCTAGGCCCAGCCATTGGCCTTTGGTTAAGGGGCAAGTTTTTCTTGTGCCAATAAAAGTAAATTCCCTTCATCCCTTTCACCTTGACGCTCCTTAATTCAGGAACTGTACTTGGCAGCTTGCTGAGCCTGTTGAGTTTTCTCGAAATTATTATTTTATCATTCCTTTGGGAAAAGTTGGAAATTTTGGGTGGAAAACTTTGTGGGTTTGGCCTCGAGTGGCTGAATGAGGCTGTGCCATGTCTGGTTGTTTTTAGGGTGGGCTAAATTTGACCCCGTTTGTCCGTTCCCAGCCGGGGACCCTGGAGATGGGGCTGCTGCTCTGCTCCATGGGATGGAATGGGTTGGGATGGGATTATTCCCTTCCCTGCTTGGGGACGCTGCTGGCATTGCTGAAATGGGCATTTGAAACCCACTATAAACCAACATTTCATTGACGTTAAAAAAATGAAATCCCTGAAAGTTGATGATCATTTAGGGATAAACAATATTCTGGTTTTTGCTGTTGTTTTCCTGCTGCATTGAGGACGCGTAGCTCGACCCAGTGCCAGCCCCAGCTATTGTTTTCCAGCTCAACTTTTGATTTGAGCCAAGCGGAATAAATGGCTTTGAGTCGGTTATCACGGGAAGGAGAAGAAAGGCCATGGAAGTGTTCGGTTGATTTGACGGGTCAGGTGAAATATTTCACAAATTAGCAGCGCATCCAGCTCTGAGGAGAGCTGAGGAGTGAAATTTCCCTGCGCGATGTTATCGGCTGGAAGGGAATTACACCGGCAGGACTCAGCAGAGGGAACTGGCACAAGTTCAGCCTCAAGTTCTTGTAGGAGCAGAATAGAAAAGCCAGGTGCAGGAGGAGATTTTGTGAATTAAAAATGAGCCCGCTCAGGCCGGGAGATCTCAGCACATCTGGCTGCGGAATGGTTCGGGAATGTCTGCGATTCCTTTCGCGGTACTCGGGACGGAAATTAAGAAATTCGGGACGCACAAAATGTTTTGTTAACTCGAGCAATTTGCCAGTGCAGCCCTCAGGGGCCTCGTGTGGCTTCTGTGCGAAATCTCAGCGCGTGATTGTTTTCCTACATTCTCTACAGAGAAGTTTCTCACTGAACTTTGTCCTCACAATGTCTTCTGCCAGGACAAAAAAACAAACAAACCAACCTGGTAGGGAATCACTCTACGGAGTTCTTTCACCACTTCATGGATTTTATTTGTGTCTAAACAACCCATGGCAGCACCTGTGCTTCGTCCTTGTAGCAGTAAAGGAAGGATTGAGTAGATTCTGTTCCCCTCCAGCCCTGCCAGAAATGCAAAGTGCGCTGGGCACTCGGCTGCTCTTCTCAGGTTTACCCCAGTTATGGACATTCCTCAGCCTCATTAGCTGTGGAGTTCATTTGGAAAGTTCTCCGGTAGGGAACTGCTGCTTTATTGCTGAAAAAAGCGTTTGTTTGTTTAGATGGCCAGAAGTTTTTAGGTATTATCCTTCTGTAGGGAATCCAGAGTCTGGGTTTGCAATTCACCTGAAATACCGGGGTGGGTGTGAGGAGAAGCAGAGCCAGGGAAAGGCAGGGGGGTCTCTGGCTCCAGCAGCACATTCCTGTGAGGAATTCTGGATGCTCTGTTCCCTCTAGCCAGGAGAGGGATTTGGGATGTGGATGTTTCTGCTGGCTGCCATCAGAACTCTCCTCTTGCTGCACCAGGAGGAATCTCTTCCCTTTTGTTTGCTGCCTCTCAGCAGTTAAATGTAAACAGCCTGTTCTTGTTTTCTTAACAAAAACAATTCGAGGCACTTCCCAGAAGTTAGGGATCATGAATAATGAAAGATTTTATTTTTAATTTCCAGAACAGAATAAGGCTATGAAATGATTCGGCAAAACACTTGAATCCAATTAGGAAACAACTTGGTGAAGGAGAAAACCTTGACACTTATTTTGAGTATTTGATTCCCTACAATATCAATTTAAATGTAAATTGTGCTTTGGAGAAGAATGCTTCCATCAGAGGCTAAAAGCATGTGGTTTATGCTCAGTGTTTTACAACTGGATTATCTCAGACCTGGCTTTATCGTTATTGCCTGTGGGCAGATTTCCACCTTAGCACTTAGAGCACAGGCAGTAATACACTCCTGCATCTGTTTTTCAGCAGATCGGCGATGGAATTGTGTGATTAAATAAGAAATTTTATGATTTCTTTTCCCGTCGTGGATTGCAGCCGGTATATTTAGGTTTGATTTTTTGGCTGTAAAATTTGCAGCCTGCGAACGAGCGGGATAAGAAGTCGCGGGTTGAATTGTTACTGGCAGAGTGGAAGTGCTGAGGGCTCAAATATTTCGAGATGAAAGGTCTCGGGGGAGGGAGCCTTGAGCTGCGTTTAGTACCAGGTGATGAGGTGTGTTCATGGCTGTGCTTCATCATCCCAGAGCTGGGCTCTGCTCAGCTCGACCCTTCCAGAAAATTCAGTGTCCAGTGTTCCTCGTGGCAGCTGCCTGAGCTCCCTCTCAAACAGCCCCAAAACTGCTCCAGCTCCTGCCTGGAGATCAGAGCAACCCTTGAGTAATTTGTGTTGGGAGAAATGTCAGAGTGACCGCTGGGAGATGCTGAGAATAATCCCAGGGGCACGTGGGGTAGCTGGAGATGGGAGAAACATCAAATAAAATGGCACTGACTGTTATTCCCAGAATCTAACAAGGTTTTTTTTAAAGTATTTCAAGTGTTTGAATGTGTTTCAGACAAGCTCTTAGTGCAGGGCTTGGATCTCTTCAGATGCAGGTCTGTCACCAGCCTGGCTGTGCCTGGTTTGGGTTTGGCTTTCAGCAGCTCCACCCAAATATTAAAGGTAATAAATGCTCCTGTATAGCTACACTTTAAAACAATCTTTTAAAAAGTGAAAATTTGGAGGATTAATGGTTCATATTTCTCATGTGAAATATGAGCAGGCAATGCCCTGGCAGGAGAGGCTGGTGACCCCTGCCATGAGCTGAGAGCACCAGCCTGGCAATCCCCTCGCCATGGGCATGGCCCGTGGGCCCAGGCATTTTTTGGAAAGGAGATTTAGTTATTTATATATATTTAATCACTGCTTTAAGACCTGTTTTTCCTTGTCTTTTCCTTACTTACCCAGTGGCTGTTGGATGTGGAGCTGAGCAGGGGCTGCCTTGGAGCTGTTCCACACTCCAGGAATTGCCCTGCAAACGGGGATTTGTCCCTTCTCATTTCCACCCCGTGCCGGTTACGCCTTGGATTGATGTGTCAGGGTTGTTTTTCCCCCCCCTTTCCTCCAGAAACTTTTCTCTATCTTGGCATTTGGCAACTCCGCGCTTCAGCCTCGTTGTTCTGCTCTTTAAAAATGTGTGCTCTACAGGCAGAAAATAAATCCCGAGGTGGAGGGCACCTGTGTGGAACAGCCCCGTGTCAAAGGCAGATAAAATATCTCCCGCTCCCTGTCAGCATGAGATTTTTGTCACCCCGTTAACGCTGCCTCCCTATCACTCAGCGGGAGAAACACTTTGCTTCTTGATTTATGGGCCCTGACAGGGAAGTGTCCGGGATGATTAATTACAGCCCTAAATGACAGTGCCCTCCTTCACACCTCCCCGGCCTGGATGATTGGAATTAATAAATATATCTGCGTGGCTGCGGAGTTGTGCCGTTGCCTGTTCAAATATTGATACACTTGACGTGCTGGGAAGGGATTTAGCAGAGGCAAAGCCTTGCAGTCGGCGCCTTGCTGCATTTCACAGCAGTTTGTTGGGAGGGAAGGGAAGCAGAAGATTCTGGAACTGATTGGGAGGCTAGGAATGGTTTTCAGAGAAAATGTTATGACATTTCTCTGGCAGTTTAAACCCTTGCTTTCTGCAAGAGTTTTGATGATTTTGTCTCTGTGTTTGTCATTTATTTTTTGAAAACATTGGCTTTGGAAGTCTGTTAATTACCTTGAGGACGGTATTTTTGGGGACTGAGTCTGGCACTTTGGGGCCCTCCCAAAGCTCTGCCTTGCCAAGAGGAGAGCAGAGTCACTGGAGCAGCCAGAATTCTCTGCTCCTTGTCCAAGGCCTCCTTTCAGCCCGTGTTTGGGTGACTCTGATGGGATTCACTTGTTCCAGTGGGTTTGGATGTAAGCAGCTCCCAGGGCATGAAGAAGGAACTGGCGCCAGAGCTGGGGGATTTCCAATGACACTCAGGGGCTGGAAAGAAGTGCAGTGCAAAATGTTTGGCTCCATTTTTTCCATCTCCTCCAGGTTTTTCTTGGAGCAGCTCTTGCCCACGCTGGGTGAAGAGTCAAACTCCTGAAAATTTGCAGTTCGGACACAGAATTCTCACCAAGAACACCGGGGTCAGTCAGGTGGGCACCTCTGCCATCCTGGTGATTCCCCAGGGCTGGGGAGGTCCAAGCAGTGATGGGAAAGCTGAGTGGTGATCCCAGCAGAGCAGTGGATGTGACAGGGGCCAAATGGATCCCTGAATGACCTGCCCTTGCAGAGGGATGTTTGGTTCCCCAGCAGGGCTGGAACCTGCAGTTCAGATCCCTTCATGTTGATTTTTTGGGGGCTGCTTCCCTTTAAATTCCATCCGTGCCTTTGCACGGGAAGCCCAGCATGGAACGTGCAAAGTGTGGCTGGTTTTGGCCGCTCTGAAGCAAACTCTCAGAGTTTTCAGGCTCCCACTGTAAATCCAAAGACTAAATGGAAATTTTCAGGTGGTTTTTTCTGCGCTCACCTGACACCTGTGCTCATCCAGCCCCTCCTCCCGTGCCCTCGTGGAAAGGCCACGCTGCCTTTCGGAGCTGGTTTCAACTCCAGTGTTTTTGTGGAGTTTATTTTCAGTTTTAGCTTGAACTCTCTGCCTCAGCCCCCTGTGCGTGTGAAGTGGAGATAATTTTGCTGCCTTACCTTGTCAGTTTAATTAATGTTGTGGAGCGTTCAGATAGCGACAAACAGCCGAGAAAAGCCCAAAGGAAATGAAAAATTCTTTCTCGGGAGCAGCGTTTGGACAGTCGGCGGGAGATAAGGCTCAGACACACGCTGAAAAATGAGGCAACCCCAAAATATTAAATCCAGGCTCGTTTGGGAGGGAGGATTGAACTCGGTGTGCTCAGGGAGCAGCAGACACACACGTGGGGAAGGGCTGATGATGTAATTAAAAACTTGTAAATGAAGGAGATGCAGAGTCAGGTGGGGCCGAGGATGGAAAGTTATGCCATGTCACTAATTTCTGTAATTACTGAGGGCCTTAAACGAGATTCTCTGGCTGGTTTTGCCCTGGGCTTGTACTAAAATCACTAAAACCACAAACACTTTAATTAAAAAAAAGAAAAAAAATGAACTGCTTAAACTTCAATTGGAAAACCTATTTCCCTATGAAACTCCATCTATTTTCCTATTATTTTGGGGTGGCTTGTGATATGAAAATGTGTTGTGGATTACAGGGCCAGATGTTCCACAGGAAAAAAAAAATACCAGGTTTATTCTCAATTGAACCTTTAAAGGAAAAAAAAAAAATGTAGGCAGGCACTAAACGTGGGGGTTTTGATTGGCTTTTCTTTTTATTAATATGAGAATATCCCCTGCTGTGCCTGCAAACCCACCTGCTCCAGGACGAATTAATTTGGCCGCAATTTTGTGCCGGTGACATCAGGGAAATGACGCTCAGGGCTTGGGGACGCCAGCAGCTGGGAGGGGACGGGACGAGTGGCCACCACACGTCTTCATTCCTGCCTTTTATGGCCACTGGGCCTTCCAGGAGCAGCTGACAGCTTCATTTCCATGGAAGGGGAGGGGGAATTGCAGCTTGATTAGGTACGGGTCATCTGAGGGTACGACTGAACATCTAAATTCACGTAAAGGGATCCTCGGCGCGGTGAAATCCGCACCCAGAGCAGTCGTTGTCCTTCACCTGTCTGCTGAAGGGCCCTCCAACACACAGGGAGAGGGAAAAAACCCCTCAGATTAATCGCAAATTCCATCCACATCGTTCCTCAAATGATTCTGAATTTTCTTTGAAATGACAAGCAATTATGGCCCTTTTTTTTTTTTTTTCTTTTTTTTTTTCAGGGGCTGCATCGGGAGATAAAATGTCTCTCAGATTCTTTCAGGTGCATCGTTAAACCGCATTCATAATTGAGGGCCACAGGAATTAGCGTGAAGTCTAATTGCGAGTAAAGAGCGAAATGAAAGATCCTGTTAAAGCATCGGAGCTGTTGTGGGGTTGTGTGGATTTGAGCAGCGTGTGGCACTTTCCCTCAAGAGCCGTGAAAAACCATCTGGGATAAAACCATAAAGTGTGGAGGGACGGAAGGAGTTTGTGTGGGGTGGTTCACATTTGTCTTGGAAAAGGCAAAATTTGGATAAAACCTCTTGCTGCACCTCCTCTTTCTCCTGAGAGCCTTCCTGCTGCTCTTGCCTGCACCACCTTGAATTCCAGGCTGGGACAGCATAAAGCCGTTTTTCCATCCCCAAGATCTCCAGGATTTGGGACTGCAGGGCCCCGTGGCCATAAAATAAACTTTTTCTAACAGCAGCAATCCCTCTGAACCTCTGTCCTCCTCACTCCTCACTTAAATCCAGGCTCAGAAGGTGCCAAATGCCGGGATGGCTGTCCCGGGAGAAGGAACGCTCTGCTTAGATCTGAAATCTTGGGGGAAAAAAAAGAAATCCCAATAAATCCCTTACCGGTTCCAACGCAGCCCCGCGGAGTGGCAGATGGCAGGGAGGGTAATTTAAACCCTGGAGATGTGCATATGAATGGGCTCATTTGCCTGGCGTTCCCAGGTAATGAATTGTTCCAGCCCTTCCAGCCTCGCTGCCCGTGTGCCGGCAGAGCTGAGGGAAGGAGCTGGACTGACTCAGGAATGAGGGAATAAAATTGGTTTTTATTGGAATGATGGGGAAACCATCCAGGAGGGGCTAAGGAAGGAGTTAATTGTGCTGGAGCTCTTTGGTGAACGGTTCTGGTGCTCTCTGAATGAATTTTCACTGAATTTTCGTGTCTTGAGGTGCTGTGGTCACTGAGATCTGCTCCGGGGTGATCTGTGAGCTGGCTGAGGCTGTTCTCCTTCGGCAGAAATACAACCCCAGGACTCTTTTGGGGCAAAACGGGCGTTATTCCTCATTTATCCCCTCGTGGGACCCTGTGATGAGCAGAGCTGGGGTTCCACTGTAAATTTTGGATCCCCCAGGGACACCGAGCTGGATCTGTGGGGTCAGCACATGGATCCTGCTCCTCACAGTGACCCCTCTGAGGGGGGTGAGTCCCTCCCAAAACGCTCCAGCTTAGCCTGAACAGAGTATTGAGCTCAGCCCAGAGCCCCAGCCCTCTGCAGAGGAGAGCAGTGCAGGAAATGCAATATTCTGATTTCTGCAGTTCCTGCAGCCTTGCTCTTCTGCTCGTCCAATGCTTGGATGGTTTCCCTGCTCCTGGCAGTGATGTGCCTGCAGCGAGCCCAACAGGCTGCACCCAAACCCTCCTGGCCCGGGGGAGTCCCTGTGCAGGGATTGTCGTCCTGGAATTCCTGGGATTTTGGGAAATTCGATAAGAGCTGACGGAAAACAGAGCTGTGAGCCACTGCCCTTATCCTGTGCTGGGGACAAACAGGAATTCTGGCAGCAGGAATTCTGGAGGCAGGAATTCTGGCTGCTGCCTGGTTTCAACGGGGTAGGGGAGGTATTTTCTGGGATTTGCAGTGGAGGAGAGACTCTGCTCCAAGGGTGCCTGGAGAGCAGCTGAAAGAGGGGAAATCGAGGTTATATACAAAAGAAATTCCTCCCTGGGAGGGTGGGGAGGGCCCTGGAATGTCCCAGGCCAGGTTGGACAGGGTTTGGAGCAGCCTGGGACAGTGAAGGTGTCCCTGCCCATGGCCATGGATGGGTTTTAAGTTCCCTTCCAACCTAAGCTCTTCATGATCCCAAATAGAATTTCTTGCTTTCCCTGGCAGCGCTTTCACATGTTTGACAAACAGCTCAGCACCCTAATTCTTATTTTTACAGTTCACTGCTGTTTCACAGTGACAGTATCCATCTCTCCCTCCCTTTTACAGTGAACCTTTCATTGATTTATTGTGATGGTTCTTCAAATCCCTCGTGAGAGAGCAAATAATCTCTTGGCATTTCGCACACCTTTTAATTATAAATAAGTCAAAGAATGGAAAATCCCTCAGAAGCAGAAAAAAAAAGCCTTGTAGCTGTATCTTTTAGAAGAGAAAAAGTAATTGAAGAGAAAGGGAAGAGCCTGTAGGATCATAAAGGAGCTTTCTGTGAGTTGTTTATTCCCCTCTGTGCCTGGTGTGATGTGTCAGGGAAGCTGAACTCGGCATTTTATGGATTTTCCTCCCTGGCTTGTCTGAGACACGTGTCCATAGAACCCTGCTGTGCTACAGGGGCCTGAGCAGCGTCACTGCTGCTCCTGGGGAACTTTTTAATTCCCTGGATCCCCTGCTCCAAGCAGGGTCACCTGTGGGTTGTGCCTGGGGTGGAGGGGGGGATGTGGGCCAGACCCTTCCAGGGCTGGAATTGTGTGGGTCTGAGAGATTTTAGCAGCTGCTGACTTTTTCCCAAGGAAAAATTCCTCAAGAAAGCTTCTTCTCAAAGCAATCTTGGCAAACAACTCTCCTTTCTCACAACAATCTTTGTGTAAGTTGTTTTACTGTTTCTCTAGTTAACCAATGGGATTAGAGAGGTGTTGCTCTTATTCACTAATTGTGTTAACTTTGTATGCAAACACTTTATAAAAGGTAGCAAGAATTAGACAATAAAGCCTTTTTTTTTTAATTCTCTTTGTCTTCTGAAATATTTGGAGTCTTTCATGTCCTACATTGACAGAACTGAGCTAGGGATTGTGGAATATGGAATATCCTGAGCTGGGAGGGCCCTGATGGAATCATGGAAGGAGCAGCTGTGAGAGGTCAATAGCAGCAATATCAACAAATAAATATCAACAATATTACTGCCCATTACTTAGCTCTGGACTGACATGCAGGGAGCTGGCAAACAGATGCAATTAGAAGTTCATCTTGCCCATAATTACAAAGTGCATCTCAATGCCGCTCACGTTGCTCAAATCAGCTTTGCTGCAGGATGGATGAGGCTCTCACCCACCAAGAAAACATTTGAGCCCTTTTAATTGTCCTTCTAAAAACAGATTTTCTTGTTGTTACCCACCAGGGCTCCCAGTTATCCCGTGCAGATTCCTGGATGGGTGGGAATTCTGGCTCAGTGGGATGTGTGCTGGTAGGTCAGCACCTGCTCTCTCTCCAGGGAAAGCACATGGAATTTACCTCGTGGTGATTTGGAGTTTTCCTGGGAAATCTGCACGTTAGGAGAGGGAAAAGAGCCCTGCCATGACTGGTTAACAGATGCCTCACAAAATAATTCCTACAACTTCTTGTTTTTTCCCAGCAGGAAGTTTTTTTCCCAGCGGGAAGTTGCTCTCAAGGAAGTTATCAGTGGGGCAAACTTGCTGCTTCCATGGGCCTGAGCATCTCCCAGGAATTCTGATTGGAGAGGGGATGCTGGGCCTGCAGAAGGAATTACAGCAGGAATTGTGGAGAATGTGGGGAATTGGGGGCCCTTTCCAGGTGGGAATGGGCCTATTTCCAGGTGGAGGTGGCAGGGAATGTGATGGGTGGGATGGGCATTACAGGAGGGATCGATCCCTCAGGAATTTCAGGGCTGTCCCATCCCCAGCCCCTCGGTGCTGGGTTAACTCCTGCCCTGCCCAGCTCTGGGAGCAGTTGGATGAGAAATCAAACTCTGATTTTGGTGTCCCCACGCTGGTGCTGAGACCTGGATTTCATAGCCTGGCCCAAGGTGACATTTAGCAAAGCAATTTAAAAGGATGGAAGTGGGAATGACCCCGTCCCTGGAGCTGTGGGATGGGATCACAGAGTCACCAGCCAGAATTTGTGCCAGCTGAGCTTTTCCCCCTCTGCTGAACAGATCCCATCACACAAACAGCCCGGGGTTGAGCTCTCCTGGGGGCTGGTGGTGCTTTCATCAAGATTTGGGCTGATCTTTAGGCTTCGCTGCATCCCTGCCCTTCTGCAGAGGTAAAATGGACAAATAATTCCCACAGAATTGAGCTCAGATGTTTGATCCCTGCTGTTTCTGACTGCACAGGGTCACTCTGTGACACGTGAGACCCTCCAGCGTTTCCTTCTCTGTGAGCTGGAGTCAAACTGAAATTTAGGGACTTGTGTTGTTCCCTTGGATGAGCTCCTCTCTCCTGAACAGCGGGTTTTAATCCCAGCCCTGCAGAGACAGGCACAGCTTTGCTGTGTAAATAAATTCCTGGCAAATCCCGAAAGTCCACGAAGTCCTGTCTGTGTGGAGAGCCCAAATCCTGGATCACAAACCCCTGCCGTGCCTCAGTTTCCCCCAGCACCTTTTCCTGCCCCTGTGGCTGTGAGGGGAAGCTCAGCGTGGTTTCCAAAGGGTTTGGGACTCATTCAGTGAGATAAACGAGTTCCTGTAAAAACAGCCCTGGTAAAACGAGCCATGCCTGGGAGGTCCACAGGAATCTTTATAGACACACGAGGTAATTAATTAGAAATAGTCCATTACTGGGGAATTGGTTTAGGATTCAATTTTTAATTTAGTATTAAATTGCTTTGGGACTCTTTCCTTTTACATTTTCTTCTCTGCTTAGCTCAGTCCTTAACATTTGATGTTGTGCTCTCCTGCCATTGGATTCCCAACGTGGGGGCAAATGGGACCCCCCAAAGCCCAAACCTTACCAGCAGGGTTTGTGCACAAACTGGAGTTTTAAATTCGGATTTTTAAAATTTAATTTATTTATTTAAATCCGGAGCAGTTTTCAACTCAAATGTTTTATTTAATATAAAAATGATATCAAAACCAGCAGCAAAAGCAGAATAATCCAGCCTTCCTAAGGAATCCTGGCTCTAACAAAAGACTGAGACTTTGGGAGGAGGCACACACAGCTCTGTGTGTGTGTGTGGAGACAAATTCTTCTCTTCTGCCATTGGGAGCCAGTTGCTGGTTGTTTGGGGTTGTTGCTATTTCTGTCCCCCTGTTCCATGATTAGTTAGCTGACAGAAAATTGCCTGCTCTGTCTTCATCTCTTCATCATTTTAAACGCTTGGATGAAGCTGATTCCAACCCTTTTTATCAAGGCTTTTCCTTCAGTTCTTGACAAAAAGACTAAACCTCGCTGCTTTGAACCAGCAGCTTCATCCTAAATTGCGCTTCTAGATGGGGACAGAAAGAGCAGAAACAATCCACCAAAGAGGCCAATCCAAAATCCAGCATTATTCCTGTACCCACGTTTTGTACATAATGTAATTGAGAGTGCAGCTCATTTAACCTGTAGAACACACACGGGGGCTGCAAAATACTTGGTTGGGTTTTGAGATCAACTGAAAGAGCAAAATGGAAAAAAAAAATGGAAAAAAAAGTTGCATTTTGGGTCGGGAGAGTGGCGGGGCGACATGGACCGTGCTGCTGGAGGATACAGAGCTCCGGCATTAATAACACAAACGAGGAGCTGCGGGAATAAATCCCTTTTTGCCGTTCAGCTGTGCAAAGGTGGAATGATCAGCTCTGGAGTGCACTCACTGGGAGGAGGCGAGGGAAGCTCAGGACAGGTTTGGCCGCTGCCGCAGCTCCCCAGATGAACACAGGTCACAGAGGAGCCCATCCCTGTGAGGGAGCCAGCCCAGGGATCCCGGCAGATTGGGCAATAATAGCACAAAGCGCCTCGTTCCTTGCTCTGCTTCACGCTCGCCTGAGCAACGGAGACGGGCTCAGTTCGCACTCCTTGCCGGGATATTGATACGAGCTGCTCAAACCTTTTCTTTGTGCTTTATCACAGGACCCGCAGCGCTCCGGGAGCGCTTTGTGCGCGGGGACCTGTTAATGAATCCCCTCTGAAGCGCTAATCAATCACTGCGGAGGGATCGGTGGCTGGGCCAGCGCTGTGGGCACGGAGCTGCAATCCCTCCCAGGCACAAATAAATCACCGGCAGAGCTCTTAATGAACCCAGGCTGGGCTTGGCAGGGTCCCCTCAGCCAGGGCTCAGCCCCTCTGCTGGCATGCCCTGGGCACCAGGGAGGAATCACAGGGAATAAAGGTCCAGAGGGTCATGGAGGGATGGGTGATGTTCCTTGTGGAAATTGTGAGGTGCTCACAGGGAATAAAGGTCCAGAGGGCCATGGAAGGATGGGGGATGTTCCTTGAGGAAGTGGTGAGGTGCTCATGGAGGGCTCCAGGGGATGCTAGAAGGATGGGTTATGTTCTTTGTGGAAGTGGTGAGGTGCTCACAGGGAATAAAGGTCCAGGAGATGCTGGAAGGATGGATGATGTTCCTTATGGAAGTGGAGAGATGCTCACAGGGGGCTCACAGGGAATGAGGCTCCAGGGGATGATGGATTATGTTCCTATGGAAGGGGTGAGGTGCCCATGGAGGGCTCCAGGAGATGCTGGAAGGATGGATGATGTTCCTTATGGAAGTGGTGAGATGCTCACAGAGAGCTCACAGGGAATGAGGCTCCGGGGGATGCTGGAAGATGGATTATGTTCCTATGGAAGGGGTGAGGTGCCCATGGAGGGCTCCAGGAGCTGATGGAGGGATGGATGATGTTCCCTATTGAAGTTGTGAGGTGCTCACAGGGAATAAAGGTTCAGGGGATGCTGGAAGATGGATTATGTTCCTATGGAAGGGGTGAGGTGCTCATGGAGAGCTCCAGGGGGTGATGGAAGGATGGGTTATGTTCCTTGTGGAAGTTGTGAGGTGCCCACAGGGAACAGAGGTCCAGGGGCTGATGGAGGGAGGGATGGATGATGTTCCTTATGGAAGTGGTGAGATGCCCACAGAGGGCTCACAGGGAATGAGGCTCCAGGGGATGATGGATTATGTTCCCATGCAAGTGGTAAGGTGCTCATGGAGGGCTCCAGGGGCTGATGGAGAGATGAACGATATTCCTTATGGAAGTTGTGAGGTGCTCACAGGGAATAAAGGTTCAGGGGACACTGGAAGATGGATTATGTTCTTTATGGAAGTGGTGAGATGCCCACAGAGGGCTCACAGGGAATGAGGCTCCAGGGGATGCTGGAAGGATGGATTATGTTCTTTATGGAAGTGGTGAGGCGCTCACAGGTAAAGAGGCTCCAGGGGCTGATGGAAATGATGCCTTAAGTTTTATCTTCCCTGTATTCCAGGTTCTGTGGTGCCCAGGGGGGCAGCTCTGAGCTCACAGTCAGTGTCACTCAGCTCTGCACACAGCAGGGACACAAAACAAATCCTTTTCCTGCTGCACACCAAGGACACTGGTTACAGTTTTCAGGCCCAAAAGCACAACCAAGGGTGGCTGAAGGGAGAAAACAAGAAGGATGGGACTGCATAATCTGAAGCTGTAGTTGGACAATTAAATTTGGGATTGAAAACCCAAACCCAAGGGTTTAGGCAAACCCTTGTTCCAGTGGGACTTTCCATCATCCAGATGAGGCTGGTGGTGGAAATTCCCCTTAAACAAACTGATAACGTGGAGATGTGTTTCCTGTTTTCTAAACTGGTTTAGAACCCGAGATTTATTTTTGTTTTATTTGAAATGCTGTTGTTCTCTCCTTGTTTTAGCTCTTGCTCACGAGCTGCAGCAGCTCCAGGGAGGAATGTTTCATCAGCCAGGAGTTTTCATGGGGGTGCAGTAGCTGTTGTTGGGACATGGGCTCCAATAACGTGGTTTGGTTTGCTCCTGAGTCCCTCAGGCTCAGCCTTGTCCCTGTTGTGTCTCCAGGGCTCTCCCCCCTCCTCTGAGCACACCCTGCTCATCTCCCCAGATCCAGCACACACCTCTCCCCACGCTGCTTGTCTCAGACATGAAGCTCCTGTCATTATCTAATGACATTTCTGCTAACCAGACCTGGGTTTTGTAAGGCTAAGAGTGCTCAGAGTGGATCAGTGCCAGCGTGGGTGGGTTACACAGGTAATGGGAAATGTGGCCCGAAATGCCAAAAATCCCCAAAAATGTCACCTGTGAACTCCCCGTGCTGAAGAATTCCTCCCACAACGTTCTGCCCAAGCTGCTGATGCCAGGGGCCCTGAGAGGCCCCTGTGGGAGGGGTGCTCAGGGCAGAGCCAAAGGGCACAGAAACGTTTTGGAAAGAGCGCTGCAGAACACAACAACGTGATTTATGGATCAGCGGAAATGGGAGCGATAGGCCGTATTTTCACCGAGAAATATCATAACTGTCAGGGAACAAAATTGTCTTTTGATTGTAGCAATATGCATTGAAATCACTGCTGGGGAAGTTAATCTCCTCAAGGTTATGAAATATTTTTTTGTTGTTTGTTTTGGCTGGGGATACACTTGTAAAAGTTGTGGGTTTGTTGGTTGTTTTGTTTGGTTTTTTTTCTCTCCCATCTAAATTATTGAAGAGTGGAGGACAGAGACCCAGTGCCCTGGGGGGGTGTTCCTCAGGAGAGGGGGCGGGCAGGGTGAGGAGCCCTCCTTTTCCTCCCTGCAAATCCTTGGATCTGGGAGCTGGTTCAGATCCTGTTGTCTCCGTGCAGGAGAATCAGGAGAGCAGAACAAGAGGTGGCTGGTGCTGAACAGAGTGATCCTTGTGGGATCCTCTGAAAAACCTCAGGGATGTGGCACTTGGGGCCATGGGCAGTGCTGGGGGTGCCTGGAATTGACTGATAACTTGCTGGGGAGCTTATTTTCAATAAAAATAACTTATTTATACACTTAGTCTGTTTATCCATCTATATTTTAGGAGACTGTCACCCCTGAGCTGCCTCTTGACCAGCCGAACTCTGAGAAATCCCAGTTCTCCTGGCCCTGGGGGGCTTTCCCAGCCTCAGTGGTTATCCCAGGACCAGCAGCAATCCCCCTCAGGGCTGTGGGGGAAATCCTGCAGCGTTTTGCTTCCCAGGGTTTGTTTTTTGGGGGCCCAGGATGTCCCAGCCCACAGGAGAGGCGGCACCACGGGGTCTGTCCCCTCCCAGCCCGGGGCACAGGGAAAAGTCCCAAAATTCCGTTTTGTGCATCGCTGGCCGAGCCAGAACCCAGTGATTGATATTCCACGTGGAAATTGGATTCCCAAGTAGCTTCAGGAGAGCTGCAAGGAGGCAGCTGGGCTGCTGGGGAGATTATTCTGGGATATCAGTGCATGATGGAGCTAATGAATTAGATCCAACCACCTACGGTGAAATCTGTTTGCTGTGTACAAGAATGAACGGGAAAATGAGGTTTTTATTAAAAATATCCTAACTATTTCTTGTCTCCTCCAGCCAGAACATGTAAGTGCATCCATACATCACCCATGCAGCTGTGAGGGTAGGGCTGTTACACCACACACGTTCCATCTAAATAACAAAGTTAATATTGAAATATTATTTTTGCCAACGACGGGGCGGGTTTTAACAGCCCGTTGGCATCAAATCACGCGAACAATATCCACCCCAGCCCCATTTTTTTTGCTGTTTCAGGCAGGTGGGGGATTGTCAGCCTTCTCTTTGGGTGCCACCTCTGCTCCCCAGGCAGGGGTGGGCTGTGGGGTCCCCTCTCCTGCTGCATCCCCCTGTGCTGGGTGTCAGGAGTGCAGGGGGATCCTCTGGCTGGGCTTCAGAAATGGGGAATTCAATATTTTAAAGCCCCTGAGGCCTCTGTGTGTCCTTGGCTGGACCCAGGGGAGCCGGAATGTTGCTGTGGAGTAGAATCCACAGGTCTGGGTGAAGCTGGAGGATGCACACAGGGCTGGCTGGGTTCAGGTTTGTCCATCCACAGTCGTATTCCCATTGCTGAAATCTCCCCTGGAGTGAAGGCAGTGACGCTGCAGGGGTTTTGTGGCTGGGAACGGGGCACAGGGGATCCCCAGCAATCCCAAAGGCTTTTCAGATGCTGACATCAGAGCTTGGGTTCTCTCACACCGGCAGCACCAGGAATGTTTCCCTTGGAATCAGCAGCGCTGGAGGAATTGAAGGTTGAGAGAGCAAAGCAAGCAGTGGAATTAATCTTTTTACAAGAGGGAATGCAGGGTGAAAGAATTCTTCTCTTAACAGCCTTAGCAAAATTTCATTTGCTTATAGCAGATTTTGCTGGGATAACCACTGCGGGTTCCTGCTTTTTAGCAGGTATATTTATTTTCCTCAGCCTCAGAGAGAGAACAGTGACCCAAAACATCTGGATGCAAACAATTGTTTTCCTAAAGAGCTCTCCTGGGAGCTTTTGGGGAGTGATCAGAGCCATTCGTGTTGCATTTTGTAAACAAACAGCTGTGCGGGACACTTTCCGTGTTTGGTTGTGCCACGAGGAGAAGAAGAATCGTTCTGCCGTCAAGGATTTATTTCCTGGCAGGTTTTACATTAACATGACAACGCCGACAGACGCTGTCAGCTCACAGCTGCCTCTTTCCGGCAATTGTGCTCCAGGGGGAGGTTGGGGTGCTTGGCCCAAAATGTGCTGGGGAGTTTATTTTAATAGAAATAACTTATTTATGTGCTTGCTTTGTTTATCACTCTGTATTGTAGGGGTCTGATGCCCTTGAGTTGCCTCTTAACCACCTGAACTCAGAAATTCCTGGCTCCAGCCAGGTGAGAGTTCTCCTGTCTCACATTTTCCTCCTCAGGAACATCTCCCGGCAGCTTTTCCAGCTCTCCCTCCTGTCCCTGGAGGGGACAACTGGGCTTTGCTGGGGCCAAACCTCAGCGTGGACACGTCCCTCTGAGCTGTCCTCTCCTCAGGGAGGTTTTTTTCCATCCCTGCCCAGCACAAAGAGCCTCCGGGAGGTTTTTCTTGCCCTTCAGCGGTGCAGTTTGTTCCCTGGGATGGTTATTTGCTGTTCAGCACCAGCAGGGCTCCCTCTCCAATGAACCTGGGCTCCAGATTTGCCTTTTTTTTCTCCCCCCAGGCAGGTCCTGAGAGCCCCAGCTCCTCTCTGCCGGGGAAAGTGGGGATGCAGAGCAGCCAGACAAGCCTCAGACTTATTAAAATTCCAGGAGAGGCCTTGGTGGAACGAGCTTGTGATCAGATACCATCTATTCTCAAGTTCAGTCTAATATCTCTGGATAGCAGCTTTTTCTTAAATCTTTGGGGGTTTTGGGCTGGTTTTTTTTCCCCTCTTATTTTATCAGGCAGTTTTCTCATGAACTTTCTCCTTTCTCCCTGCAGGACCTTAAACACGGAGAGGTTTTTTTACGGGGATGGCCTTAAATGGGGAGCTGGGGGAGCAGCTGTGCCAGGTGAGGCTTTTTGGGAGCCAGAGGAGGAATTTTAACCCACCCTGGAGCTCTGGCCCCGCTGCCTCCCATGGATGCACCAACTGCATATCCTGGGGATGCAAAACCTTCCCGCCTCCCAGAGGTCTCCAAAAATTTCCTTTTGTGCCTGTGCAGCTTCACCACGGCCAGCTGAAGTCCAGAGGCTCAAAAGCAGGGCGTGATTTTGCCAGATATTTGAGTTTTATCCAACATTTCTGCCCGGTGGTGCTCCGTCCAGCTGCTCCTCCTGATCCAAAGGTGCTGCCGGGCACATGGACAAGGCGAGAGTGTGGCTGCCATGGAAACTGCCTGAAATTAGGAAATCAATTAAAGCTGGAGGGGAAAAAAAAGGTGCTATCACTTCAGCGGACTAAATGCTTTTTCTGTATCTTTTCAGTCTGGGCAGCTCCTCCATTTTGGCTCGCAGGTAATTGAAGTTTTAATTTGTTACCGTGTCTCAGGTTAATGAAAGCAGCTCTAAATGAACCTGAATTCCCTGGTGTCCCCCACAGCGAGTGTGTGAGCAGCTCCAGCTGCTCCAGGAGGAGCTGTCCTCGCTCCGTGCCCTTCCTCTGTGCCCGAATTCCTGGAAAATTGAGCCTCCAGGGCCGGCTTTTGAAATGGACCTGGGAGAAAATGCTCATTATCAGGCGGGGAAAGGGACACCCAGGACCTTTTAATGGCTCAGTCACTCTGCAGAGCAGTTTGGGATTTAAAAAAAAAAAAAATAAAAGGAGTTTTCTATTTCTGCTGCTTTCAGAAAAGGCAGAATGTGCTCAGCAATGGCAATAATTGGCTGTGAGCGGGCAGGTTTTGCTTTCTGAGCTGTCTGGGTGGGGAACAGGGAGCCTGGGCTGGGAGCAGCTCCCTGGTTGTCCTTTCTCAGGTTAATAAACCCACTGGGAGACATTCCCTTTTCAGAGAGCAGTTCTAAATTACTCCAGGAGCTCGAATGGTTAAAGGCACAGGAGGGCACAGCCAGGTGTGATTGTGGCGTTCAAATCTCAGCCAAGAATTGCTCCCTGTTGGCTCCTTCGTTTGGCATTCAGAGCAGGATTTCCACCTGCCCGGGGTGATCAAGTCCCGCTGCAAATCAATGGGACTTGTACACCCCTAATGACTGAGAGCCCCTCAGAAATCCCATCCTCAGGGCTCTAAAGGACTCTCTCATTTGCAGAAGTACTCGGTGTTACCTGGGCCTTTCTACCTCTGCTCCCTCAAAGGTGACGAGGCTTCTCCAGGGCACACCTTTGAGGGCCTTAAATGACGTTTTTTAAAACACTTGATAAAAACCTAGAGCGTGGAGACGAAGCTTTGTGTCGTTCCCTCTTTGTCAAGGCCTCAGTTCCCTGGTTGATTTCCAGGATCTGAATAAATCAGCGTGTTTGCCTGCCTTGCCCGATGTCTAATTAAATATGGAGGTCGCAGACACGCTTGAACTGAACAATGAATACTCGATAGGTTTTCATTGACATCTGGGGTTATGATGAAATTATTTATTAATTCCAGATTAGAGGCGTCAGAAGAAGTCCCAGTGTTTGTGCTTGCTGTAAACTCGTGTTTGCATCTCATTTTTTTTTTTTTGTGCCAACACCTTCCCTCTTTGGTCAGGAACTGCTCCGGGAAGATGACGTTGCCCGTGTGAGACTTTCCTTTTTTGCCTGAACCTTTTCCAGGGGGAGCAATGCCTGGGGGAGTGGCTGAGCTTTAATCTCTCACGATGCCGGTTCCAGTCGCTGAACTCGATCTGAGGCTCGAAATGCCACACTAAAAATAACGTTTGGGGCTGCCACAGCTCCGCTCTTGCCTATGGTTTTAACTTTGGCTGGGTTCCACGAACTGAATTTAACGTCGGTGTCTCGTCGGATATTTTTTCAGGAATGTTTTTCGATCGTTCCATGGGTTTACAAAGTGAGTGGAAATCATAAGTGAAGTTCTCGCTGAGGTGATTATGGTGACGTGATAAACTTGGTCATGAATCCCAATTTCTCCTGATGGCAATGAGATCCCCAGGGCAGAGGGTGGAACCAGAGGCCCTTTGAGGTCCCTTCCATCCCGAGCCATTCTGTGCTTCTGAGAAGAAAAAAAAATACATCTAAACGCTGATGGGGAAAGTGTTATTCGCAATATTTACTGGATAATTGACAAAAGAGATTAAGAAAAAGACCTTTTTAATTTAATTAAAGTCCTTATAAATTGTGGAATTTATTAGCGAGAAACAACCCTTGTCATATTTGCTTTGGGTTTCCCATGATCTGGCATGAAAATAATGTGCAATGTAAATGTTTATACCTTGGTGGAGCTCGTTAAGCCATTTAAAGTTAAGTAATGTTTGCCTGTTTCAAAACTTTAATTAGCATTTAACAAGAAAGCAACAGTCTAGCCAATTAGAGATTTAAGCAATAACACGCACTCGCTTCCATTTTCTAGCAATTAATTGATAAGTAGTTTACTGTGGGCTAATAATTAAAAGAGAAAACATTCAGAGCAAATTGAAGGCATTAATGCAAATGAGTTCTGCGTTTTCTTCCTTTCAGACTCACTGACCACAGTGTCTAATCTGCCGTGAACAGAGGGAGGCTGAATTATCCCAAACACATCCCCGGGCTGCCTCACCGAGCCTGCAGGAGACGTCAGCAGCTTGGGGGGAGCTTTGATGGCTTTGAGGGGCTGGAGCTGGGAATGTGGAGTGGAGGGATGGGAATGAGAATGGGGATGGGGAATGGGAATGTCTCATGGCTGGCACTGTGACGTTCTGGGTCTGGCTGGGCAGAGCGTGGCAAAATAACCGGGATGGGAAGGATGGAGTGCCCAAAAATAGAACCTTAATGGTGATCTGATCACAGATGTGGTGACCACGTGGTTTTGGGAGGCAGCATCCAAAGGCCCGGGGGCGTGGACAAATTAACGATATATAAGGTTCAACTTAACAATATATAAGGTTTAACTTAACAATATATAAGGTTAAACTTAACACTATGTCAGGTTACCTGGGGGCAGGTGTCTAACCCCAAACAGGGAATAGGGGCATGACTTTACATGTCAAAGGTCCTGAGCCAACAGAGAGGCAGAACTGAAGACAGGACCTGTTCTGGAATGGTGTCATTTGCATGCTAATTTCCATATCTCACCTCCCATGCTCTCAGGTTTGTGGTTTTTGCATGGGCTACCTGGGCTAGGGTGTTACCCATCTCAGCTAGACTGGCTGCCACAGGAATGGGCTCCTTCGGGGTCTGGCATCAGGGCAGGGGGAAGAAATTGTGGTGCTGCTGGGGGTCTGCACCCACCTGGGTCATTCCCAGGGGGAGATCTCACCTGAATCCTGGCAGTCGTGGTTCCAGGGCCTGGCTCTTGCTCCTCCACCAACAGCAGGAGCAATGGAATGTTTAACAAAGGAGGATCTGAGTTGGCAGAATCGCTGGGTGCACTCTGGCCGTGGGAATTGCAGGCATTTTTCTCCGGAACGCGGCGCTGATCATTGGGAATGGCTCCTCACACCCGGGAAATGTTCCTGGCTCCCGCACTCGAGGCGCAGCAATCTCCCTGCATGGAGGGAAAGGTCTCGTTTTGTCTCGGAGTTCACCCAGTTATGAGCTCTTCCTCATCCGGACGGGCAGCGAGGTGAAATTGCCTGAGCTCTATTAAGCTTTAAGCACGAGCCATCCATCCCAACAAAACGCTCCTCAAAAGCTTCTCAGCTCCACTCCTGCCCACAGCCTGCCACGTCCCTGTGCAGGGAATAAACCCAGGCCACTGGCATTGCTTTTCCAGCGTGATGGAGCTGGAAAACTGGGAGGTGAGAGCAGCAGTTTTATGGACTTCTCCCCTGTCTGTTCATCTCCTCTAAATTAACAGATTCCTGCTTGTTTATCTTCTCTAAGTTAAGAGCTGCTGGTTTTTCAGTGGGAACTCAGGGTATGGGACCTCCTGGCAGCACTTGAAATAATTTATGTCAGGAAAGACCTTTCAGCTGAATGAGAATTGCCCAAAACATTAATTTGTGTTTGAATTTTAATGCATTGTGTTTGATATGTTGTGTTTCCCCTCACTAGACTGGAGATGATGGAGAAAGAAGAACGTCAGCTGTGTCAGATTCCAGGTTTGGGACTTTAAACAGATCCTTCTGCTTTCCCTGGGGCCAGAGCCTTGGGAGAGGAGCTGAGGAGAGCCCTGGGCGTGCCCGTGGGAGGGTGTTGACCTGGAGTTCCTCCAGGTACCTTCCCCTTGGCTGGGCTCTCCTTCCTTGGCTGTTTTATTCCCAGGGAATCCATCCTCTGCTTTGCTCCCTGTTGCTGTAAATAGAATTTCTCCAAAGGCTGCTGCAGCCACTCCTGCCCCTTCCCAGTTATTTAACAACCAGCATTTACTGGGATCCCCAGTAAGAGTCTCTGGCTCTCCCTGAAACGCTCCCTGAGCCGAAAACCAGATAATATGGGAAGTAACTTGGGCATTTTGGGATATTCCACGTCAAAGAAATACGGTAGAATTACACAGTAAGTATTGCTTCCCATTTATCACGGCTTCATAATACTTTTTTATTAAACTTTATTTAATCCTGGCTTCCCGACTCATCCCGTTGTCTCCGGCCGTGGCAGACTTCGATGATTTATTACGTCCCGTTAATAGATACACAACTGGAGCTCCAGAGGGGAGAGCCATATTAGATCCTTCAATCTTTTCGAGTGCCCAGAGACGATTACTTTGGGAAACACTCGCCTGAAAACCCTTCCTGAAGCTCATTTCCAGTTGGAAGTAACTCCAGAAATGGGCTCAAAGCAACTTGAGGCAGGGTTTGAAGTGAAAGTTCCTATCTGGGAGTCTGGATAAGTGGAGGTTTTTAGAATAATTTGGTTTTTCTTCCTCCAGGATGTCACATCCAGCAGGGTCTGGGGTTATGGGGTTGTTTTCCATGGAGATAAGGGCAAAGCAAAGCTCATCCTTGTAGTTTTCCCCTCCTTCCCAGCAGCTGTTGGGAACACAAATATTATCCCGCTGTATAGGCGCAGCTATAATTTGAAATTATAAATAGTGCCTAATTTTACTGGTATTTACTCCACAGACATAAATAGAGCTCAAATGAACTGGAAAATAAAAATAAAAGAACGCTTCTATCTCGTGGAGATGTCAGTGCTGGCTTGAATTTATTTTGATCTGATTAGGCATCACATATAATTTCTCATCACACTGTATATTTAACAAAATCAGTCTGTGATTTAATATTTAGAAGACAAATAGTGACAAATATAAATGCTATTTATTAAGCAGCAAGTAAGCATGGCCAGTCACCAAAAGGGTTGATTTTTTTTTTTTATAGTGAGTGTCAAAGTGATATAAATAGTATGGATATATCAGGTAGAAATATAAATATTTTTTTAATGGGAAGATTGAAAGTTCCTAAGTTTGGCAAATAATTATTAGTCATCTATTCAAGAACTAGAGCTCTTTATTTGGGGACTTTGGAGACATTTCTTGCATTTATNATAATTATTAGCCATAGTGCTCGAGGAGCAATTTATTCAAGAACTGGAGCTCTTTATTTGGGGAGTTTGGAGACATTTCTTGCATTTATTCCCATGTTGCAGCTTATTTATGATTTGTTTATTCAGGTTGTCAGAACTGTCCCCTCTGAGGAGTGAAAGGACATTGTGCCATTGCCGTGGGCAGTGGGGAACCCCTCCAAAAATCCCCTCTGCTGGATTCATTTATTGATGTGATGGCCCCTGAACGTCTTTTTTTTCTCTTTTATTTTAAACTTGCTCATTTCTCTTGCAGACATTAGTGAGGTTTGTGATTGTCATCACTAGGAGTGCAGCGTTTTCAAACCCAAACCACGTCCTTCAAATCATTTCAGGGAGCAACTGAGACAATTTGTTAATGAGCTGATGTCTGGAGTGGCTCCTCATATTGAGCAGCACCCTAGAGCATGGAAATTTTCTTTATTCCTGGCCGTTAATAAGTTATTATTCCCCCATTATCGTCACTATTATTTATTAATGGCTGTTCCAGTGCTTTGGTCATGCTCATCATCCCCGTTTCCAGCAGCAATTCCGGGATGTCGGTGCTGTCCCACTTTCCCTCGGCGCCCGCCTGACTCTCCTGCAAAGACACCCAGAGGTGACTCTGCTGCAAAGCCGGGAGAAAATCCTCACTTCCACCCCTGGGGGAACTTCTGGGGAGTGGAATTTCCTGGGAATTTCCTCTGAGCCACTGCCGGGAAGTTGGAGATGCCCCTTCAATTCCAGAGAGCTGAAATCCTTAAATTCCTGAACTCCGGGAATCGCCAAGAGGCCGGTGGGAGCTCCCGGAGCTGTCCCTGGTCCTGGCGGGAAGAATCGGCTTTGAAAGGCTCCCGGAGAGAGCGGGACACCGAAATGTAGAGGGGATGAAGATTTTTTTTGTCCTTTTGCAGCTCTTTCCTGGTTTTTATCACTCGGGAGGTGTTTGCTCAGCTCCTGCCCCTCTGTGTGTGGGTTAAGGCGTGTCCTGCTGCAGGTTTAGCGGCGAGCTTTGGGCAGGCAGCCCTTGGAGCTGGGAGGGTGAAGGAGTTTTGCTGCAGCCAGCAGGGTCGGGGCGCTGCCCGTGGCTCAGAACAGGGGGAGCTGCTCCGCGGGCATCACCTCCCCTGGCGCCTCCAGGATTTCTCCTCTCCTTCCAGCAGAGTGCATTGCAGCAGTGCTCTTCGGCTTTTCCAGCTCTGCTCGCCTTGTTTTGCTCAGTTCCCTGTCGATGATTTTATTTTATTTTATTTTTAAAATTCTTTTCAGTGGATTGCTTTCAGGGAAATATACACCTAGCACACAAAGCACGGTGGGACTGTCCTGCCCGTGAGAGATGCAAAGCACCAGCTCCAGCTGAGCTGTGGTGAGCAGGAGCTGCTGCTGCCTCACGCAGAAAGAGCCTTTTCCATTTTCCCCCCAGGAATTGTCCCTCAGTGCATTACAAGGCTGTGCCCAGCTGGGCACAGGGATGGGGGGAAAAGGGGGAAGGATGTGGGGGCAGTTCCCAGGAACCCCTCTGCCTCCAGCAGGGTGCTGATGGGCAGCTGGCAAATCAAACAGTGTCCCAAACGTGCTGAGCTCCTATTTACATTTCTGAAATTTCCCCCTCTTCTGCCTTCTGCAGGAAATTCGCTCGGTGACTCGAAGCATTTGGGGAAACTCTGGAGTTTCCACATCAGCAGAGCTCCAGGGGGGGGCTGTCCCCTCCCGCCCAGCCTTGGATGCCACCACTCTGCCTTCCCAACCAGAAATATTTGTTTAAATAGTTTGATTTGTCTCTGCTGACTCACGGCTTAATGGGATTTTAAATCTGTTTGTCTCAGTGCCTCGTTCCAGTCTCTGGGTGTTCCCTGGGAACAAACTCCCGACTCCCAAAGGGCAGGTCAAGGTCCAGGGCCATGGAAGAGCCCAGGCTGAGGAGGGGAAGGAGGACGTGGATGGAGGGAAAGGAGCAGGGATGGTTCATGCTCTGCAGGAACCTTTACAAGGCAGCAGCTCATATCCCAGGTTTTTTCCACTTGACTGCACTGTTTGGTTTTTTTTTTTTATGGAGAAGGAAAAAAAAAACCCAAGTACTTTATGTACTGTTATTTTTTTAATAGCTCAACACTGGCTGGATCTTCGCAGTGTTCAAGGCCTCATGAATTTTTTAAAAAGCCCAGCTGGAAACACAAGCAGAGCATGTTTGTACCTGGGAGGATCTTTCACAGCCTTTCCTGGCTGCTCTGGGAGCTCCTTGGGGTCAGGGCTCCTCCTGCAAGGCTGGGGTGCTCCCCACGAATCCACAGATCCCTGGGATTTATCCTCAGCTGTCACAGGAGTGTGGCACCTCTGCCTTTGACCTTGCTGATGTGAAAACCCAACGTGGAACAGTCAGGATTTGCCAGCACAGCTGGGATTTGTGGGGGATCACTGAGGGCCCTGGGTGTCACCCATGGGAACCCAGCTGGGCCAGCCCTGCCAAGCCAACAGGAGCCTGGAATGTTCCCATTCACCAGCCTTGGTTCCAGTAAGGATTTTGGTGGTTTCCCACAAGGAAACTCGGGGTCAGGGGAGTGGCTCATCTGCTCAGAGTGTTTTGTGTTATGTGAGGCCCTGGCACAGGTGCCCAGAGCAGCTGTGGCTGCCCCTGGAATGTCCCAGGCCAGGTTGGAGCACCTGGCACACTGGGAGATGTCCCTGCCTGTGTCCCTGGATGGGATTTAAGCTTCTGTCCTACAATTCAAAGTTCTCCAAGGCTGTACCTGCACCAGGCAGCTCCAAGGCCTCTCCTTTCCCTGAAACAGTTCCCAATATTTCTGCCTTATATTAGCATTCTTCAGCAGAGAACATTTTCTCTTTTCAGCAGTCTTTCTGATATGGTTGTTTTTTTTTTTGTTTTTTTTTTTTTTTTTTTTTTTTTGTTCCCTTCTGGTCCATTTTGTGAGAAAATTGAAGCACATTTCAGGACAGGTTGTTTTGACAGAAGGGAAATAACCCTTTTCTTCCCTGCTGGAAGCAGCACGGTCCAAATTGGTGAGATCCTTTCCCTCGCAGACATTTCTGCTCTCCTGGAAGAGAAGCTGGGCAGTCGTTCTCTTGCCACATGGAAAATGAGAGTCGTGGTGTTGGATTTTAAAGTGGGAACAGGATGCAGATGCCTGCTCGTTATGGGAAAACAGTATTGCAAAATCTGCTGCGAACAGCTCAGTGGGGAAAACTGCCCTTGACAAGGGACAGGGACTTTTAATCCCGATTTCAGGATTTACAGGGAATCTGTTGTCTGCCCTGAGGGGCTTCCTGGGGTACATTGCCTCGTGCTGGAGGGAGGGTGCAGGCAGGAGGAGGGTCTGAGGGAGAGGTGCTTTGACATGAAGCGTTTCAGCTTCTCTTTGTGTCTCTGGACCTTCAGAGATTATCATCTCCCACATTCCTGAGGTGGAATTATATATTATATATTATATATTATATATTATATATTATATATTATATATTATATATTATATATTATATATATTTAATTACACATATAAATTTTATTAGAAATTACAATGGCCTAAAAAAATTGAGTTTTTAAAGATCCCAAAATCTNATACTATATATAAGTATACTTATATACTTATATATATATACTTATATATATTTAAGTATATAAGTATATACTATACTTACATATATTCTATTTTTTCTACTATTCTTATATACTATTCCATATTTTTAGTACAATGATTAAGTTAAGCATCACACAGACAAACACAGACATTTTACAGCATCTCTTGCTTGCAGGAGTCGGCTTCAATCTTCTTTTCCTGTCAAGCCAGACTTGATCCAATCTTCTTGTCATCTTCAAAGCTCTGTTTGTTCTTGCCAAGGCGTCTTGGTTGTCAGGCTGGCCGTGCTAATTAAATCTGTCCTGCTCCCTGTCCCGTGTGCCCCAACACCCGGAGCCACGTGCCAGGAGCAGCAGGTAGGGCTGGGGAGTTCTCATCCTTAAGCAATTTCTTCCTACGGCCTCGAAACTCCTTGGTATAGCAAAATCCAGGGAAAAAAATACGGCTTTTATGGCCTTTAAATCAAAGATTCCTGACAAGCTAATAATGGGCTACTGTGCTCTTGGTGAGGAGGATTTTGCAGCGGCAGCGATAGGAATTGCCTCTGTCATTGCTCCTGCCTGGACACGGGCTGGTTTATGGGGGGATCCTTCCCAGGGCGGGGAGGAGCAGGAATTCTGCCCAAATAAATCCAACCTCCGCTCTGGGCTGGAGCTGGGAGCTGAGGAGCCCTGGACAGGGTAATTACGAGGCAGGACATTGCAGAAGTGTTGAGCAGCAGCTCATTGCCACCAGGGCTTTATCTCCGCAGTGCGATGCCACTGAGGTTTTTCCCCCTCGCCAGGACTAATTGTGGAATATTTGGATAAACATTTGTTCTGCAGGAGGAGAAGGGTCGGGAGCAGCTCCTCAGGAAGATGTTCTATTAGGAAGCTGCTTTAATGGGCTCCCTCGTATTTTTGAGGCTTCACGAGGAGAGAGGTTGTGGATATTCTCGCCCTGATGTTATAAACCGCTTTTTAGTGCTGTTATTTGTGTGCAGGAAATGATCCGTGTGCCTCAGTGCTCTGCTGGGCTGAGGCAGAGGGCCCTCGATGGGGAGAAGGCTCCCTTTCCCCAGCACCTTTTAAAGCTGTTTTTATCAGCTTTCAAAGAGAACCTCGGCGAAAAATCTCCCGAATCTTCCCCTGGCTTGGGAAACAAACAAACATATATTTAGAATTCCTGGTGCCAGCTGAAGAGGGTGAAAGGAGGGGAGAGAGCCGGAATTTGCATTTTGGCCCGGGCTCTGTGTGTGGGCAGGGCCATGTGCGGATGGGGAGGAGTGAGAAAGTTCCTGAGCCAGGTGTGCTTTCCAGGCCAGCTTTGGAAAGGCTCCCGAGCAAACTTGTTTACCCCCGTGCCATTGTATTTTCGATTTCAATGTGCACTGGAGGTGACGTCAGGTATACATCAAGCGAATGGCTCAGGAGAAGGAAACTGTCAGGCAGCCATAAATTAAAGAGACTTATGGCCCACTTTATGGGTTCTTCAACTCTTAATATACCTTGCAGCTTTAGCATAGCAGCTGAGCTCACACTGAGACAACAGTTGACAGGATTATATTTTATTTTAAGAAGTTTATATTTTAAGAAGCCCATTTGCTGCTTTCTTCCTCCCCTACTTCAGTTTTTGTCTTGGAAACAAATGATTATGGAGCTTGGGCTTCCTTGTCACTGTCTGAAGTGCCCCCTCAGGTCACTTTTTTGTGGGGGTTTTTTTTTTGTCTTCCCTCTTTTCCTGCGCATTTGGGAGCGCCTGGTCCAGAAGATGGAGTGTGGGGTTTTGTGGGATGCTGGGGCTGGGCTTGGCCTCTCCCTGTAGCTGCAGGGTCAGGCTGTGGAAGGAAGGCATGGAACACCTCAGACCTGAGGTTAAATCTGTGTCCTGTGGCCTCTCTGTGGCATGAATGTAAATACCTAAATGGCTTCATGATGCATTCAAGGATAGATGTCTATAAATATCTCCATTTTTTGATGTTTGTACAGATTGAGGGAGGTGGTTGTGCCCCTCTGCTGCACTCCAGGGACTGCTGCACCTTTCCAGCTCTCCTGGGGAGCAGGGCAGAGCCCCAGGTGATCCCTTCCCTGCCAGAGCTGGGGCAGGGCTGGCTCCCAGCCCACCACAGGCAGGGATTTGGCACTCTGCTCTCATGGCAGGCTCCAGCTCCATTTTCCTGTGCTCTCAGCCACTTCTGACTCACCGGAACATCCTGAACGGCAGCAAAACCGACTGCAAAAAGGACAAAACCCAAGGACTGGGGTTATTTACCCCAATTTGTGCCCTGAGGAGATCCAGCTTCCCTTGTTTTCCTTCAGCCAGGCCAGCTCCTGCTCCCTGGCACAGGTGAGGGAGGGCAAAGCCGGGGTGAGACTGAGCTGAGGGCTGTGCTGAGCACCGGGTGACCCCAGGGGACACAATTTAGCAGCTGAGGTCTGCCCAGGGCTGCTGGTGGCTCTGCCAGAACCAGCAAAGCCTCTTTGCTGCTGCCTTTTCTGTTCTGTGGAGCTCTGCTCCTCACTGCCAAGAAACACAGACCATTTCTGCAGAAATAGTTTGGAGCAGTAAAAATATCCCGTAGAACAGCAGGCTCTTGGGGCTAGAGGGAAAACAATGTTTAAATTTAAAAAAATATTGTATTCAAATGGAACTGGGGATGGTTTTTGCATTCCTTTTTAACAGAGCAAAAGGCAAAAACCCTGAATTCACCTCTCTGTGTGTTCCTGCAGACTGGAACGCCCTGTGCCTTGTTCATTTGCAGCTCTCCCCATGTTTTTGCAGGGTGTAAATCAGGTTGGATGAAAGAAGAACCAGCCTCGTTCCTGCCAAACCCTCAGAGACCTGGGGACAGTAAAACCCAGCTGGATCCTGCAGGGTGGGCAGAGATCAGAGGGAAACTTTGGTCCTGCTGTGCTCCCAGCCCAGGGTCAGTCAAACATGGATGTTCCCAGCTCTGGTTTGGGAACAGACCTGGATCTGTCAGGGCTGGTTCCATTTCCCTGCCATGGACAATGCTGGAAGGGCTGTGGCAGGATTTGGGGAGTGAGGGCTGTGGCAGGATTTGGGAGGGAGGGCTGTGGCAGGGTTTGGGGAGGGCTGTGGCAGGATTTGGGGAGGGCTGTGGCAGGATTTGGGAGTGAGGGCTGTGGCAGGATTTGGGGAGGGCTGTGGCAGGATTTGGGAGTGAGGGCTGTGGCAGGATTTGGGGAGGGCTGTGGCAGGATTTGAGGAGTGCTGTAGCAGGATTTGGGGAGTGAGGAGCTGCTGCTGCAGGGCTGGTGGGGGTCACTCCCCACTGACCCACCTCCAGAGTGGTGCCAGACCCCTGAGCCAGGGCTCAGCTCCGCTCTGGGGCTGCTGGGTGAGATAAAAGCTGGTGGTGCCTTCCAGCCCAGCCCCTTGCCCAGCTCCTGGTCCCTCCCAGGCCTCCCAAAGGGTTCTGACCACGCAGGATGAGGGGCTGGCCCTTGCAGGCTGCCCCAGCCGTGCCCTCAGTCCCCTTCCACTCACATTTCGTGCTGTAAATGGTCTGTAACCAATTCCCCGGACATGCAGCTGCTTTGGGTCACCAACGGGAGCTGCAGCAGGTGCCTGGTCCCACTTGAGGTTTCTGAGCAGTGCAGAGGCAGATCTTTATGGCCAGGCTGGCTGGTGACCTCTGTCTGCCCAGGCACGGGTGAAATTTGAATTTGGGAAATTTGAATTTCCCAAATTCAGTGTTCCTCGAGGGGATTTGTAGTCAGGAACGAGCAGGGAACGTGCTGGAGGCCTGGCGGTGCAGAGAAAAACACGGGGTGACGTGGTAATTATCCCGTTTTTATCTCGTGTAGCTAATGCTATTTGAGAAAAAAAATTAAACCTGTGAGGGGAGAAGAGCCCGAGGAGAGAGCAGAGTGTGAAACTTGTCCGTTTGACGTAGGGCCCGGCAGAGCAGAGGGGAACGTGCTCGTTTGGTCTCTGGCCGTGGTAACGATGATTACCTGGCTGAGAGGAGCCGGAGCTGCTCCTTCTCCCCGCGTTCGCTGCCAGCCCCGGGGCTGAGGGAGGAGCTGAGCCCTTCCAGCTCACCTTCTTGGGGTGCAAATAAAACCTGAATGAACGGCAGAGCCTCCCCCAGCAGCTCCCGTTCGTGAGGATGCCTTTGGAAAGCTCCGCGGTAAATCAGGAATTGTGCGGCGGGAAGCGGCAGGGAAGGGGGCAGACGGGTTATTTTACCAGCCTGTGTAGCTCACTGAGAAATGGATCTATCAATTCATGTAGGCATTGTGGTCCTCTTTCCGTTCCTGTAATAGCTGCCGTATTTCAGCCATTTATGGATGGCGCTAAACTCTTTATTTTTATTTTTTTTTTTTTTTCAGAAAATATTTTCGCCTTAAAACGCAAGTCGCAGCTGATACAGTTGTAGAAATGTCCCATTCTCTGGGAACTTCCTTGGAGTAAAAAAGCTCGTTTTTAGTGTAGGTTTTTTGGAGGTGTTTCTAAAGGCATTTAAAAAAAGCAAACCCTAAAATTTTATGTGAGTGCCCACAGTGGGGGTTAAAGTGATTTTTTAGCTGTGCCTGGGGTTTTTCTGACCTAGGGGGGTATAATTGGCTGATTTTCCTGTCTGTCAGGTCTGACACTGGTGGGTCTGAAGTCCCCAAGACCCTCTGGGATGGGGGGACTGGTGCCCCTGGTGCCCCTTAGATTTGCCACATTTCTCCCCTTGAATTTTTCCACTTCAGATTTCTCCAGGCCCATCCCAGCTCAATTCTGGGACTTGTCTCGCTCCTGAGACAGGCACGGCTGTAGAAAAGTCTCCAGAAACTGAGCTAAAGACGTACAAAACTAAGGCCAAAAGGATTTCTGTGGAAAACTGGGATGTTTGAGTGCTTAAAGAGAGCCCTGAGAAAAGATGGTCTGGCCCAAACTCCGTTTGTTGTCTGTCTAGACCTGGCAGCCCTCAGGATGTTTTTGTTTCTGCAGCCCTGAATTATGAATGGCCTTCACTTTTTCTACCTTGCAATCCAACAGAGCAGCAGGAGGAACAAAGCAGGAGGAATCCCGGTGGGAATGGGCAGGACTGTGGCAGTCAGTGTGTGTGACAATCCAGCCAGGACATTTCTATTGTCTCTGCCCGGTTGTTTCTAAGGAGACAAAGCATCAGTGAGTCCAGGCTGCCCAGACCCCTCAGCACCCCTCACCTCCGTGTCCTGGGACACCTGGAGAAGGTGTCCCAATGCCACTGATGCCTTCAGGGGCTGAGCTGGAACAAAGACTGGACAGAGCTGGAGAATAAAGTAGAGATTTATTGAAAGGTCTTTAGGGTACGCCTTGGGCAGGACAGGGGCCTGGCCAGGGCTGCACCCAAGGTGGACCCAAAATGGTCACAAAATGGACCCAAAATAGTCACAAAATGGACAAATGGTCACCAGGTCTCACACTTTGATAAGTTTTGGTCCATTTGCATCTTGGGGTTGAATTGTCCAATCCCAGCTCCAGGCTGTGAGGTCCCATCCTGCTTGTCCCTCCCTCCAGCCCACCCTTGTTTGTGCTTTTGGGGCTGAGAGTTGTCCTTGGTGTGCAGCAGGAAAAGGATTTGTTTTGTGTCCCTGCTGTGTGCAGAGCTGAGTGACACTGACTGTGAGCTCAGAGCTGCCCCCCTGGGCACCACAGAACCTGGAATACATGGAAGATAAAACTCAAGGCATCAGCACTGCCTGTGTCACCGTGAGGATGTCACACAGTGCCAGTCCCAACATCCCTGGTCACTGCTCTCCCTGTGTGGGCATGGAGCTGCTGGAGCAGACAGTTCCTGCCCCCTGAGCTGCCCCTCCATCAGATGCAGTTGTAGCCCTGGTTTTGTGCCTGAGGTGTTTTGGTTTTCTGAAATTCTTTTCCCAGAGAATTCCCTGTAAACAAGGGAAGCGTTTTTGTAACTATACTGTGATTTCATTCCTTTCCCTAGGCGGGACTTCTCCTTGCGGTCCCTCTGCTCTGACCAATGTGAGTGAAGAGGTTTTGTCTTTGTGTCACCAATGGAATTGGTCTGTGTGAAATAGTATAAAAGGGAGACACATCCCAAAAATCAAAGAATCATTTTCAGCCTTCTGGAGTCGGAGTCTGTGTGGTTGTGGTGTACAACAACGTCGTGCAGTCTGTCCGTCCTGCAGGCAGGGATGTCCCGTGGGCAGCACCCAGAGCTCTGCACAAGCCCAGCTGCTGCTGCCCCTGGCTCTTCCCTTCCCTTCCCCACCCACGCTGGGACTCGGCCCCAGAACCCCACCAAGTCTGTCAGGTGTGATTAACCTCCTGTCTCCTCCTTTCATCTCCCCTGGCCAGTTTTGGGATAAAAGATGTGCTTAGGATGAAAGGAGGAGCAGCACCACACAAAGGCATTAAAGCTCACAGAGCTCAGCAAGAGGAACGGGACCTTTTATCCCAGCAGGAGCATTTCCCTGAGTGAAAACGTGACCAGCCTGGGATGTTTCTCCACCAGAGCAGCGTGGGACTCACTCCAGGAGCTGTCCAGGCTGGCAGGAGCAGCCCCAGCCAGTCCCTGGGATCACTTTGGGCTTGGCTGCCTCATGAAATGCAGTGACAGTGAAGTGGCTGTTGCAGGAACTTGAAGCAATTCCTGGGAATCTCCTGAGAGGCCGCAGCTCCATCCCAGGTGAGCAGGGTTGTGCTGACAGAGCCTTGCCCTCCTGCCCTTCTGGAATTCTCTGTCTGCAATTGCTGCTGCTCCTTCCCTTTTGGACAAACCCAGAGTTTCTGGGGTGCTCCACTCACCCACAGCTGTTGGTTTGGGGTTTTCTCCCTTTCCCTACAGGAGCAGGGATCATCTTTGTCTCATTAGCTGCTCCAAAAGGAAGTGTGGCCCTTGGAAAATGGGGAATGTGGAGCTGTTGGGGTTAGAACTGGGCCTGGAGAGGAATCCCAGTGTCCCCCATGAGGCAGGAGATGTTTCCTGTCCAAAAACCCCCTGGAACTGCAGGAGATGGGAGAGGTTTGGAACAGTCACCGTGGAACAGCCTGGGCTCAGGATTTACCTGGAATTAAAGGTGTCAAACCCAGGGAGATGGAGCCGTTTTTACAGCAATATTTATCTAGAGAAATGGATTCCTTCAGGAATGTGTGTAACTCAGAGCTGCCTGACAACATTTCACAGCTGAGGGTTCCAAAAGCTGCAAAATCTGTTTATGAATAGTGGGTTTTTTTTCTGTAAATGTAACAGATTTTTTTTTTTCTCTGAAGTTAGGGGATGTTCACAAGGCCATGCACAAAATAAGTACGAAAATTGTGGATATTTCAAATGAAAATACGTGGAGATATTTTCTCAGTGTGGAAGTGGTGCCCTGAACTCTGCTTTGGGAAGTTCCTGCTCGCTCTCCGTGGAGGATTTTGGCTGCTGTGCTCACGAGTAAGTGGAGCTGCTCTGCCAGTTCATTCCAACTTTTAATGTGGCAATGAAAAAATGTTTTTGAATGATAACATTCTCTGATGGGGCCTTAACTCCATTTGTATTGTTAACCAAACTGAAAAATCTGCATTTTTACGCCAGCAAAGCCTCCACAGGTAAAACTTTAATGCACGACATATGGAATATATATTTTAATAATTCAGCGTAATTGTGATGGAAAAGAAATCATTGTGGTGCTGGTATTTGAGCCTTAATGAACACCGTGGTGCCTTTAATCACCTTGATCTCATTGGCATTTCAGCAGAGCTGGGTCTAGAAGAGGTGATTATAATATTTTAATATTGCCATCAAATATTCATGAGGCAACAGCAGCAGTTAGTTCTTCCACGTTACAGCTTTGATGTTGTTTCAGTGCTTACCCCCATTGTTCTGGAGATGGTTGGACTCATCATCTTAAAGGTCTTTCCGAGTCTTAATAATTCCATGATTTAGGACACCTTCCAAAGCACTGCCCTGGTCCCTTCGCTCAGTTCTAACAGCCCCAGGGACATCTGTGAATGAGGTTAATTTGTATTTGATTGTGGGGTCAAAGAGCAATTAAACAGATCCTAAATAGTGAACAGTTACTCAGGAAATACTCATGGTTAAATATCATAAATAAATTAAATATCTGGTTGTTTTAATCTCATTCTCAGATAGAAAACAGTTGTTCTTTCTGGCCCATGAAACAACTGGGGCTCAAAAACCCCTCCAACATTTGGTGTAAAAATAAATATATTTCACTGATTAAACAAAAAATGAATATAATTTGATTCTTTTGGACATTCTGTGCTGTGCTACAGCTGTAAAACCAGGAGCTCCTGAGTTTACATGCAGACCTCTCACATTGTCTCTTGCCTTCTGGGATGATTTTGTTATTCAGAACGGCTCCAATCAGTCCCTGATTTTACTGTCAGCCTGAAAAGAGCATATCTGAACTTCAAAAAAAAAAAAAAAAAAAAAGAGTCGAGATGGGGGGAAAAAGAAGAAATAGATTCAAAAATAGATTCCTGCAGAGAGTATAATCAGGAGTAATTTTCTTTTTGCAGAAATACTGCAAAACAACTCTGCTTGTTCTAAAGCAAGGGAAATATTGGAAGATCACTCTCTAGTGGTAGCAGCCAAATAGGTTTTTGAAAGTGCAGCGAGTCCACAGCAATTTTACATCTAATTCTGTGCTTTCCCCATAACAATTTGCTGTTTGTTTTCCCAGGGTTTTCAGCCTGACTCGCTGGGCTCGGGGGAGAAATTGTCCCTTACACAACAGTGGGATTGAGGGGCATGTCCGAGGGAAAGGAAAGAGGGAAAGGGGGAAAGGGGGAAAGGGGGGAAGGGAAGGAAAAGGGAAAAGGAAGGAAAAGGGAAAAGGAAAGGGAAGGAAAGGGAAAGGGAAAAGGAAAGGGAAAAGGAAAGGGAAGGAAAAGAAAAGGGAAGGGAAAAGGAAAGGAAAGCTCCAGGGGAGGTTTTCAGCTCCTGGGGAGGGATCTGACCCCCTGGGAGCCTTGGGGCAGGAGCTCTCCGAGGGGCAGCAGGCTCACAGAACATCAAGGAGATGCTCTGAGCCTTGGCTTTGAAGGCATTGCTCTCAGATTTCGTTTTATTGATTCATTCTATGACTTATTAATAACGTGACCTTCCATGGGAAGGCGGGTGGAGGATGTTTGTTGGGAGGTGATGGATCCTGGAGCGGCTCTTGTTGTGTTTGCTGTCAGTTTTGGGGGATCAACACTCCATCCCCTCCAAACTGACCTTCAGGGGGTCCTGACTGAAACCAGCCAAAGCTGCAATAATCTTCAGCCAAATGTGATTTTGGCCAGGTTTGCTGTGCCAGGCTGCCTCCCTGGGGGGCTGGAATTGCTGTTTGGCTGTGAATCCTGCCTGGGTGGAGAATGGGAGCCCGTGCTGGAGACTGGAACTGAGAAAAGATCTTTCCTGACACAGCCCAGTCCATACCTTGCTAATGGAAATTTAGAGGAAATCATCCAGAATTCCCAGGGCAATGAGAGATCCACAGGAAACTCTGGCCACAGTTAGGCTGGGAGGCCACAAGAGCTGGAGCTAGGAGAGAAAACCTGTTTTCTAACCACAGAAGGGTTTTTTTCCAGGTATAAATTCGGAATTTAAACTGTAATATTTAAACCAGGTTAGTCCTGGTGAGGAGCAATTTAGTCTGGGAGGAGATTTAGATGGACCTAAAAGTCATTGCATCCATCAAACCAGCTCCAGCAGACTCGTTCTTAAAGACACCAAATATCATTTCCAGGGATGTTTATCCAATCATATCAACAGGATAAATGCTTGGGCACTTCTCAAAACACCACTGGAAATTTCAGGACACATTTCACATGTCTGGGGCATGGATAGCTGTGTTTTTATGGCCATCAATATTGGATTTCACAGCACAGGAGCCGCTGATTTGTCCCAATGTCACCTTCTTGTTGTGCCCAGAATGTTTCAGGTTTGTGCCAGTGTCACCGTGGGCACCTCGGTTTGCAAACCTCATTTCAGATTCCCTTTGTCCACTGCCTGCCACTGAAACATCTGCTGCTCATATGAAATGATTTAGTCACTTCATCACCCCGGAGCATTGATCTGCCCATAACCTTTTTTAGAATAAAGATTTCACGTCAGCCTTGGCAGGCATCTCCAGTCTGGTCTTGCTGCGGTTTAGCCAGGCTGTTAACACATTTTTATCTTTTGAGAGGACTTCTGGAATGAGAAAGGCAAGCAAAAGAATCTTTCATCTCAGTTGTCTTAACCAGTGTTTAACTTGCTCTTGAATATTTCAATAAAAGGAGTCAAATATTACGTGGAGGACACTGGTCTGCTTTTAAGACCTAAAACTGAGTAAAGCAAGATGCTCAAACCCCCAGAGCAGATCCTGACCCTTTTTTAACCAGTGGGGAGGTGACAACATTCCCATTTCCCTCCTTTCCCCTGCAGGTTTGGGATCAGGACGGCACCCAGCACTGGAATAAAAGGGTTTTGGGGAAGGTTCCAGACAATCCCTGGGATCCAGGGCACACTCAGGGCCCAGCACTGGAATAAAAGGGTTTTGGGGAAGGTTCCAGACAGTCCCTGGGATCCAGGGCACACTCAGAGCCCAGCACTGCAATAAAAGGGGTTTGGGGAAGGTTGCAGACAATCCCTGGGATCCAGGGCACACTCTCAAGGCTCTGCAGCCCGGGAGAATCACCTGCATCCATCTCTGTCTCAGGAGAAGGTTTGGAAGGCAGAATTGCTCTGCTGCCCTGGAATTGAGTTCACTTGACAGCCACAGTGGCATTGTTATTGGCTGGATGCCATTAATTTTGATGTGGCATATTTCTTGCTAATGGGAACATTCGTATTATCAGTATTTTCAAAAGGCAACAGGAAGGAAAAGAGCTCTCCCACAACACCATCAATATTTCCAGGACAGGCAGTGCAGGGGGGGAGCACTCTGTGCCTTCTGGAGCCTTGCCTTTAGTGATTGCTAGAGGTCTTAAAAGCATTTTCACCTTTTTTTTCTGCACACTTTTCCCTTCAGAGGCTGCAAATGCACGTGAAGGGGAAAATTAACATAAACAGGTTAAAAAAAAAAATGGAAAAGCAACTTATTTCTGTGAGGAATCCTGAAATCCCAGCTCTGTTTGGAAAAAGCACCGTGTGATAGGAACAGCTCGAAAGGGAAGTGGAGTTTAAAGCAGATTAAGGAATGGCTGATGGGCACAGGAGTTATTTGGGTTTGTAATGGGCTGAAATCTTGCTTTTCCTTGATTCTTGTGTGCTGGGGTGTGTACACCGGGAAAAACCGGCCTGGTTTCTGCTGTAGGGGTGGATAGAACTGGGAATTTAAAGCCCAGAGCTGCACAGGAAATTGTGGCTCCATGAAAGACCAAAGCAAACCTTTCCTGCTGCTGCCAGGTGGGTCTGAGGGTTATCCAGGACCATCCCAGCAGGAATTCTCCTCTCCAGGGTTGCCCTGGCAGGTTTATGAGCTGCTCGTGTGTCCTTCCCCCAAAAGCTCTTCCATTAACCTGGGCAATGGATTTGTTCTGTGCTCTTGTCTCTCCTAAATCAGAGTGGAGGTGACCTGGGGAAAAGCCCAGGGAGAGGCTGGTGAGTCACAGCGAGGAAAACGGGGACAGAGCTGTGTGTGGGGCTGGGAGGCTCAAAGGAGCAGCTGGGGGAGGTCACAGGCTGTGCTCTCCATCCTTAAATAGAAGGGAAAGGAAACTTGAGCACTGGAAGAAAGCAAACTGAGTGAAAAAGGGAAATATAAAAAGGTTGTGCTGGGAAATACTCCAGGGAGCAAATCTGTGGTGTCCTCTGGTGGTGGGGAGCACAGGGGTGGCTTCTGGAGAGAGGCTTTGGTGTGGGACCAGGTGAGGTGGTCACTGGGGTGGGTGTGAATTTTAAGGAATTGGTGCCCCCACATCAACCGAATCTGATTTCCCGGCTCTGGATTAGCTCTGTTTAAAATCAGGCAAGAACAAAGTAGGAAACTTGGAGTTAGAAGAGTAATGAAGGAGTAAACAGGCAAAAGGAAGGAGCAAGGTGACTTTGGAGCAGTGTGAGAACAGCTCTTGCTCTGCTCCCTTCAAAGGAAGTGCTGTGTTTTGGTGAGAGGAGATTATCAAAAGAAAACGGGTTTAAAAGACGCCCAGAAATCCCAAGAGGCTGGGAGACTGATTTTTAAATTGCTTTTGTTATTTTTCCCTATTTATAAAATTGCTGGTAACTGATTTCTGGATTCATAATGATATTAGAAAACAAATGAACAGGCTTCCTCTGCCCGGTGCATCTCAATTTTGCAAGTGCTGCCAAAGTTCCAAACTCAGGCTGACTTGAGACCCGAGTTCCCTGAAACAAGCCATGACACCAAGTTAACAGCATCCAGCCAGTCTCACACCAAATGCCTCATCTGGGCTGATCTCACCGCGCTGAAGGAGGGAATAATTCAGTGCTGTGGGTGACTTTGGTCAGAGATCTCGGCGTTGTTCCAGCCTGTTATTTCTGCCTCAGCTTTCCAGATTGGCAATTACTTTATGGCAGCGTGAGAGAGAGGCAGATTTATTGTGAGTGAGCAGCCCCTGCCTGGGCTGTGTGCCTGTGCCTCACCCGGGGGTGCTGAGCTCGGGGCAGCGGGGCACCTCTCCCTGCTCTGGGTGACATCAGAGCACTGCATGTCACGCTGGTGGAGGGGGGTTGGTGTTTTAGGGAAGGAAAACCCATTTCTCAGCCGAATTAGAGCTCGTGTGTGACACCAGAAAAGCCACAGCCGAGCTCTGCGTTGTGATTCACTTTCAGAATGGGATTTTCCAGTGAGCACCAGCAGGTGTCAAAGGTGTAGGGCTGAAGGCCCCTCAGGTGGGCACCTCCACAGGTGTCAGGAACCATCAGGCAGGTCTGGAAAATGCTGGAGAAGCCCCCAGCCCCAGTAAATCAGTCCCCACAGGCTGAGGGTGTGTGCCCCCACTGCCTCTGCTCAGGCCGTGCCTTGAGCTGAGGATCTTTATCAGATTTTGTTCCACACAGAAGATATTGTGTGGCTGGAAGCTCCTTCATAAGAACATAAAATATTGAAATATCCAGGGATGACCTTCAGCAGTTCAGCCACAAGTGTATTTAAAGTGTCCAGGCCCCACTGCAGGAGGGCCAGCACTTCTCCAGCATCATCTGATGATTTCCTCACCTTTGGCAGCCCCTGCATTGCTCTGCTGTGAAAACATCTTTTGTATTCAGCTTTTCTTAGGGGTTCATCTGCTTTTCTTTTAAAGCCTGCCTTTGGGCACTCCAGCACCTCCTCATGCTGGCCCCACACATGGGGTGACAACACTCCAGGTACCTGTTCCCTACAAATTTGTGTGTTGTGAAAGCCTCCTGAGGATTATAAATTACCCTTTGATTTTTTTAATCCAGTGACAGCTTATCGAACTTTGTTTCCATTAAATAACATGGTTCTCTGAAGTGCCTGGGAATCTTACTTTTGAGAGACTGCAGGTTAATTATTGAAAACTTCAAAAAGGAAATATTAAGCCAATTATTAAATTAGAGTTGATTATTAATCCCGGAGAGATAATTACCGAGGCCTGAGGCAATTTGCCTTCTGTTTGAAATAGATTTTCCCTTGATTAAGTTGTATTTGTCACTTGGTCCCCATGGTTGTTACTGTTGAGGACTTTATTATCCTGCAAAGCAGAAAACACTTCTCTGAAGTCGACCCCAAATCTTTGGGCAACTTTTTGAGCTGAATTTTGTGCAAGGGCACGGCAGCATTGGGGAATAATCTGTCCTTGCTCCCCTCAAAGGCAAACTGCTTCTGAGCGAGCGGCATTTCTACCACAGCGACAAAACCCAGCAATTTATGGATGTAAAAACGCATAAAATGTGATTTTGTCTCGGGAACCCACAGGTAATACTGAGCATTAAATGCACATCTTGTCGTGTAATCAGATGATTGTAGGGAGACTTAAAAACTGCAGTAGTAAAAGACAAGGTAAGTGATGTTTGCTCTGAGGCAGCGTTGAAATTCTGTGCCTGAGTAAAGCAAAGGCTGAAGATATTTTAACCCTTCAACCCACAAAGGGAGAATCTCAGCCCATTAAATGGATTTGACTGTGTTATTCTGGATTTTGTGTTGGTTAGACTGCGTCACCCTAAATACAGTTTGGGTTTGGGGATGTTCTGAGTGTTTGGGCTTAAACCTGAGTTTAAATCACTCGTGAATCAGCTTTTCTGGGTATTTGAGTCGTGGATCTCAATTTAATTGCTGTGGAAATGGTGGAGAAGCACTTCAGAGTGAAGTGGATCCAGGAGGGCAGAGCCCGTGGGTACCTGGCAGATTTTCTGAGCTTTGGCAGCCCGTGGGTTTTTGAGAAGGACACTGAGGGTATTTTCTCTTTAGCATTTCTCTAGCAAGGTGAAAATGTACCCGTGTTTTCCCCAAAGATGAGTTTTTCAGTGCACCCAGCACAGAGAGGATGGATGTTCTCTGCTTCCTTTCCTGAAAGAATGAGCTTGACAGAAGAATCCTGATTCCTGCGCTCAGTCACTTTTCATCCTGGAATTCAAAGAGCATTATTCATAACCCCCTTCTGGAAATTCATCCAAAAAAAAAGCTTCATTTTCCCCTCAGCTTAATTTATCTGGTTGTATGTCCAGAAAGAGTGAGGATGCTCAATGTCCATTGTGTCCTGTCCCCCCTATCCCTCCCAAACCTGGGAGGAGAAACATTCCCTCTGGGATCGGTGACAAATGCTGTTTGTTAGCTCAGACTGAGCAAATCCAGCTTTCTCTCCACGGACAGCATTTGTGAGGACGTGCTGCAGTGGAGAAATGGAGTGCCAAGAAGGCTTAGATGGACAGGTTAGAGGAAAAATGGAAAATATTTTACTAAAGAAGGCAGAATGCTGTTCATAAGGATTCTGGTCTGACTTTACCTTCCTGGGCTGGCAGGGAGCAGCATTCCTGCCACCAGGAGCAAGAGGAAAAGGCTTCAGCTGTGTCAGGGGTGGGTCAAGCTGGACATCAGGAGGAATTTCCCCATGGAAAGGGTGCTCAGGCCTTGGAACTGCCCAGGGAGGTTTGGAGTGCCCTGGAGGTGTCCAAGGAACACCTGGAGGTGGCACTCAGTGCCCTGGGCTGGGGACAAGGTGGGGATTGGACACAACTTGGAGCTGATGATCTGGGAGGGCTTTTCCAACCTCAATAACTCTGGGATGCTGCAATTTCTAAATAAAAAAGAAATCCCAATATTGTGCTTACCTTCCATTCAAGGACATTTGGCCCTCAGGGCAACGTGCCCTCGGCTCCTCGGTGTGTCTGTGTTTGGTAAATTCACTTTGGTCTCCTCTGTGTGAGGACAGCACGGAGCCCCTTTTCCATGGCTGAGCAGCACGGGTTAGGGAACCTCTCCGAGGTCATTGGGAGCACAGTTTATACCCAACTCTGCCTTCAGTGCCGTGCTGCTCCTGCCCTCCGAGGCAATTCCACCCCTGGCGTCCCCACAGAACAGCGAGCAGGCTCCAGCTTATCAAACCTCCCCCCAGCCGTGGGAGGGAGGCAAATATTTATTGTCTCATTTCATGGCCAAGGCAACACGAGCTGAGACAACGTAATGATGAATGATGAGCGGAGCTGCCGTGGTGGCCGGCCAAACTCCGGCCGAGCCGAGGAGCTGGCAGGGCTCCCACTGAGCCCCGACTGTGCAGAATCAGAGCTCTGCAAAGAGCTGCTCCTCTTCGAGAGATCCTCTTTAGGTGTTTTAAGTCCTCCCTGCATGGGTCCCAAACAAGATTTGTAGAACAAAATAACTATTTTTTTCTTTGGTCGTTTACAGGCTTTGAAAACCTGGTGTCGATTTTTTTTTCCCCCCCTTTGCTACTTCATTCTGCTTTGGTAAGGATTTTACATCTTGGCTCTTCCTCGATGTAAGTACACCTGATAGAGTGTGGATGAGTCCCTAGAGGAGGAATTTTGCTGCCCTGTGAGGCCGGGGCACGTCAGGAGCTGTTTGTCCCTCGAGTGCCAGCGAACAGGGGGAGCAGCGGGACAGCGCGGGGTGGGAGCTGGCAGCTTTTCCCTCCCGGGGACGTGTTGTTAATAAAAGCTCTCTGCAAACCTGCTCCGGAGGAAGAGCAGAGCTCTGTTCATCAGTTATTGCCCCAGGCAGCGCCGTGTCCCCGGGGACACTTTGTGCCTTCCTGGGGAAGAGCCCAAATCGCTCCCGCGGGACGGAGCTGCGGGGGAACGGGGCTGTGCTCCGGCTGCTCTCGGCTGCCAGCTCCTGAAAAATAACACCACCAGCAGCCGGGCTGGGGAAACAAATAGGATATTATAGAGTTTATTCCTGCGTGCTGCTTCCACCCCATTTGTCAGCGTTTCATCCCACCTGCTGCTGGAGAGGATTCTGCTGCTCCGAGATGCCTGCGAGGCGTTGTTGGCATCTCGTACTACACGAGAATATCAATATCTGCTTTGAATAACCTCGATGTATTTTAAACAAGACATTTCCAAATGGTTGCTCTGTAGCTGTGCGTGAGCTCTGCGGAGCTCCAATTAAGAGTCTGTCAGCATTTTGCAATGTGATCCATTGTGAAAATTTATTCTGGGCAGAAATTTGGCATGTAATAACCCAGACCTGGAATTCTCTTTTCTCCTCTCTCTCCTGTTTCACCCGTTTTCTTCCTCTCCTGTGTTGGAAAACAATATCTGACGCTGTAAGTGCTAAATAACGGAGATAAAAAATTGCTCTGCGTGAGAGGCTGGAGCAAGGCAGAGGAATGGCTGTTCCAGGGGTGATGGCAGCTCTCTGACTCCATGCAGGGAGGCAGAATGGAAAGGAGGGGTTTGAATAGGAAAAATTCCTTATGAAGCAACAAATAATGGCTTTAAGCGGAAGGAGGGTAGATTTAGAGGGGATGTTGGGAAGAATTTCTTCCCTCGGAGGGTGGGGAGGCCCTGGATCCCTGGAAGTGTCCAAGGCCAGGTTGGAGCAGGCTGGGACAGTGGAAGATGTCCCTGTCATGGCAGGGGTGGCACTGGATGGGATTTAAGGACCTCCCCACCCAATCCAGTGCGTGATTCCATGTTCCTAAGTTATCACAGAACGCTCTGAGCAGTGGAGGCCCCTGCAGCTGGAGCAGCAGAGGGGCTGCAGGATTTCTCCTGCAATGATCAGCCTGTGACGGTGTCAGTGGGACAGACAGGATGGAGATGCACAGAACGCTCTGAGCAGTGGAGGCCCCTGCAGCTGGAGCAGCAGAGGGGCTGCAGGATTTCTCCTGCAATGATCAGCCTGTGACGGTGTCAGTGGGACAGACAGGATGGAGATGCACTCGGGGAAGTGCAGCTGGAGTTGGATCCCCAGCCCTGGCGGGGGCTGTGCCAGGCTCTGCTGCTTCCCCTGGGGGAGCTGAGTGCTGGGCTTCATCCCAGCTCTGCACTGAGCCATGAGCTGCTGTTAAAAACTTAAAAACTGGAGCTGCTCTCACTTGAAGTTGTGAACTTGTCCTTCAGGGTGCCCGTGTGACGCTCCCCCGGGGTTGTCTGGCTGCAGAGGAGGTTGGATGCCAACGCCAGCACTTTTTGGATGGTTGAGTGGCCTCCAATCTGCTTTGTGTGAAGACTCTGCTCCCTTCCAGCCTGTGCTTTGCCAAGTCCATTATCCACCTTGGATGGCGGTTTGCAAACTGCGGCCACCCGTTAGCCCGAGATGCTGCTGCTGGATTTTTCCAGGTTCTCATCACTTGGTGAGCACTTAGAGAACATCTGCAAACAGCAGGAGGGGCTGGCACGGGGTGTCCCACTGGCAGATGACATCTGTGACGCTGGCACGGGAGAGCTGTGCTGAGCTCCTGGACAGCCCCTAGGCAGGGCAGTTGGGAGAGGTCACCTCCAAAATTCAGCCAGGGCACCACGAGGAGAAAGGAAACCCTGAAGAGAGCTGGCCTGCAGCAAGGGAGGATAAACACATTTCAAATAAACGAGGGCATTTTCTCCAGCAGCAGTGGAATGGGAAGGTGTTGGAGGGAGGGAGTGCAGGTGCACGTGGAGCTGCTGCACTTGGGTCTCCTGGTGGCCTCCAGAGCATCTGCAGCAAATGTTTGATCTGTGCTGTCAGAGGAGTGCTGTGAATCTTATTATGCACCTCAGAACCCAGCTCGGCTCTGAAATTTGCACTGAAGAGTCCCTGATTTCCTCCACATTCAAAAATTAATTTGATTGCATGCTGTGCTTTTAGACGTGGTGGATCTCCGTGGTTGTGGGAATAATTCTGTAACAGAGAAGGGAATGGGCATGAAATGGGAAACTGGTGTTGAAAAAAACACAGTGCACTCCTTCATAGCCCAAATTGCTGTTTGCTGCAGCTGTGGGTGCATGGAGGCCAAGGGATACCAACCTCAGTAAAGACCAGGGCTGGTCATGTCTGGTTTTAATTTCTCATAATCTAAATGATAGTTGGCATTTCTTATCAAAATTATAACAGCTGTGGATGGGTGTCATATCCAGGGGTTTTCAGGTGTTCTTTAATGTATCGGAAATCTCTCTTCTTGTCACGGGGCCTTCCATTCTGTCCTTGTGTGTGTGTGTGTTCCTTTGGAGAATATCCTGAGGTGTGCAGAGGATGCCCAGCACTTTGTGGGTGCTGTGGAGAGCTGTGATTGATGGTTGTTGGCCATGAATGCTTTGCCCCACCAAAGAGCTGTGTCAGGAAGCTGCTCCAGCCAGGCAGCTCCTCTGTTCTGTGCCTCTCAATCCCAGCTGAGCAAAATGCTGAGAGGAACATCCCCGTGCTCCCCGGGCTGCCCAAGGGCTGGGGGATGCTCCCAGCTGGACTCTGCAGCTGCTGCTGACCACCCGTGCTGGGTGGTCACTGGGTGGTCACTACCCTGCTCTCCAATTGGGTAACGTGGCTGTCAAATAATTCCTTCGTGGTTTTCTTCCTGCCATCCTTGGAGTTTTATTCCGTGAGGTGAACGGATCAGGAATCTGCTGTCTGCAATGGTTGAAAATCCAGTTTAACTTTTACTCCCCCAAGGTAACGTCACAGCTTTTAGAAATGTGTTTTCTACAAGGGAGCTCTGAACCTTGTGGCTGTTTTCTCTGGGGTTTGCCATGCTGAAAGCTGCCGTGGCACCGTATCCATGTGGTCCATTAGGGGACAATTCCCATCCTGTGTTTCTGGGAGGAGCAGGGCGGGTACAACGATGGCACAACCCAGAGCTGAGCTGCTTCAGGGACTGATCTTAGGGGGAAATTCCTCCCAGAGCTCTTTTACTCTGCAGTTCTACTCTTACGAAACCAAAAATCCTCATGAAATAACTTTTAGTCGTTTCTCTGCGGGGAAAATGTACGGCAGCGGGTGGTCACAGAGAGCCGAGTTAAATATCATGGATTTTGCAGAGAAGACAATGAGATTTTAATGTCGTTTCCTGGTTATTATTTTTATGATTTGGATTTCAGATTGAATAAAGGGAAACTGTGGAGGAAGATAAGGATGCAGACCTCCAAGGATGCGGTAAACATCTAGAAGAATTTATTGTATCTAACGATTTGAAAATTATTTCATGCACTGAAAAAGGCAAAGAAAAAACAAGTTAGAGACAAAGGCAACAGAGCATTTACTACAGAAATCTTTGAGAAATGTATCTGCAGGCACAGGTTTCAATGACCTTAAGGCAGGAAAAGATTTTACTGGTGGTTTTAATCCTATGTAACCTTGTGCCTCTCAGCTTGGCGGTATTTAAAAAGCCCAAAATTTCATGTTAGAAAATCTATGTGCCTGTCACAAATATATTTACAGGCATGCTTGGCTTCCTTCTTTTTTCCTTTTTAGCTCTCAGAGCACTGAGGAAAAGTTTTTGTCCCTTGCAGTATTTGTTTAGGACAAAGTGAAATCTGCAGTTTGTTTAGGGCGAAGTTAAATCCAGGTTGTGTAAGCAGAAGGAAGATGGAAAAACAAATCAAGCTCAGCCTCTCCTCACAGCGAGGACACTCAGAAAAGAACTCTGAGCCCTCGTGCTCCTCTGTCGTCTGGAGCCAGAGATGCTAAATCGTGTCCTTGTCCCTTGGAAGGCTGGGCAGAGGGATGGCCTGACAGAAATACGGCCCGAGTAGGCTCCTAAATCTGGAATTTGTGTCTCCTGGAGGCATCACCTCGTGCTGTAAAACCCTTGTCCTCGTCCCTCGCCTGCCCAGCCCCGCTCAGAGTGAGTCCTGCGCGTGGAGCGCGCCCGGCTGGGCCCCGTGAGGGAAGAGCAGCCATAAATCTCTGCAGAGACGTCCCAAATATAAAAACCCTTCCCTGCAGCCGGGGAGAGGAGAGCAGGATTGTGTAGGAGTCAGTGCAAGGCGTCAGTGGAAGCGGCAGCGGGAGGCAGAGGGCCTGACCCACCGTGGCTGGGAATTCATCACGGCCTGACGGCGCCTCCGCTGCAATTCCTCATCACGGCCGGCTCTGGCCTCGGGGGGAATGCTGCCCGGTGTCACGGGGCTTTGCTGAGCCCAAATGTGCTGCTGGGGCTGGAAAAGGGGAACCTGGCAGCCCTGCTGCTCCTGGGGAGGGAGGGCAGGGCCTCCTCCGAGCACCTCTGGGTCAGGAGTGAGAACGGAGGACGGAACGCTCCAATCTCCTTTCCTGCCAGCTGGAATATCCCTGCGGGTTGGGTTAAGTTTCCTCAACAACCCAACTGTTTGCCTTCATCTCAAAGCCAAGCACCAGTTGGTCTTTTAGTGACAGGAAAAAAACACATCCCGCGGCTGCCCTTGAGGCTCTTCTGTCCATCAGCAGGAGGCTGAGCTCCGAGGTTTTGTCTGCTCTAACTCAGCAGCAGCACAAGTCTCTGCCCCAGCAGTGTCCCTGAGCAGAGCCAGGACTGTAAGAAAAGACTGGATGTGGCACTTGGTGCCGTGGTTTAGTTGAGGTTAGGGCTGGGTTGGACTTGATGATCTTGGAGGTCACTGAGGTGGTCAGTGGTGGCCTGTGGTGGTCACTGAGATGTGTGGAGCCCTTGTCCCAACCCAAATCTTTCAGAGTAGAGGCAGGACAGCAGAGGGTGGCAGAGCAGGCAGCAGGGCAGGCTGCAGCTGGGGCTGCTGAGGGTGTCCAGCAGCTCTGCTCTCCTCAGCCTGCCCGCGCCCACGTCAGCTGCCAGACCTGCACCACTTGACTTTGCATCAACTTCTGCTAAGCACTCTCAGCTCAGACAGTTTCTGGGGAGAAGCCACTTGGGCAGCAGTGATCTGGAAGAAGAGGTTTGCAGTTCCCCTCCCTGCAGGAGGATGCCAGGAATGCCCAAAGCCAGCTCATTAAATCTGCATGTCACTGATGGGCCCTCAGGGGCCCGTTCTTTATAAGCAGCTGGCGGTTCCCAAAATCAGCTGGAAGACTTGGCCAAGTTTCGTTGCTTGGCTTTGAGGATATTTAGATCAGACTGATGGCCTTTCGTTGCAATCCAATGTTTTTGGTTTCTCTTGGATTCTTCTTTATTTCCTCTTATTAATTTATGTTTCAGAAATTGTAGCCAGCATCCCAGAGTGCCTGTGGCTGACACGGGCTCTGTGTGTGTCAGCCCTGCACTCATGGCTGGGTTCAGTTCACCACAGATAATCCCAGAGCCCCACACTGCTTTGGGTGGGAAGGGACACTGAGGATTTATCCCCTGCCATGGGACACCTCCCACGTCCCAGGCTGCTCCAAGCCCCAATGTTGGACATTTCCAGGGATCCAGGGGCAGCCACAGCTGCTCTGGGCCCCCTGTGCCAGGGCCACCCTCCCAGGGAACAATTCATTTACAGAATCCAATCTGAACTTACTCTCTTTCACTTTGAAGCCATAAAACCCTTTTCTTTTTTCCTTTCTTCCCAATGCCAGGGTTTCAAAGGATAAACTAAAGCAGCAAAGGTTCTTCATTTGCATTTTGAGTATTTGTGGGAGTGCTTGTTTTCCCAGAACACAATGTCCCACTGGAAGCAGCACAGGTGTCTGAGGAGAACAGAGAAACCCACCCCGAGTGCAGTCAGTCCAAGGAGAAGAGGAAACTGTTGCTTCTGCATAATTCTATTATTCACTGTGCTGAATTATCCCTCATTGTGAGAGGCTGCCCAGCATCCCTGGGGGTGTAATGGTATTATCAGCTTCGAGGAACTACAGGAATAATAGCTTACCTTACATTTATATAACGCTTTTCATTTGCAAATGCTTTGCAAACATCGGTTCCTCTTCTCCCGACATCTGGAATGCAGATAAAGGTTATTGGATCTATAAAGCAGCGGAGGAAGAAAGAGGGAAATGTTGAGCCTTATTTAATATTAAATATAATGTGAACAATCTCGGATCTGCTGTTACTTCTCAGAGCTATTCATGTCCGAGATCAGGCTTTATGTCACAGTGCGAGGCTGAGATCAATGACGATTCAACAGCAGAGCTCCAAAAGTGCCCAAGTGTCTGTGGAATCACATGGCATTTCTTTCTCCCACCAGTGCACAAATCCCTTTGAAAAAGGGGGATGTAACTACTGCCACAGTTGTTAAAAATTTACGTATGGCCTTCACATTAGGCACGCTGCATTTGAATTCCAGAGGCAAACTCTGGATGCACTCGGCAGTGCAGTCCTGGCACGTGTAGCCCTCAGTTCAGAGTCTGAGTTCCAGAACTCTTGGGCCTCTCTGTCTCTCGGAGGTGCTAAGGGATCCCTGGGAAGCTGCTGCTGGTTCCCAAGGAACAGGTGAGGAGCTCCTCAGCAGTGCCTTGGCTGGAGGGGTGACCTGAAGGGCTCAGCCTGCCCTGTAATCCTGCCTGCTCCATTTCCCTGGGCAAACCCTCCAGGGCAGGCTGGGGGCTGTGCTGGCTCACAGAGCCCTGCGATTGCAAAGGTCTGATCCATAAAATGTCTTGAGCATTTTGGGGAGAGCACAGCTCAGGGCTGGGCTGTCCAATGCCCAGCCACGTTTCTGAGCAGCTCCCACAGTGAAGGGAGAAATGTGTTAATCACGTTAAATTCCAAGATGTTACAAATTAATAACGTCCCTATTTTGTGAGCTGGCTTCCAGCACTTGGGGATTTCTGTGTTCTGGAAAAAACACTTTTGTGATTTAGATATTTGTGTGTATTTGTGGTGTGCCCTTTCACAAGGTCCTGTAGTTACGAAGGGGAATGGCCTGAAGCTGGTGGAGGCATAGATTTAGATTTTGTTGTCTCTTCTGTCTCACTGAGAGTTGGTGACTTCTCCTTGTTCAAGCACAAAAGAGGAGGGGACTTTCCTCAGCACTTTGTAAAGTAAACTTTAAATATTTTCTTTAGTTCTTTATGGGTTGTTTTTTTATTTTTTTTTTTCCTTTGAGTTGCCTGGTGAGGAGATGCAAATGTGGCACATACAAAAGATCTTCCATTTTAATTTAATTGCTGAACATTTTCTCTACAGTGCAGCCATTATGTGTTTGGCTTTTATTACCTTCTCCAGCAACTTCCACCAGTGAGTCAGCGAGTCCATAACAGCAGCAGGAATTACATCCCTGCCTGTCCCCTGGGTGTGCTCCTGGATCTGTGCTCAGCATGTCCACGGAGCTGATGGAGAGCTTTAAGCACCATAAAAGGGGGTGTTAGAAATAGGATTTTTAAATATTTTTTCTTATTATTTCAAAGAAAATACAAAACTCTTTTAGGCGTTGTGAAAGTGGGAGTGAAGGGTTTGATGTCTCTACAGGATATAAAATTCCTCCAGCTCCGCTGAGGGTTCCTGGCTGGGGGAAGCAGGAGTGAACTGCCTGAATTCTGCACCCAGCTGGGCAATCCAGGGATTTAAATATCGGATTTAAACATCACAGAATATCCTGAGCTGGAAGGGACCCACGGGGATCACCCAGTTCCCACTCCTGGCCCTGCACAGGACACCCCAAGTGTTTGCAGCGAAAATCCACTGACATCAGCCATGAGCAATTGTCTCCATCAGATGTTTGCTGGGAAAGAAATGTGCTCAAAAGTCATGAAGAGAATTTTCCTTTTTTTTTTTTTGGAGCAACATTTGGGCTCGGTCGTGACGCTCATTTCCTCTTTGAGCCTGAGCTTTGTTTCAGCCGTATGGAGAGATGATTTTGCTGAGATGGTTCTTCACAAACCAGTGCAGAGAACCCTGTTGTCCTCCTGAGTTTACCTAATTAATTAATATAAGTATTTCTTCTTTTACAGGTACAGAACAGGACAATTTAAATCAATAAATCCCTCCCCTTCCTTGGCCTGGAGTTGGCTGTGTCAACCTTCAGTTTTCAAGGGGGAAAAAAACCAACCTGTGGATTTTTTGTCTTTCTAAACCATTCCTTTGTGTGGTGATTTCCCATGGGAGCAGGTCCTGCCTCTCCCGAGGGGTGGGAGCAGGGATTGCTGCTCCACAGGAGAAGGGAGGTGGTACCCAAGGATGCACAGCCTGAGCTGGGCTGCAAGGAGTCTTTTCACAGTTTCCTTGGCAAAGTGTTGCAGTTTGGGGGAGCAGGTGATGTCTGGGGGGTTATAATGTTGTATTTAATATTTAGGCCAGGCTGGATGGGGCTTGGAGCAGCCTGCTCTAGTGGAAGATGTCCCTGCCCGTGGCAGAAATTGGAATTAGATGCCCTTTGAAGTCCCTTCCAGCCCAAACCATGATTGATTTATTCTATAATTTTCCTGTTTGCTGTTCCCACCTTCCCTTATTAAGGGTGATCAGTATTAACCCCAGTGAATTCCAGTACAAACCCATAGTTTTTGTGGTGGTTTTATTTTCCTGCCCTGTCCCTGTGCAGTTGCCAAGCACTTGGCACATCAGTGGTGGCCTTCAGGAGGTGCCCTTGGTGACAAAAGATTTCCCAGTAACTCCTGCTTGGAGCCACGTGGGGTTTTGGTGGTTGCCCGACCTCAAACACTCATCCTTTGATCCCCTAAGAAAGCCTCTGGTGAATAAAATGGATTTTGGGGTTTGCTTCCCACGGTGCTGGAATCCCCAGCTGGATTTGGGGCAGTTTGGAAGGGGCTCTTGCAGGCAGGGCTGGGTTCACACAGAGTTTTTCTGTGGCTCCAACAGGTCCTGGGAGCTCTTAAATCAAACCCCAGCGACTCTCACAGCCTTGCAAGGGTTCTGTAAATTACAGCAGCACGGGGAGGAAACTGTGACTGTGGGCTTTTATCCCTGATTGATGGCCCTCCTCACGAGAGCACACTGAGGCCAATGACTTTCACATGCTGAGTCAAACAAGGAACAGCCCAAACTTCCAATTGTTTTTGCTCTTTGGCTACTCCAGAAACCCACAGCACGTATTTTGGAGCTGTCTGGGGCTCATACATCTTCTCTGATAGATGTTATCTGGTGAGAAATGAGGTTCTGAGTCAATAATGACTGAGACCTCCGGGCTGAGCCCACCGGAGGTGGCACTTCTCCGTGGGGTCATGTTTGGATTTGCTTTGTGAGCTGCTCCCAGCTGTGATGTCCTCTCCTGGCTCCAGCAGCATCCCCGGTCCCCAGGTGCCTCCCCTGACCTTCCAAATATTTTATGGAATATAAAACACGTTTCCATAACGCGGAGCTGTTTGGGAAGGTTTATTAACGTTTTATGTAGTGTACGATGTAGGGAAGTAATGGTCCAATTATTTATGTGACAAGATGTCCCTGAAAATGTTCATATCTGTGCTGTTTTAATAAGGCACTAAAAAATCCCATAACCCTGTGCTGCTGGAGCTTCTCTGGGTAGCAGCCCTCAATTATGTCCCTGCTGCAGTTGGATTTAACATCTGCATTCGATTCTATTTTGTTAAGGTTTTTAAGGAATAATCTTAATGCAATTAAATAGTAACGTTAAATCATGGGGGAAGTTTGGTTTTACCCCCCTCTCCCAGTGAGAAGGGCAGTGACAGAGCAGTGACTGATAACACTGAACAACACCTTTGATAAGTGTATTTATCCAGGGGAATGAGGAAATTCAGGATGAGGTGCACGTGGAGCACGTGAGTCTCAAACTGGGGGTGTCCAAGGGATGCCTGGAGGTGGCACTCAGTGCTCTGGGCTGGTGACAACGTGGGGACTCCGTGGTCCTGGAGGTCTTTCCCAACCTCAGCGATCCTGGGATTGTATTCTGGGCATCAGATGATATCAAAGGTTCAAAGGTCAGCTTTTGGGCCTGCTGGTCACGTTACAATACAAAAACATCACGTGATTGTGTTTATTTCAAAAGTCTTCTCAGCGATTTGGAAGTTGTGTTATAAAGAACATTTTTCCCTCAGGCAGCGATGGGGATGTTTGTTTATTTTATGCACAGTTGGATAAGTGCCTTCCACCTGGCCAGAGGAGATAAATGCAGGTGTTTTTGTCTGAAAGTCTGAGCAAATCAACCATGAGAAGAGCCACGTGGAAAACCGAGGAAATCATTTTGAGTTTGTCCTCATAAATGCAGGAAAGTGTGAAGGTGCATTTGTTTGACAGGGAGGTGATGGATAAATAAATAAATGAAATGTCGTGGCTACTGATGACGGACAATGAAACGATGTTGGAACGTTCTGGGATTCCTTTAAGTCCCAGCTTTAAAAATAAAAGTGAGGAAAACATTTTTATTATATTGTGGCGGGAGAAAAAAGGAAGAAGCAATTAAGTGCTGTCAGATAGCCGGTGGGGTTTGTGTTCAGGAATCAATCTGGATATCTGAGGCAGAAATGAGCTCTGAAGTTATGCTCATTAATGGATATTGGCAAAATCTGCTAAAGGCAGAGTAAATGAAACACCTCCAGCTCAATTAGCAGGGAAAGGAGTCTCCTGCCCTGGCGGGGTGAGCTGGCTCTGAGGGAGGCAAAGGCATCGATTGGCCTCTTGCCTTTGGAGTTTGGCGTTGTCCTGCTGGGCAGAGTGACCTGGCAGAGCCTCTCATCCCTCTGGGAAGGGCCTGGACTCAAAGGGAGGGAAGTAGGAGGGGATTGTGACTGTCTGCTGAGCCCAGGGGGGGAGATCGGCATTTCTCTGTCGGTGAGAAAGGAGGAAACTCTCCCAGAGTGGTTTGGCTTGGAAGGACCTGAAATCCCACCCAGAGCCGCCCCTGCCATGGCAGGGACACCTCCCACGGTCCCAGGCTGCTCCAGGCTGGATCCTGCCTCACCTCCTGGCCAGGGCTGCAGGGATGGGCATCCCCCCGTGCTGTCACACCTGCCTGCGAGATGGAAATGTCCCTAGGGTGGGTGGAGAGCCCCTGGTAGACCTGGGAGATGGAAATGTCCTGAGGGTGGGGGGAGAGCCCCTGGCAGACCCCCCTCCTGCTCCTCAGAGATGTGTCTGAGGCCATGGGGAGGCCAGCAGTGAGCAGGGAAACCTCTTCCCATCTCCCACATTTGTCAGCCCCATCCCTGGATTTCCTGGGAGCTGCTTCAGCAGGGAAACCTCTTCCCATCTCCCACATTTTCCAACCCCATCCCCAGATTTCCTGGGAGCTGCTTCCCAGTGCCACAGGGCAGGGCTGGATGGGAGATTGGGCAGGAGCTGTTCTCTGGGAGGGAGGTTGTTACTGGATTATTGGTGATGTTCTTCCCTTTATTTCAACCCTGACGCTGACCATAAAGAAAAGCCCCAATCAATGATTTGAAATGACTCTGAAATGCCTGTGGAGTGTTTGTGAGGATGTTTCTGAGACCCTCTTTGTGGGCATTAATGAGATGTCCTGACCACTAATGAAGTGTGTTTTTCCAGAGGACATCCCAGCAAAAACAGCAGCTTGGTGTGGTAAATATCATCTCTGGTGAAACACTGGAAAGCTTAACGTGTTCAAAAGTGTGCAGCAATTCAAAACCAAGGTACCAATTAATCAAATAACATCAGCTTTGCCTCATTTCAGTCCTGGAACAAGCGCTTAATTGCGGATTTAAAACAAATGCGAGCACAGGCCTGCAGCAGGTAATGTCCAACTTGGACGTGTGTTCCTTGGCTCCATAAAACTTCCATATTTTCCACCTGGCTGTTGTTTTCATTGGAACTCTCCCAGTTTGAGTTGGCTGCCTCCAGAAGGGGGGCTGATTGATTTTTATGCTAATCCTAGGTGAAAAGCAGCTGTTGTAGCCACGGCTTGCACTCGGCTAATCCAGCTCATCAGGGCTGTAAACAGGCAGATAAAGCCGGGGGATTTCAGCCTCTGAGGTGCTTAATCCCTGCGATCTGGGGGCTTTCCCTGCTCCTCACCTGAGCACGGATTTATTTGCGCCACTGGCTGGGCCGGGGCTCTGCTCGCTGTCCCGGTGCTGGCGGAGGATGAGCAGAAAGGATGGAAGAGTTTTCCCAGCCCAGCTCTTCCCAAGGAGGAGAATTCCCGTGGGATGGGAGGGCAGCGCCCTGCCCTTTGCGTTCCCTGCCATTGCTGCTGGATTCCTGCTTTTTTTGTGATTCCTTCCTGTCCCCCTTTCCCCAGCCAGAGCAGAGCGATGCTGTAACGAGGGAGGGATTTACAGCCCGCTCTAAATTTGATTTGTTCCCACAGACGTTGTATGAAAAGGAGCTTGTTCTTTTATTAAATACTCCCAGCCCGAGGGCACGGTTTATACAACATCATTACACCTGGTAGGAACGAGTCAATCCCGTTCCCTCTCAGATGATGGATGGCAGGGGGGTGTATCCAGGAGGAAAGGGTTGAGATGTTCATTCTTCCACCAGCTAATTATCTCTAGTGGATTTTAATTTATTTATTTATTTATTTATGTATATATATACACAATTTTTTTGTTGTATAGTGGATGGAGCTCTGATTAACCTGTTCTAGTGGAACATTTCCCGAGCATGGAATGGGGCTGGAACTAAATGGGTCCTTAAGGCTCCTTCCAGTCCAACCTTTTGTGTGATTCCATGATTTTCCCTGTACAAGACTCAGGGATGTATCCCCACAGCCCCTCCTCTCCCCTCCCCTCAATTACCTCTGCGTTCACTGCACACCTCTGAACGGCCACACACGACACTGAACGCGGAATTAACTCCTTTCGGCGCCTACAACAGAATTAAACCCCAGCTTAAGCAGGGCAGGCTTCAGTTATTAATCCTCCCATGAGCAACTATAATTATTTTTGCCAGCGCTAATTTCATTTGCATATGCATTGTGAAGTTGCAGATCACAGGGAAGCGAGGGGGGCCTGGGGGTTTTGGTGAATGGAGCGGAGCTGTCAAGGCACAGGGAGTGGGGGGAGCAAAGTGCTGATGTAAAGGAGGGAAAAAGCAGCTGATGAACCGCCACAAAAAGGCAAATTAACCACTCGGAGTGTCTCTGATCTCTGTGTTTGGAGAGGATTCCTGGGAGAGGCGGGTGTCCCGCATCCATCAGGAGTGGCTGGATTTGGCAGTGGAGGTGGCAGGGTGGTGGGGCTGGACAAACACAGCTCAGCATCTCCCTTCAAACCCAGCAAAGAGAACCACCAAGAGCTCCAGCTAAAGATGGGAAATGGGTTTTGTGGGGCTGTGCCTCTCCTGGTGTGTGCTCGGAGTTCTGGGGTGACGCAAACACCCACCTGCTGGACAGGACAGCAGTGAAATTCCACTCGGGCCAGTGGATGTGCCACAGGTTTGTTCCTGCACAAATTCTTAGGAAGCTTCAATGTGTGTCACTGTGCTTTGTTTTGCAGGTGGTTGTGGCCTTGGCTGTCAGAGCGTGGGGGTTTGCTGGCGATAATTCCTGTTCCAAGCCAAAAAAAGCGCTCACGTAAGTCAGCTCAGATGGTTCTTCCCTTCCCTCCTTTTTCACAACTTATTTTTGGGCGCTAAAGTTGTCACTACCAGTTGGATGGGACAACACAGGCTTTGCATTTTCCTCGTGCTTGCAGTAGGAGAAGCGATTTCCATAATTTTTTCTTTTTTTTTTTTGCTGGGATTTGCCTGAAAATTCTTCTGTGGGAGCTGGTGAAGGGAAGGTTTGGCTGCTGTGTGTCCACCTTTGTCCCCTGTGGGTTGTACAGTGAATAACCAGGCCCTCCCTTTCCCTGGAGGCCTGAAATCCATGGATGTGTCTTCAGCTCTTGCTGATATTTATTTTTGGCAAACAATCTCAGCACCCAGCTCGGTTTTCTGTGCTCGGGGATGACCTCGAGCAGCTCTGAGGATCAAAAAAAACGTGAGAAAAGGAGCTACAAACGCAACAGTGCTCACCAAACCTCTGCAGGGCACCCCCTGAGCGCCATGACACTGAGACACCATGAAAATATTATACAAACGTGATCCAAATAGTGTAAAAATAGGCATGTTAATAAGGGAGAAGGTGCCAAGAACTGGGGAGCAGCAGTATCTCAAAGCCACAGCTGGGAGTTGCACAAAGCTTTTTTCTTGCTCAACAGGCAGATTGAAATAAATTCATTTTATTAATGGAAATCTGTTTTTCCAATAAGAGAGCTCATAAGGCAGAGGGCAAGAAAAGGGAATGGTCAACTTAAGTTCTTAATGCAGAGCATTTCAAACTCCTTCCTTTTTACAGATGTTTAATTCATCACTAAATATTCCTTCGTTTAGTGCTGCTGAAACCGAGTCAGAGATAAGAAATCCTCCAAGAGCTTGGTCCATGCAGCCATAAATGTTCCACGTGATTTGTGTTTAAACCTCCAGTGCTGGACAGGGCTGTACATTTAATATTGAACTCTTGATTTTCCAGGCTGTTTCCTGCACTGCACAGCGGGTTTATGTGTCAGCCCAGTTCTCCCACGCCAGCTCTGAGTTTATCCAGGTAATTTGCTCAAGGCCAAATGTTTAATGTCCAGAGAAGCCTTGCTATTTAATTAAATGCCTCCCCTCTATACTGCTGCTCATAAAGTGAATTTAACAGTAAAATAAGGACCACCTTTTATTTTTGTCCCAAGAGCTCTCAGTGGTTTCTGGAGTTTGTCTTTGCAGTCTGCTGTCACTGTGGAGCCAATTAAAGCACATTTAACCCATGAGGGGTTCAAACACTGACCTGGTGTGGGGCCCAAATGTTGGGGTGGAAGCAGCTGGTGATGTGCAGGGAAAAGGGGAGAGGAGGGTTGGGCAGGGGAAATAAATGAGAATGATATTGTGCAGTAAGATGTAAACGAATTTCAGGTGATGTTTACCATGGCTGGGCTTGGCTCTGGGATGGGTTTCCATCTTCCAAACTAACCCCCAACAGCTCTGCTGGCCCATCCTTTGTGGGGGCTCCTTATAAAGCTGCTGTCCCAGCTTTAATACCCCAAAGCTCTTCACTAAGTGGAGAATTGTTCTCAGGCTGAGGAATTAACAGCAAAGTTTCCCTGACAGAAAGAGCCAGGCATTCATCCCGCAGTAATTGTTCCCAGAGCTGGCAAATACAAATTAAAGCACTCTGCTGCTGGATTTCTTTTTTTTTTTTTTTTTTCTGTGAAGGTCTTTATTTATAACATTTGCTGTTTAGGTTTCAAATCTCAGCCCTGTGTACAGTTACACACAAATTACACATGAAAACAAAACGTGGCTGGAGACAAGAATGGATGTTAACACCAGGAGAAATGATTGTTTTCAGAAATACATCCACACCTACCCCGTTCTCTTGTGTAAAAACTGATTTTTGCTCCTCGGGACCTTTGCCAGACTAAGCACAGAGATGTTCTGGCTTTAACTCTTTTGTGCTGAGGGGTTTTTTTTTCCTGCTCTTCAGGGAAGGATGCTGCACCCTGAGCATCTCCAGAGAGCCAGGGCCAGCGCTGGCGTGTGGAGCACCATCCTCAGCGCCTGAAGAGGGCACAGGGACACTCTCACCACTAATAAAGAGTTCTTTGGAAACCTCTCCAGCACAGCTGAAGTGCAAAAATTACTTCAAGTGCTCACAAACTCCACTTAGGGGGCTCAGCCGAGACCAAGAGCTCCCGGTTTCTCTGCAGCAAGTGGGAGCTGTTCGACCCTGCCGCTTTTAATGGCTTCAGAGGAAAAGGAAAGTTATTTCCCAGAGAGTAAAACATTTTCACCAGTGAGAAACTTCCTCCCGAGGTCTAATGCATGGTTTGAATGAGGTCTCCAGACCAGAGCTCGTTGAGGTGTGTGAGGGGAGCAGCTTTGGAATGGGAATAGCTGAGCTTTGGTAGCAAATCTGGTTTTGCTGTTGCCTTCTGTTTCCCTCCAGCGTGTGCTTGTTATGTAATGGAAATAGAAAAATACATCTGAGAGCAGCCAACATGAAAGGTAACAATGCATTAAAATAATACCAGATGAACAGTGTGCAGGAGGAGAAAATCCCTGAGCCAGGGACTGAGCAGCTTCTGCCGAGGTTAAAACTGAGCAACTGACAGGAGTTCAACATTTTCATTTTTTTTTTTGTTCCTCAGTGGCAGAGGTATTTGTTTCATTCTAGACCTGAGCTAACAATTAAAAAAGCTTTTCTAGTTTTTGCAGCAGTCATTTTTTCGGGCCATTTTAATGAGTGTGTGTTTGTCTAAGAGTGCTGAAGGCCGGGGAGGCTCTGGCAGTGCCAAAGCACCTTTCTGCTTTCCCTGCCTGGAGATGTGGAGGCAGCAGAGAGAGCCCGTCTGCCCTGCTGAGGCTGATGTAACCGGGAACCCGAATTTAGCCACGCACAGATGACACCCACACCCAGCTCCTCCCTTCCACAGCGTTATTCCCATCTGTCCCTGAGGGGAGGAAAAGCAAATCAGCTCCTGGGTGGGTTTTGTTGCTGTTTGTTCAGGAGACAGCAGACTCCGCTTCCCCCAGGTGCAACATTCATCTACCAAAGCAGATTTATTTTCTTTTTAAATGTTTAGGATTTGATGTGGGGTTGGTGGGATTTCATCCCTGGCTGCTGTAGGGGTGGGAGCAGGACCTGCACAGGGGTTTCATCATCCCCTGCTGGAAATTCTTCATGGATCTCCAGGTTCAGGTACACGTGGATGGTGGTTTGGCCACATCTGGACACGTCACCTCCACCTGCTCAGGACTGAGGGGCTTTAATGGGTCATGGGTTTAGCAAAAAACACAAAAAAAAAACCCAAATCAAGGGATTTCCAGGGGCCAGGGTGGCCCCGCAGCACCCAGGCCTGTCCCCTGCACAACCTCAGTGTGAGGATGGGGGGAGCAAATCTGAGGAGAGGCTTGGGAACATCTCACTGCAATCCCTCTCTGCTGATGCCCAAATTTGCAGCACGGGGAAAAATCCCAGCCTTTATGCAGCACTGAAAAAAAAATTAAATAAATAAACAAAACTTTATATTCTTCACTTCCTAAAAAGTAAGAGCTGAAAATCCTGGAAATGCTGCATGCACTTAAAAAAATCCAGGATTGCATTTCTGTATTTTTGTGATTGTTGCTGCACTTCCAGGTGCTCTCATTTCCCACGTGGAAATTGGTGCTGAGCAGATTAAGGGATTTCCTGCCACCTGTGGAGTTATTAGAGAGAGCAGATGCTGCTAATGCTGGGAAGAGAAATTCTGGCTTGGAACTTGGGCTTCTTTTATTTGCACTTTTCTGAGCAACGGGATGTATGTGGCTCCTAATGATCTGGGTTATTAGGAAAAGAAAGCTTTAAAGGAACTGGCCCCGAGACTGTGTCCTATTAATCCCAAATGTAAAATAATTTCTCCGATGACAATGAAAAACTGCACAGTAATTACAGTGGCCCAAGAGAAGAAATTACTGTGCAGTCTCAAGTTATCAAACAACCCCAAACTTTTTTTTTCTTAATATCACAGAAATGCTTAGGCTTCATGCAAGAAAGGCAAAATACCCCAAGGTAGTCTAATTTCATCTCCCAGCAAACAGAAATCTTTTTTTTTTTTTTTTTCCTGTGGATGCAAATTACATTTTTATTACAGCAAAGAGCAATGTGTGCTTTTTTTTTTTTTTTTTAAATTTTTCTTTCCCTTTTAGCTCACTGGAAACGCAGCTGATGTAATTGGACAATTGATGTAACTGCAAATGCAATTGCAGTAATTGCACATGCAAATGAGGGATTGTTCTCAGGGCTATAAAACTTCTGGGAGCAGGTACAATGGGCTCCTGCCTTGCCTGCCTGATAATTGTATGGGTATTTTGCACGGAGCCCTTTTCTCCAGCTCCCACCTCCTTATTTATTTGGGAGCGGCTCCGTTCCCTAAATATGAAATATCCTTTACACGGCAAGCAATAAAAATAATGGGTTCCCCCATAATACTCAGGGCTGGGAAGGCATTATTTCTAAACTGTGGTGCCTTTTACTTTATGGAGAGTGAAATAAACACTTACTGCAGAAAAAACCTCATCTCAGCTCCACAGTGGCCGGGCCCATCCGGAATATTTGCTGGATCTGAGGGCAGTGGGAAGGGAACGTGGCAGGCAGGGAGTTGATGATGGTTTTTGTTGTTTTTTTTTTAAAACCTGTCGTTGCTAATGATAACATTTTAAATGTAATAACTTCTCCTCTCCCTCCTTATCTTCCCAGTTTCCCTGGCACCAGGAGCTGCTCCGTGGTAAAATGCTCAGTTTGTGTGCGAGGGAAAGCCACGGGTTTGTGCAGCCCAGGAGTTTCACAGCTCTGTATCCCAGCTGCTGGGGTCCAGCAGGGAGCTGTGCACACTCAGCTCATTCCTTGGCCTTGGACAATACATTGAAATATATATAAAAAAATACCTCTTTTCCTTGTTTTTCCCCTCCTTTCTCCCCCCCGTGACTGCAGCGGAGGCATCAGCAGAATGTTCCAACAGCACCAGGCTTTAAGGGGACTGGTAGAGCCAGATCCAGGTAAAATGAGCTGAATACATTGAATTTATTACCTTTTATTGTCTTCCATTCCAGAGTAGGACTGCACACTGCTAGGAAAGCACACTTTGAGTTTGTGAGGCAAAAAACCCCCTCAGGCTGGGATGTAATTGTTGGTAAAAGCCAGTGGCACTGTAGGAATAAAATAAAAATGCCTGACATTTGAGAGGGCCAGGCAGGTTTCTGCTGTGGACAGAAACCTCCAGGTGTGTGTGGCAGGAAGGGAAAAGGAGCAGAGGGAGAACAGGGCCATGTTCTCCACTGTGGGGATCGATGGAGATCAATTCCAGTGGACAGGAAATGCTTTTCCATACAGTCACAGAAATATCTCCTCCAACGTGTGCTTAGAGCCAGAGGGAGCCCCAGGAAGAGCTACAACACCTTATTTCCAACAGTTGGCTGGGCCAAGAAAGGGGTGGAAAAAAACACCTTCCCATTCATACAACAGTGGCCAAAGGAATGAATTTTTCAGATTCAGGCATCATTTTTATCCTGCTGTGGTCACTCTGCATCCAGAATAGCTCCAGGATTGAGCCAGGGGTGATGTGAGCCCACGTTTTCCTCACTGTGAGGTCAATTCCTGTGTTTGTCCATGTTCCTGCCTCAAACTCCGCGTTCCTCGTCACTCTCTGAACCTTGGGGAGAGTGCTAAGGAAGAGAGAATTGGATTCCCAAAGGCTGGGCTTCCTCATAAATCCCTCCTTGTACAGAGTGGTGCCTGCATGGAGAAATTTATGGATCCTTGCTTTGCAAAAGACTTGGTGGCCTGAGAGTGCCAGAGTGTGGGTTACTCAGACTTTTGCTCAAGGCAGTCTGGAAATTCTTGTTCCAGAGGCACCTCTGCAAACCCCAGAGGTGCCCAGAGGTTTGCCCTGCACAGGCACAGGGCTGTGAGGTAAATAATGCTGGAAACTGTCTGCAGGGCAAATATTCCTGGAAATGACCCATCCCAGGGTCAGCCCTGGGCTCCAGCAGTGCTCTGTGCTGGCCTGGACGAGGGAAGGGCTGTGGCACTGCCCCGTGTGTGAGAGGAATTAAATTTGAGAGCAGGATTATTTGCAGGTTCTCGCTCTGTTTAAGCTCCCTGGGAAGGCCCTGCTGGGCTTTTTTGAGCAAACACTTCTGTGAGGTGGGAACTTGATCTTCACGTGACATTTATGGCTTGATAGGAAGATCCTCCGGCTTCATCTGCTCCACTGAGAGATGGGGATTTATTTTATTTATCTAATTCAAGTCCTGTTTTGGGGTTAGTTCTTCATGATGTGCTCCAGTGTGGAATAGTGGAAGATCTGGGGGAGAAATTCTAATGTAACAAAAGACTTTGTGCTTCCCTCATTCCACCTTCTCTCATTTTCTTGATCCTAATTTTGAATTTTTACCTTGGATTGTGTTTATTCTCAGAGCAAGAGCCTTCACTGCTCGCCCAGGGCTGTCCATGGACTGGGAATGCCGCTCCTCTGGACCCATCTTCACTCTCCTGTTGGGCAGGTGAGCTCATTTTTCCACAGATTAACTCAGTGGCACATTGGTTGGGGTTGGAAGGGACCTTAAAGCTGATCTGGTTCTGTCCTTGGAGCAGGTGACAGGATGAGGGAATGGAGTCAGCACCTCCACCTCCAGCAGAACTGGAATGCTGCAGCTCCAAACCCCCACAAAAGGCTGGAACACCAATGAAAACAATGAAATGTTGAATTAATTGATTTTTAAAGGGGAAGGCAATCCCAGCCCTTTGTGGGACAGAGGGACTGTGTTCCTGTGTCACAGTTCCCGGTGCTGTTCCCCTCCTGCTGTTCCCTCTCCTCCCCGAGGCTGAGCTGAGGCTCCAGCAAAGCTGGGCCTGCAAAGCCCCAGACTAAGCCTTGTATTAAAAGCAATCCCCCATATGGTGGCAGCCTTCTGAAAGAGATGGGGAAAACCTCCCTCCCCGGAGTGTTTGTTTTAACGCAGTCAGAGAGAAAAACAGAGCCTGTGGAATGGCTCTTCCCAGGTCCGTGGGGAGAAATGGGCATCCCTGAGGCACTTCCACAGGAACCTGAGAGAGGGAGAGGCTTTCTAATCCGTTGCTAACAAGATTATTTCCATTCCTGACCTTCTGTCAGGACAGGAGTGGTTTTAATCATTGCCATCACTTCTCAAGTGCTTATAACTCAGTCTTGGATCAATACAATTTTTACCTTTGTATAATATCCCTTTATATTTTCATAGAGTAAAGCTGCATTTCAGGCTAAAAAAAAAGAGGTAATATTTCAAACAGGGAGTGCAAATACGCAGTTTTAATGTACTGAGAGATGTAAGGCCACAAACCCATAAACACATCACCAGAATCAACCAAATGTCGGTTGTGCATGCACAGACAGAAAAAAATATCAGCTTCACAAGCAAGGTGAAGGCTTTGTGTGATTCCCTCTGGGGAGCTGCCAGTATACCAAAATAGAATCAATACTACAAATATAACAAAATAGAACCAATATTACAAATAGAACAAAACAGAATCAATATTATAAATCCAGGACCCAATGTAGTAACTCCAGGTCCCACCTGTGCTGTCTGTGTTGCTGTTAATGCCTCAGCAGAGGCTGCACGGTGCTGTTGGCAGAGTTTGTTCCTCTCCCCCGAGCCCTTTCTGCTGGTATTCAGCAAATTCCAGAATTCGGTGTTCAGCAGAGACCTCCCCGTTCCCAGCAGCTTTGCAGGAGCCAGGAGCCCTGTGCTGGCAGCTCCTCTGCTCTGCTGCTCCCGGCAGGGAACAGCTCCTTGCCGGAGATTTAAATCCTGGAAATCAGGGCCACGAACGGGGAAAGTGGGGCCAATTCCTTTAACTGCCCCTTGGGCTTTCTCCTTCCTCCTCCAACGTCCCGCTGCTCGGGAAGTTTCCTGGGAAGTTCTGCCACCCCCGGAGGGTTTGGGGGTTTCCCGAGGGCTTTGGCAGCGCTGCTGTGATGGAGGAAAGGTTTCCTTTTGGTTTGAATTGACTCAGTGCAGAGAACACTTTTGTTTTTTCCCCTTTTTCCCCTTTGTTCAGTGAGTGCTGCCCGGCAGGATCGCTCAGCTCAGACGGGCAGAGGCGTGGGGAGGAGGCAGGAGATGCCCCAACACCCCGGCACAGTGACACTGTTTGCCCCCGAGCTGTGGCACCCTGGCACAGCACCAGGAGAGCTTTTCGAGGGCAGGTTCAGGGCTGACAGCGTTTTGTCTTTGTCACTGCTGCCCTGGAATGACCTGCTCTCCTGCAGGCTTCTGTCCCCCAGGGAAAATAAAAACGGAGGGAGAGGGGAATGCACGGGTGAGGTGCAGGTGTGAGGAGCTCTGGGGGGACCTGCAGGGCCAGCTCCACCTGCCCGGCACCCCGGGGCTTTCCCAACAGAGCCCTGAGGGCAGGGCAGGATGGAAAATAGGATTCAAGAAGAAATGGAGAAATGCAGGAAGGATGGAGTGTGGAGTGGCAGGAAAGGGGGAATGGTTTAAAGCTGAGAGAGGCAGGTTTAGGTTAAATGTTGGGATAAAATCCTTCCCTGGAAGGGTGAGGAGGCTGGCACAGGGTGCCCAGAGCAGCTGTGGCTGCCCCTGGATCCCTGGAATGTCCAAGGCCAGGTTGGAAATTTGGGTTGGAGCAGCCTGGGACAGTGCGAGGTGTCATGGGGCAGGGGTGGAACAAATCATCTTTAATGTCCCAGACCAGTGAGAGATTCTGTGAACACCCTGAGCTGAAAGGGCCTCCCAGGGATCCCCAAGTCCACCTCCTGGCCCTGCACAGCCCAGCAGTGATTCCCCCACCCGGGGGATGATTCCTGTCCCGGCCCCCTCTGCCCCTCTCCGTGCTCAGCCCAAAGTCCCCTCCGTGCCCAGGGGACGGGACTTGGTCTCTTGGCCCCTCTCCCCCCTGTTCTCATGGAAATGCAGTGCCTGTGCTGACTGGCAGCTCCGAGAGTCCCAGCCAGCTCATTGTTTTAGAAATAAAGATATTAGCATGCAAATGACTCTGGGAGGTGTTTCTTCTCATTAGAGAACGGAGATCATTTGATAAAAGACGCGGCGTGCTTCATCTGTAAAAGGGTTCAGCAGATTTGTCTTGTGTGCAGGGCTCTCAGCGCCAGCGAGCTCGGGGAGTGCAGCAGGCAAAGCTCAGGAGACAAATGGTTTCTGACACTCGGGTTACCTTTCCTGCGCGAGGTGGGCGTGAAGTGTTTTATGGGGAGACAAAAAAGATGATGGGCAATTAACTACAAACTCATGCAGCAGGTTTATCATATGCTCGGCTCATCCATCTGTGTCTCAGTCTCCAGCAGACTCATGAGTTTCATCAAGAAAACCATTTTCAAACTGGCAGAGCAAAACAGATCGGTTTTTGCCTCCGAGCCCCGCCGGGGTTTGCAGAGCTTTTATCATATGTTTATGGTTTACAGATGCAAAATACACATGTAGGGGGAAAGGGGAGGGGGGAGCAGAGGCTGCTCCCCTCGCAGGGAGTGGGGTTTGAAATATTTCTCAGCCGGGGAGCAGTTCTGCAGCTGCTCGTGTGCGTGGCTCTGCTCGGATTAAGGCAGTGGAATCCTCTGGGATGGGATGCTGAACACGGGGTGGGACTGCGCTGCAATTCCAGCCTCTGTCCCTGTGGTGCTGAAAGAACAGCTCAGGGGATGGGGAGAGGAGGGATGAGCTGGGTAAAGGCTCAATTGGTCTGGGAAATGTTGGCGTTGTTTTGCCTCTGCTGCAGATCTGTGTGACCCCCAGTCACTGACTTGGGCTGGCTGTGACTCAGTTTTGGTCTGTAAAGTCACAGAACCATGGAATGGTTTGGAAGGACATTAAATCCCGCACAGAGCCACCTCTGCCATGGCAGGGACACCTCCCACTGTCCCAGGGACACCTCCCACTGTCCCAGGCTGCTCCAAGCCCCAATGTCCAACCTGGCCTTGGACATTCCAGGGATCCAGGGGCAGCCACAGCTGCTCTGGGCACCCTGTGCCAGGGCTGCCCACCCTCCCAGCCAGGAATTCCTTCTCAGTATCCCCTCCATCCCTGCCCCCTGACACTGTGAAGCAGTTCCTCCTCACCCTGTCACTCCATGCTCATGTAAAAAGTCTTCCTCCGTCTCTTGTTGACTCCCTTCAAGCCAGAATAGTTGTTTTTTTTCAATCTGTTTGCGCTAAGTCCGTTAATACTTCCCAATTGCCCCCTCAATATTATGCCAATGAATATCTTATTGGAGACATTTAAGTGCTAATCTTACAGCAATAATTTTTCCCTTAACTAATTAGCTGGACTCAGCCTTGCCAGCTTGGTTAAAAAGAAATAAATAAATAAAAGCTATTGATTTTCAGAATCAAAGGTAATTATTTTTATCCATCTGAATCTTCCAGGGCCTCTCCTCTTTGCAGCCTCTAAATGTACCGGCTCCACAAAAAGCACACAGCTCTTCCCTGGGGAGGGAGTCAGTACAGTGGGAGCTGGGGAGTGAAGCGGCACAGAGCCCTGGGATGGTGTCTGTGTCTCACCCTGCATCAGGGGAGGCCGCCGAGCCCCACCACAGGGGAATACCCCTAATAACTTGGATCAAGAATGGAGTGGTGCAGGTCCCCGGCTCCACCACGGGGTCACTAACAGCCCCCCCCAGCTCCCAGCTGTACTTTTCCACGCCGTGCTCCACTTTCCTCGCAGGCGAATCACTCCAGCAAAGCGGTGCCCTAATTTTTTTTTTATTAATTTGCCAAATAGATGTACATTTTTATTGCTTCAGAAGGCCGCTGCTGATGGAACGCTGTGCAGCTCTGGGGCTCCAGAGAGTGAGATGCTGCCTTTAAATCCCCTCCCTGGCCACTGCAGGAAGGGAACTCCTGGAGGAAGATACTGGCCTTGTGGACTCGGCTGACAGTCCATAAATCGCGGTTCTGGCAGCCCAGAGAGGTGCCATAAAGAGAGCAGATTAAAAGAGATTAGTTCTGCCGAGTGGCCTGAGGAGAGGATTTACGGCTCCCCTCTCCCCGCCTGCCCTGCAGGGAGCTGTGGGATGGGGGCTCAGGAGGATCCTCCTGCTCCTCTGACACCAGCAGAGCTCTGCTGCCCTGGGGGGAGGATCAGGAGAGCCTGGGGGTCGTTCTCCCGTCTCTGAGTGATTTTTGGAAGAGGCTCATCGCTGGTTTTTGTCCCCATGTTTGCAATCTGTGGGATCAAACACTGCTGGGATGGGATGGGATGGGATGGGATGGGATGGGATGGGATGGGATGGGATGGGATGGGTGGGGAGGGGAGGGACCTTAAGGCTGATCCCACCCCCCCTTGCCCTGGCAGGGACATTTTCTTCCAGGTGAAACTGCCCAGGGGATGGTGACTGATCTCTCAGGATGCTCCTGGCATGGCCAGGACAGCGAGGGCAGGGTGTGGAGGCACAGCAGGAGCAGAGCTCACCACCCAGGACAGGAGGGCAGGGTGTGGAGGCACAGCAGGAGCAGAGCTCACCACCCAGGACAGGAGGGCAGGGTGTGGAGGCACAGCAGGAGCAGAGCTCACCACCAACCACCAGTCCAGGTACCAGTCATCAACTGGGTTTGGCTTAAAGCATCCCCAATTCAGGGCTGCTGCTGGTTGTTGTGGTGTCCTGGAATCTGGACACCAAGAAAGTGTTGGAAAATCCAAATTCCCTGTGGGAATGATGATGGGGAATCATCCCTGGGTTTCTGCTGACTCAGAACAGCTTCACCAGCCTGGTTTTCATGGCTCAGTTTCCCTGGATTCAAACAGGAGCACTCAGGAGGGGTTCCGTGCAGCCCCTGCCAGAAAACCCCTGGGAAAACGGGATAAAAGAGTCGGGAATTCTGAAGGAATGAGGGAAGGGAGAGCTTTTACTGGAGAGTCCCAGAGGGAGTGAGAACCATCACAAACTTGCTGTATTGAACATGTTTTAGATCTGGCAGAGCAGAGGAGCTTTTAATCCCCTGGCTCGGAGCAAGAGCCATTAACTCATGGAGCCGTTCCCAGTCAGGTGAGACAAAATGTGCCTTTATTCCCTCCCTGCTCCGCAGAAAGGCAGGAAAACCTTGTCCTCTGGTGGCCAGGCTTGAATCACGCCCCGTGTGACGCACCGGGAGCCTGGGCTGTTTGTCTGCATCCCTAAAGAGGGAGAGAAATGTACCTGCTGGAACAGAGCCTGAATTTTGCATGGGGAAGACGCCTCCCGTCCTGGCTCCTCTCCCTGATTTTCGACAGCAGTTCCATATTTTCCAATATAAATGCAGATATTTGATAAGTCCTGATAATGGGATCCTGCAAATCTGTCGGTGTAATGAGTTTCTCTGCAGGCTGGAAGGGGCCACTGTGCTTCTTATTTTGATCAGGGGATGCTACAGGGAGAAAAACCCGCTGGAAAAAGGAGCTGGGAGCCTGTGGGAGAGCACCTTGCCCATTTTCCTGCTCCTCTCTAATTTGTAAATTCTTTGGAAAATCCTGTTTTACATTATTTTTAAAAGGGATACAAGGCGAAAGTTTAAATGCTTGCCGTTAATAAATAAACATAAAAATCAGGATTTAAGTAAAATACCATTGCGTGTCTTATCGTTTCACAGAGCCAGTTTATTTCCACAGTCACTTTGAAGTACTTGGAGATAATTTTCCTTTCGTATTTTCCATTTCTAGTCTATCATGTCCATGAGAATGACTTGATAACCTGAATTTCCCTGTGGTTTATTTATCTGTGGAGGAACCGGTCTGGGGAGCACAATGGCCTCGTGCCCAGGAATACCAGGACAGGAGAACTGGGCCTGGGGGCTCCTTCAAGTGTTTTCAAATTCAAAATATCAATCAATATTCAAAATAATCCATCCATTCTGCAGTGGCCAGGTGAATATCTTTTAAAATGATTAATTGCTGGTTAATTGCCACGCAGGTTAATTGTCCTGTACAAGAAAATTCCCGGTATTTTTAATTATTTTAGTAATTCCTGGGTCTTTTTGTTGCCACAATGTGAACGTTTGTGTCTGGACCGACAGTCCTGAGGCAGCTGCAGAGCTTCTGCCTGCTGTACAAACCTCAAAGAGGTGCTCTTCAATTTTTTAAAGGCACGAGCTGGCGCTGGTTCAGTGAAACGATTGAATTGAGTGAAAATCATGACTTTGGGAAGCTTAATTAAAATAACTGCTGATAGAAAGTGCTAAAGGGATGAGGCCTGTACATGATAATAATAAAAACAATTAGGAGTCCGTAAAAGAAACTTCCCAACCTGCTGCCCACTGGCTTTGGGAATATGGCAGTGGATGTTTGGGCTCTGTCAGCCAGGCTGGAATGACTCTGAACAAGTCTTCTCCAAGATGTGACAAAGCCCTGATGGTTCCAACTCCTCCTGAAGCCAGGAACTGCTTCCCAGGGAAACTCTGGTGACCCCTGAGGAGCTGCTGGATGGAGAACACCCCGATGGAGCACAGGTAAAATCCAGATTTCCCTCCGGGATGCAGCCTTGGCCATAGGGAGGAGCTGTGCTCTGCCTGGGGAACGTGGAGAAAAAGGAGAGTGCAGACATTTTAAAGCCAATTCTGGTTGTTTTTCAAACCTGAGCTGTGCTTTTGTATGCACTCGGGTATCTGAAAAGCCTAAATTAGCATTCAGAGAGCTGTTGGCAATTCGGGGGCCAGATTTTGCTCTTATTTCCCTTTGTACAAAGCAGGAATGTGCAAGGAGAAGTTGGCAGCGCACCCAGGACAGATTTGGGCTTGTTTAAAGCGAGTTTCTGGAATTGCTTTGCTCTTCTTCAGGCTGTGGGAGCTCCCAAAGCAGGGCTGCTGCTCTGGGGGAGGGATGGCTTAGGGTGACAATGGAGGGATGGAGGGATGGAGGGATGGATGGAGGGATGGATGGATGGATGGATGGATGGATGGATGGATGGATGGAGGGATGGATGGATGGATGGATGGATGGATGGATGGAGGGACGGATGGATGGATG
>VXBN01013252.1:1661312-1711140 GCA_013397395.1 Sinosuthora webbiana
TGGATTGTTAAAAAAAAAATAAATGCTTCAGTGTCCCAAAATGACAGAGTGCAAAATTCCATGATTTATTCAGAGCAAACAAAACCAATCAAGGCCTTTCAGAGGATTTGAATGGAAAGGACCCACCAGGAGCTCCGAGTCCAGCTCAGCCTGCTCAGAACCAGCTCTGGAGTTCCACCAGTGCCTTTGTGGTGGGGAATGCCAGCAGCAGCACTAAAGCTGTTCATTCCTGGCTCCCCATTTTCCCTGGGACGCTCCCCAAATCCCCTTTTTGCTCCCCAAATCCCCTTTTTGCTCCCCAAATCCCCTTTTTGCTCCCCAAATCCCCTTTCTCCCCGTGGCAGCAGCAGGGCGCAGCAGGCGCCCCCAGCTCCCACCAGGGAAATAATTAAAGAATGGATTTTTTTTTTTTTTACCTTGAAATCAAACTTCTGTTATTTCCAGCCTTGTCTGGGGCCCAAATTGGAAATCAAAACCCCCAAACAAGCTCCTTCCATCCTTGCCGAAAGGCTCCGGGCTCCGTTTAGTCGAGGCTCAGAATTAATTTTTCTATTAAACTGAGGTTTTCTTAAAAGGAAAGGGGGGAAATGTTTGCGCTGATAAGATTGTTCTGTGAACCGTCCCTAATGAGCTGCCGTGTCGTTCCCTTCTGCCTCCTATTTGTCTTGTTTAGATCCCTGCAGTCGGGGCTGCTCCAGCCCTTTGCTGCCTGCTAAGACTTTGTTTTGGTTTATGTTAACCGGGAGCTTCAAGTACTTTTTAAAAGCTGTTAAAAAGTGAAATATTTATTTCTTTATATTGTTTTTTTTTTTTAAAAAAGTGGATATAACGTATTATATATGATTATATATCATATTTTTTATCTATTTTGGTAAGGTTCATTATCTAGATTTCCATTTTAACACGTGGCCTTGCTTACTTCCCAAGGACATTTTCCTTCTTGCCCTGGGAAAAGGCTTGAGCTCCACCCTGGCAGCTGTAGGGCCATTTGTGAGGCTGCCTTTAAGGTGATTTTTATGTAAACAAGGGGTTTTTTGCCCAGTAGAAGTAGATATTTTGGGGTTTTTTTTCTTAGTTTTTTTTTAGATTTTTTAGGGCTTTTTTTTTGCCCAGCAGAGGTAGAATTTTTATTTTTTTTTAATTTTTAGGTTGTTTTTTTTTGGCCCAGCAGGGGTAGATTTTTTTTTTGTTGTTGTTGTTGTTGATTTTTTTAGAATTTTTTTTTAGGTTTTTTAGATTTTTTGTTTTTTTTTTTTTGCCCAGCATAGGTTCCTGTTGTGCTGCAGGTGCTGTGTGGTGAAGACTCCCCAGCATCACCAACCCCCAGCAGTGGGCTTTGGCTTTGAAACACTCTCGTGGATAAAACAAATACTTAGATCTTCTCAGAAAAGATTTTTTGAGGCACCTTTAAACCAGGAGAGATGAACACTGAGGGGAAAAAAACCCCTCAAGATCAAATTAAGTCATTTTCGAACCCTACAGGCCAAAATAAGGCTTTTATTGTGACACTCATCCAAGGTGGCTCCAGGGCCCTGAACACCTTCAGACCTTGGGAACTGGGATTTTTTTCAGGGATATTTATGGGATTCACACACTCACATTTATGGGATTTTACACACACTCACATTTATGGGATGCAGGTTCTGCTGGATTGGGGTGTTGCTGTTTATGGGTTTTGTCCAGCCCCCATTTCCCACTCCGTGGGAAGAGCTCGGGCTCTTGCTCGGGGCTGCTGGTGTTTGTGGGATACCGTGGAACCTCCCTCCCTTTTCACCCCAAATTCTGGGTGTCCCACAGGTGTCCCTGGGTGCAGGGGGGATCATGGATAACATGGCATCTCTCACTTTTCACCCCAAATTCTGGGTGTCCCACAGGTGTCCCTGGGTGCAGGGGGGATCATGGATAACATGGAACCTCTCTCTCTTTACACCCCAAATTCTGGGTGTCCTACAGGTGTTCCTGGGTGCAGGGGGGATCATGGATACCATGGGATCTCCCTCCCTTTTCACCCCAAATTCTGGGTGTCCCACAGGTGGCCCTGGCTGCAGGGGGGATCATGGACACCATGGAATCTCTCCCTTTTCACCCCAAATTCTGGGTGTCCCACAGGTGTCCCTGGGTGCAGGGGATCGATCACCCGTGGGGTGGTGAAGCCCAGCCTGGCTGTGGGACCACCACCAACACATTTTAGCCCTCTGAGCCTCCCCTGTGCCTCCAGAGACTCCAGTCAGAGGTGTTCAGCTTCCCGGGGTGTTTTAAGGAATCGAACAAATTAGAAAAACCACTGGAGCAGGAGCTTCCCTCTGCCTCCGTCAGGTAACGCCGCGCTCGGGATTTATCTGAGGGAAGAAGAACTTTCACAGCCCAGCGATCCCACTTTTCATTCTTTCTACGCTGTGAAGTATCATAATATCCTTTAATAGTGTCATACTTATATTTCACGGTCTAATCCACTTTTCTCCTCGGTTCCCATTGTATTTTATCCAGCTGGAAGTCGGGAGCGTGCTCACCGTCAGCTGCTGGCGGGGCTGAGGCGGCGCTCGGCCTTTCAGCAGGAATTGTCTCCTTTTTTTTTTCCCCGGCTGAAACACTGCAAACTTCGTGCTGGAAAGGATGATCATGTCCTGTGCACAATGTGGGTTTTCTTTACCTTTTCCATTATCTGCCTCGCAGCAGAGCACATTTGTCACTGGTTTTTTCCTCCCCTCGTGCCTTAATGAGAGCCTCGGGTTTGGGAATGTGCCGGCCCTGTCCTTTGTGTCTAATCTGTGCCCTCTATTTCTCTCCCCCTCCTGGAGATAAAAGTGCATTTTGCTGCTGTTGCAGTTCCAGCTGAATTTGATCGAGATAGAGGAACTGAGTCATCACCTTTTCCCGAATCTTTAGGAGCTGCTGTGGCACACGTGGCCTGGAGCAGCCGGAGCAGCGCCGGGCAGGGGCTGCTGGGGCTGCTGGGGGGGAGCAAGAGGCTTTATTGTTGTTTTCACCCACATTACGTCTCCTTTGGATCCTGACTCTCTTGATTTTATCTTTTATAAGTGGAGAAAGAGCAGAAAAAGCTGAGCTGATGTCTGGGAGGAGGACACGGAGTGTAAAGCTTCCTCCCATGTTTTCCCTGCCTAATGGGCCGGGACAGTGGCTGCTCTCTCCAGGGAATTGTGCCGGGAGCTGTGCTTAATCCTCTGTCCCAGGCAATGCTGGATCCTTCACAGGACTTGCTGCAGGCACCACTTTTCTCCTGGCACAATAACGGGGCTCACAACTCTGGCCCCAGGATTCCCTCAGAGCTCAGTTGGGATCAATGGGGAATTTCCCAAAGGCCCCTCAGTCGCTCCAGGGCACTGGGAAAAGGAGTTTCAACCGAAATTTAAGTGGAAATGTTAACCTGAGGAAGCGCTGCTTGCCAAGCAGGGGCATTCCTTTCCTGCAGAGCCACCCCTGCCTGCAGGAGGGGATCAGAGGTCGGCGTGGCCGGGCAGGGAATTGGGGCTGGGATTCCTGCAGAGATGGGTTCTGACCCCACAGCAAACAGCTCCTGCCACAGCCTGGAAACTGCACATTCCCCCCTGGCTGCCTGCAGCAGCTCCTGCCTGGGCTGCCCTGCCCTGTCCTGTCCTGTCCTGGGGCTCATTCCAGAGCCTGGGAATGGGGAGATCCTGGAGCTGCTTTGGGCCAGCAGCCCAGGAATGGGCAGAACTGGGTCTGCCCCAGTGACAATTTGCTTTAGAGCAGAGCTGTGTTTGCTTTGGGCAGCGTTCAGAGGGACACTGGGCTGCAAGGAGAGGAGTTTTGAGGGTTTTACGTTGTTTTATCTCACTTCAGTGAGCCCGGGGTCTGGTGCCTGGCCCAGCTGCAGCCCAGGAGAATGTCAGGACACGACCTCCCCACGGATCACAGAGACATCCAATAGTTGGGGTGGAAGGGAAAGTTTTCACTTGTTTGGATTCTTCCCAAGCCAACTGCTGAGTTTAAATCCATATAACTGGGATCTGCCTTTGGTGGGTCCATAATTAGATTTTTTGTCCCGTGTTTTCCTGCTCCTCCCAATGGAGATTTTTCCCGTACTGCCATGGCACTGGGTTTGTGTCTTCTTCTTTTACTTTACTCCTTTAAGCCTCATCTCTGCTCCTCTAATTTTATAAATTACTGAAATGATGTTTCCCCCCCCAGTGCTGGGGCTGGAGTTTCTGGGCACGATGAAATCTTTCTGTGGAGATGCAGATCCCGTGTTTTAATTCCTGCTCAGGCCAGGTAATCTGATTTGGGGTTTTTCCCGGGAAAGCAGCCTTGGCTCTGGCACTGCTGCTCCTCTCCCCACCGTTGCTATGCAGCACCCTCCACCTCACATGCCTCCTGATTTTATTTCGGGCAAACTCCTTGAAACCCAAAGATTTTTATTTTTTTTTCCCCTCGAGTTTGTTTTGTTTTGCTGGGTCAGGGGTTATCGCTGCAATCTCTGCTATTGCAGGGAAATTTAAACGGGGTTTTTCCCTCCCACTGCAAAAATCCAGGAAAAGAAAGTGTCTGTGCAGAGAGAACTTGGAAAGGGAAAGGAAAAGCTGTTGTGTTATGCAGAAGAATTTCCTTGTTTCTTTTAACTGCCTCCTGAGATTAAAATTCTCTGCCTTTATTTTTAGCAGGCAGGCTGGTGGCAGGAACAATTCCTTCCCTTGGCTTTGTCAGGAGGTAAATACCACGTTTCTTTTATTTCAAGCAAAAATCTGGACGGCCCAGGGAATGCAGCAGTCCTCCGAGGAGAGCCGGGAAGGCAGGCACAGCTTTCCTGCACTCCTCGCGTTGCCATTAACGCCGAATTCCTGAGCGCCGGCTTTTATTTAAGGGTAACTTGGTGTCGGAGCAGATGGGGCTGCACAATGTAAAGACAATCAATCCTCATCCAAAAATGATGAATGAGGAGCAGAAAAGCCTGTCGTGTTTTGAAGGAGTTTTAACATATTTATCTCTTTTACGGTAAAGGTTTTTTTTTTTTTTTTTTTTTTTTTTTTTTTTTTTTTTTTTTTTTTTTTTTTTTTTTTTTTTTTTTTGTTGTTTTTTTTTTTTAATGAATAATTCCTGATTAAAGCAGGTTTGATCACAGGCGAACTGTTTTCCTCCCTTTTCCTCTCCAATAGGTAGAGCAATGTGGCCTTTTAGTTTTGATTTGTCCTTTCCTAACCCACCAAATCCCACCTGTGATTTGTGCTTTTACTGAAATAGGAAAGGATTAAGTGACACGGTGGAGCTTTGGATGTGGTGCAGCAAATCACACTGTCACAAACTGGAGGAAAAACTCCCAGCAATGCGAATTTACACGGAGCTGGAGAGAGCTCTTTTGGGTTGCAGGGTTTAAATATGATCGTGAAAGGGGGTGGAGAGAGGCAGAAAGCAAGCGGAGAATCGGAGGAATGCTGGGATTTAAATTTGGGTTATTTTCTATTTAAATCTGCAGGCAGATTCTCCTGAGGGAAGGAGCCCAGGCAGCTCTGGCTGAGCCCATATGGAAATGCTCCTTTTCCCTCCCCACGGGAATGTGCTCTCCGGCAATTCCCAGGATTTATTGCCAGCACGGAGGGAATCAGTGCAGGTTAAATCAGGCCATGGATCCGCAGGCAGCTCCTGGGAGGATGAGGAGGATGAGGAGGAGGAGAAGGTCCCAGCCCCAGAAGAGTCCAGGCTGCTCCCAGTGCACCCTGAGGGGACAGGAGGTGACAATCTGGGGGCAGGAGAAGGTTGGGATCCACCCGAGCAGTTTGGGCTGAGCTCTGTCCTGCCCCAGTGGGAAACAAACCCTTTGCTTTGCCCATCGCCCAGCAGGGCCAGCCTGGTGACCTGCCCCTGAGTATTGATGCTTTTATCCCACCTGCAGGAGGGAAAAGCGTGGGAAGGAAATCCCCTGCCCAGGCCACAACAAATAGGAGCCCAGTGAGTGACTTTAGTGCCTCCAGCACGAGGAGCAGGAAAATGCAGGCTCTGGACACTCCACTCCCTGTGCCATTTGTGCCATGGTCACCTGGGGATGGATCCCCACCAAAACTGCCCCTGGTGAGCCCAAACTGGTCCCGAGATTTCCCATCAACTTCTCCCTCACCTCTGCAAAGACGTTTATCACCTGGGCAGGCCTGACCTGGCTTTGCACTCAGGGTCTGAAATGGAGAGTTCATTGCTGGCTGCAGCACCCAGTTGTGAGAAAAGGGAGGAGGATCTCTGGGGCGTCATAAAATCCTGCAGAACGTGTGGAGCTGAATCCAAACCCACATCCCATCAACCAAACCACGGCAGCTCCCAGCTCTTTCCATGGGCTTGGCTCTGTGGAGGCTGGGATGGCAGGAGGGGAAATGACCCCCCAGTTCCCCCCGTTTGGTAAAACAAACCAGCAGAGCCCGTGGATGTGATGCCGCGTGTCACCTCCCCGGGGCGGGGAGCCTTTGATGTCGCTCCAGATCGTTCCTCTCACACAGCTTTGTCTGGGAGGGGAATTCCTGCCTGACAGCCGCTCACACTCCCACATAGCCACGCTGTCAAAATATTACATTCCGCCCTAAATTATTTGGTAGCGCTGGGAAAAAAAAAACACCTGCTTGCTGAGAACGCTGCCTTCCCTTTCATTATCCCCAGGAATTTGGTGGAGGGGGGGGGAGATGGATTATTTAAAATGGTAATGACAGCCCCTGTTGCAGGAGCAGGGCGGGGGGTTTGGATCCTTCTTGTTCCACTCCTTGACATTCAGGTGCGTTGTTCTGCTTCCCTTTTTCATCGTGCGTGGGAGCAGCTTCCCCAGGTGAAGGAGATACATCCCATTATTTATCCATTACATCCCGTGGCATGTGATGTGCAGAACCTCCCTGGGCTAGCGGCGCAGCGAGGGCTGCTTTTTAATTATGAATACGCATCAAATATGCAGGCGGGCAAAATTGACAGGAGCGAGAGGAGAGCGGGGAAGGGGAGGGACGGCCCGGAACGCCGTGCAGAGGGAAGTTGGGGAAATTGGCGTTACGATATTCAGGGGTGTGATTTAATCTGATTGAAAAACGTGACGTTTGGATTGACAGGCGGTGCTGGTCTGAAAAGGCATTTTTCTGTCTGACTGTCTAAACAGTTGCTCTGTAATATTTATATTTGTCATGTGTTTTTTTTTTTTTTTTTTCTGGATAGGGGAGTTCTTTGGATGCTTAAATTTCATCACGTGAAAACCCTCTTTGAATTCTTACATGTAGGTTTTAACAGCGTTTGGTGATTTGTAGGCTTGGTTGGGGGGGGGTTTTGGATGATTTTTTACGACATTAAGGTGTCTGAGTGATCCAATTCTGCCAGGGGGCAGCTGGTTTTGGCCCCACGAGGGTTCATCCCACTCTCGGGGCTGCCAGCAACCCCCCAGAAATGGCCTTAAAATAATTACCCAGATGAATTGATGGGAGGTGTTTGAAAAAGCAAAAAGGTTTGAATTAAAGAGCAAATAACAAACTGTACAGAACAAAAGAATAAAAGCCGTGAAAGGCGCAGGGAGGTTTCTTACACCTGCTGAGACACCTCAGAAATTCCCAAAAAAATCTCTGTGCTCTCCTTTAAGTATTCAACGATCCAGGAGGGGTTTTTGGCTTTGCTGCCCAATGGAAAATAGCCACATTCCTTGAGGAACAGCTCAAACCATCCAAGTGTTGCCTTTGTGNTATATATATATATACACACGTGTTATATATATATATGTAACATATATATCATATAACACACAATAAATCTATTTATTGTGTTGCACTTTAATGTTCCCCCCCAATCTATTGCTTCAGGTTTTTTGCATATTTATTATCTGCAGGTAAAGAAAACAAAAATCTATAAAATATTAAAGATGATGGGGGGGAAAGGAATATTTATTTAGCCAGGAGATTTATTCAATGCTAATATGGAATATGTCAGCACAAAGATGACGTTATTTGGCCCCTGTTCAACAGCCCTTGAGGTCAGAGCACCGATTTTCAGTGCATTCAGCCCCAAAGCAGGAGTCACGCTGCTCCTGGGCCTTTGGAGTCGTTATTTTCGGAGTTCCAGACCAGAAGAGGATTTTGATGCAGGCTGCAGGCCCTGGGAGGGGCTGGGCTGGTTTGCTCCTGGCCCCAGGAAATGCAGATTTGCTGCTCCTGATCCGATGCCGCGTAACAGAGCTTTGGATACGGGGAGAATCAGCTGCGGAAATTCCAAACGCTTCCAAGGCTCCATGAGGCTGAAATACCTGGAAATATTGAGTAATAACTGACCTGAGCTGGACTGGGCCCCTTGTTCACGGCGGTTTTTACAAAACACCCACTCCAAACCTAAGAGCTTTGTCATGCTCATCACAAGGGCTTTGTAGGCAAATGACATCGTTGGCTCCTGCCTGACCCACATTATTCCGACGGCAAGAAATGCAGAAAACCCGAGTTAAATCACTCTTTAGCAGGACTTGCAGGCGGTGGACACTTCCCCATGAATATTTCATGGCGGGCTATAAATAATTCTGTTGGATTTGGAAGATCAGAAAGTGACTACTGGGATGATGTAGGGCATTTATGTAAGGCTGATCGCCGGGCGCCTGCTGCGGGAGGAGAGGCACGTCCATTCATGGAATTCACGGAATTAATGGCACATTTCCCCACGAATCCCTTCGCAGCCTCTCTTTGTTCCGGCTGTTCGCGGACAAACACGGCCCCTGGTTCACCCCTGATGGCACCCGAGGGCAAAAGGAGAGGTTCTCCCAAAGCTTTTCCCTTCGGGGATGTTTTATTCAATATCCTGGTGCCAGTGCTGGATGTGTTGTGCTGATGAAACGCAAGTTTGGTGAGCGCTGAGGTGTAGGTCCCTCTGAACCTTCACCCGCATGGGAAAATCAGCTCCACTCCGTGGAATGATCTTCCCCAGGAAGTGGCTTGGATGGGATTTTTCTCTGTCACTGGTGGGCATCTCTTCGAATCAACCAGGGGGGAAAAAAAAGGGAAGAATGAGAATTGTGTCTTCTTTATGTCCATCTGTGGATGGATCTTATGCAAACAAACAAAGAAATCAAAATATCCTCTATCTCAGGATCAATCAGGTTGGACAAACCCTCTGGGATCACTGTGTCCACACCACTGCCCCGTGTCCCCAAGTGCCACATCTCCCCCACTGCCCTGGGCAGCCTGGACAACCCTCCCAGTGAGGAAACACAGTTTAATCCTTCTGTTCTCCTTCTGCTTTGTATGATTTGTCCCAGTCACATCCTGCTTAATTTGCCAGGATTCACAATGCTCCTTCACTTTCCCTCTGCCTAAAACTTTACTTCTTTTTTCCTCCTGGTAAAACAAGGCTCCTTTATCCAGTTCCCAAGACATATTTCATTCCTCCCTTTTCACCACCTTTCTGACCCCTTTTGTAATGCCAGAAGTGCTGCTGGTCCATGAGAAACCTGGAGAGCAGCAAAGAACTTTCCTTTCTCTCCTCTGCACACAGATTCCATGGACACAGGAGGGAAACAGGAGGGAGCAGCTGGGGAGTCAAGAGGAGATTTGGTATCCACCAGAAATTCCAACAGCTGGGAAAGCACATGGGAGCGCCTCCAAACCTTCCAGGAGGAGCTGGGATGGAGCCCTGAGCTCAGGTGGGAAGGGCCCAACCCCTGCCAGCTCCTCCCCGGGTGATGAGGGAGCTCTGATGTGCTGGGATCACCAGCCCTGGGGGGAAATTCCGTCCCACTCTTTGCTGCTGCCATTCAAGCTTTCCCTTCTGCTCCTCCTGCAGCTGCCGTGTAACTGCCTTGCACTGGAGTTTGCCCAAATTCCAGTTTCCCCAGAGTTTCTCTGTTTTATTTAGAGCTTTTCCAAGGGGGTTCCTCGTAGATGTGGAGTTATTAAATACTGGCAAATCCTCTTTGCCCACCCTGGGAGACGGTGAATATTCCTGAGACAGGCTGAGAGGCAGGGATGGCTCTGGGAGCAAACCACAGTGGGTGTGCTCTGGATCCCCTTCAGGGAGCACAGAAGGAGTTAAATAAAGCAGAGCTGGAAGGACATTCCCAAATCCACAAAGCACAAGATTGGCATTCCGTCTGCATACAAATAACTTGGATTAGCAGGATGTGCCATTGCTTTCGCCATAAAAATATCCACTCTCACATTATTTTAAGGCACTTTTCGAAATAGAGCGGAGTTAAAATATTTGTTTTAAACTATCCAGGGATCCTTGCACAATCTTTTTTTTTTTTTGATTGCTTTTTATAGCCCTTCTCCACCCTGAGTCATTCAGCAGTTCCCTTTCCCGAAATACCAGTGGTAGCTCTCTCCCCATCTCCGTGATGGATGTTGGTGTGAATTCATTTCACTCCTCACGGCGAAGCCTTTCAGCTCTGCCTCTCCAGTGTGGGACAAATGCAGCCTAAACGGGGGGTTTAGAGAAAATATTGGGGAAATGAGGTTATTTCTGGATCCCTGGCAGTGCCCAAGGCCAGGCTGGACAGGGTTTGGAGCAGCCTGGGACAGTGGGAGGTGTCCCTGCCATGGCAGGGGTGGGGCTGGATGGGATTTGATGTCCCTCCCACCCCAAACCATCCTGGGATTCCCTGATCACTCACCGTGGGAGGTTTTTAATTCACCACATTTCACTTTCCACCCTTTCTTTTGGACCTGGACATTTCACTGTTGATGCAAAAGGCTTTGAAGGGCAGCAGGGACTTCACGGAGCTCCTTCCGTGTCGCTCGTAAGAGTTCGGGAGCTGCTCCTCTGAATCCGGCCCTGTTTTCATTTCTGTCTCTCACAGCCAAAGGTAACGTCACAATGTGTTCTCTTCTTGCTTTTGTAAATTGAATATCCAGTTTTCTCCTGGCTTCCCTCGGGAGCGTCTGAGTGAAATTGTTTTCCTGTCCTGCAAAACGCTCCAGCATCTTTCCCTCCCCACGCTGAGGTGAGTGCTTTTGCTGCTTTATTGCTGCTCTTCCTGCAAGCAACAGGTTCCACTTGCTGGGCAATTCAAGGTGCTGTGATCTGTATCAGGTTGGAATTTTAATTTTCTTTCTTTACGTTTTGGAAGGTAAAAGAATTTTTCAGCTTCGTGTTCTGCCAGTTCAGGAGGTTTTTACATCAGCCCTTTCCCACAAACAGCTTTGGTTTGTGCCTGTTGGGTTTTTAAATGGAAATATTGGGCTGAAGTTGTCACAGGTGTTTTTTTTTCCCTCCCTGAGAGGTGAGGGCCAGAGCATCCCCAGCCGTGGGGATCTTTTCCTCAAGGATTTCCAGCTAATTTTGACACCTAAAGTAGTTTCGAGTTCCCTTCACACTCTTCATTTGCTCCCTTTTGTCTGTTCCAGTTCTCCTGAATTCCACTTCTGTGCGTTTTCCAGCGTCCCCTCTTGTCCTGGATTGTTTTCCATCTCCTTGTGACACACGGAGCTCCAGCAAGAGCTTGGTAAACTCTTTACACAGCTCAAGGAAATTACCACTTTTCCCCGCTTTCCATCATCTCTTTAATTCTTTACCTCCTGAGCAGTGTAGAATTTTCTCCTCCAGCTGTCAGGCTGTGTGTAATTAATGCTGTCTTCCCGTTCTCCCGGCTCCCACATCCCTTCCTCCCCATCTCCCCGGGCCTCTCTTTCCTTTGCCAGCTTCAAGAGACCAATTGTTCTGCCTAAGAGGCAGAAAACGTTCAGGTTGTTTTTCATGTGACAGCAGCAACATCAGCCCAAGTTTTGCGCTTGAAAAGCGCCGCAGGGTTGCCTGAGAACGGATTGAAACTTTTCCATTCCGGTCCCCTCTGGGAGATGGGAAGGTGTCCATGGGGTGGGAATGAGATGGGCTTTGAGGGTCCTTCCAACCCCCCAAAATTCTGGGATTTCAGACCCTGCTCCTCCCTTCCAACCCAACCCAACCCAACCCAACCCAAACCAAACCAAACCAAACCAAACCCAACCCATTCTGGGATTTCAGACCCTGCTCCTCCTTTCCAAACCAACCCAAACCCTTCTGGGAATTCCGACCCTGCTCCTCCTTTCCAAACCCCAACCCAAATCCTTCTGGGATTTCAGACCCTGCTCCTTCTTTCCAACCCCGAACTGTTTTGGGATTTCAGACCCTGCTCCTCCCTTCCAACCCAACCCAACCCAAACCAAGGCAAACCAACCCAACCCAACCCAACCCAACCCAAACCAAACCAAACCAAACCAAACCAAACCAAACCAAACCAAACCAAACCAAACCAAACCAAACCCAACCCATTCTGGGATTTCAGACCCTGCTCCTTCCTTCCAAACCAAACCAACTCCAACCAACCCAAACCAAACCCATTCTGGGATTTCAGACCCTGCTCCTCCCTCCCAACCCAAACCAAACCATTCTGGGATTTCAGACCCTGCTCCTCCTTTCCAAACCCATTGTGGGATTTCAGACCCTGCTCCAGGAGGAGAAGGCAGCCCCAGCCTGGTCCCTGGGTGTGGGGACAGTTCCCTGCTGCTCTCCTGCAGGATCCAGCTCCCATTCCAAAGAATTTTGGGATTTTGGAACGAACTTGCAGGTGCTGAGTGATGAGGGGCAGTAACAAATCTCCTTCTGTAGTATTTATATGAAATTCTTGCAGTCCAAGGTGCTGAAGCTGGGAGTTGGTTCCAGCGGCCGAAAGAGTTTTTATTTTATCTTTTTATTTTTAAGAAGCCCGTAAAAAATGCATGTTTGGGTTTGAATTTTAATCTGATGTTAAAGATTTAGAGCAGGGAAGGTGTTTCTCCCTGAATCCCACAGGCAGGAGCTGCTGTGGCACTCAGGCTGTGCAAACCCCAAAGTTCTGCTCTCTCTCCTCTGCCATCGAGGCTCTGCAGTGGGATGGAAAAGGAAAATCTCTTGGCAGGAGCAGGATTTTCCTTATGTTTGCTGCCTTCCCAATATGTTCCCTGAGCGTTTCCAAGTCAAACACTTCCTGCCACGTCTCCCAGCCAGCAGCAGGAGGGAGGTGGGATTTTGGTGCACGTGGGGATCCTGGGGGGAGAGGAGAACCCCACAAACAAAGGTGGAGTTGGGCTCTCAGGCCATAAATTCTAAATAAATAAATAAATAGATTGTAGAGGAGGGTGGTGACAGCTCCAAACCTGCTCCAGGAGTGTTTGGACAACACCTCAGGGTGGGATTGTTGGGGTGTTGGATCCCTGTGGGTCCCTTCCCACCCAGGATATCCCCTAATTCTAAATCCCCTAATTCTAAATCCCCTAATTCTACCAAAGGCCACTTGCATAACCTGCACCTCGCTGCTGAGTGTGCTCTGCCTGACTCAGCTGGAGGGAGCAGCTGTCCTGGTGTCTCCACATTCCTGGGTGCCCTGGACTTATTGGGAACACTGGGTTATTTAATTTGTCCTATTAATAAACACAGTTCTTGCCGATGTGAGCGAAAATCAGAACAAAAGCCAAAGCCAGAGCTGCCTCCTTGCTGCTCCCTTGGCTGGGCTCCACAGGGATCAGCTGTGGGGCTGCAGCCAAATCCTGCTCCTGACAGCTCCCAGGCCTTGGGGAAGGGCTGGGAATTCTCCTCCCTGCACATTTTGGTGCTGTTGAGTGAGATTTGTGGCTCCTGACAGTGGGAGGTGTCTGGGGTGGACTGTGTGGGCCTCAAAGTCCCTTCCACCCCAAACCACCCTGGGATTCTGCTATAAAACCATATTCTGAAAAAAAACAAACAACCCCAAAAAACCCAAAAAGGTTCCTCATTCCCCTGCTGGAAAGAGGAGGAGAGGAGAGCAGAACAATCTGCCAAGTAATTTTTTAATATAATTTTTTTTGCACTGGTTCTGTTTTCCTGGACAGCATCAGTTCCAGTCCTGAGCCAGGAGCAGGAGAACCAGGTGGGCAGGGGCTGCAGGGGGGCACAGGCACTGAAACTGCTCCTGGGAGAGCAAAGCACACGGGGAGAGTTTGGAAGGGCCCTGGGGAATTTGATTTTCTGCACCAAGAGAAGAACCAAGGCCTCGAGCAGCAAATCCTGGCGACAGGAGCTGCTGGCAGGACAGGCTGTGCTGCACTCCCTCAGCACCTCTGCTCCCTCTTGCATCCCTGGAGTAACACTGGTGACCCTGAACTTGTGTCCAGGCCCAACTCAACACCAAGCAGGAATAACAAAAGCAGAAACAATAAACGCAGAAACGAACAAGCTGGAGTTTAAGGAGGAGGAAAAACCTGATTACACAAAGAGCTTTACCTGATAAATGCCACATCGAGGTGGCAGCAGCTCTGCTTCTCCCAGAGCAGAGTTTGGTGTCAGCTCCTCTCTCTGAGCCACGGCTGCCCTTTATGTGCATCAGTTGTGCTTGAATTTAACATGAAAATAAATTATTACCTGGCTTGTCGAGCCCCTCGTGCTCTTGAAAAACAACAGAGAGCAAAAAGCCGTGCAGGCAGACGGAGTAAAGCCTGAGTAAGTCAGGTGCAGTGTTCTCCAGGGCCTGGCAGCTGATCAGCATTGATTGGGCCAAGGTGACCTTTTCCAACACAACGCACTTGTCAGGACCTGGGATCCAGAAGAGCTGCAGTAAATCAGATTATTAGCACCAACTCGCTGCTGCCCAGGAACGCTGCCACACACAGCCCCAGGACGGGGTTCACACTGGAATAAAGGAATAAAGCACCAGCACAGCACAGGCACTGCAGGGCCAGCCTCAAGTCATCACTGGTGGGAGGTTTGGAGGTTCCAAACCCCTTGGGAGATGATCCAATTGATCCCACGGGGTTCTACAACATCCAAAGGGCTGCCATGGATTTTCCTGAACGTTCAGTGTGCACCAAGTACCCTTTTACTTTTGTTTCCTGCATCTCTAGCTCAGGTTGTCAACTCCTGCCTACCCAAACATCCTTAAACCTGCCCAGGTATAAACCCAAAATCGCTCTGGTTGTTCTCTGGAGAGAGGAGAAAGTTTTGACAAGACAAGGGGGGAACGGCTTCAAAGTGACAGAGAGAAGGTTCAGATGGGATATGAGCAAAAAAATCTTTATCATGAGGGTGGGCAGGCCCTGGCACAGGTGCCCAGAGCAGCTGTGGCTGCACCTGGATCCCTGGAATGTCCAAGGCCAGGCTGGGCATTGGGGTTGGAGCAGCCTGGGACAGTGGGAGGTGTCCCTGGGACAGTGGGAGGTGTCCCTGCCGTGGCACTGGGTGGATCTTTAAGGTCTCTCCCACCCCAAACCCTTCTGGGATTCTATTCCATGATGAGGAGGAAGAAATGGGAGGTTAATGGTGTGTCGTGCTCAATTCCCAGCACCTGAGGGATGAACAAACCAGGCTGGATTTTTATTCCGGTTAATCTGAGTAAGATGGAGCCTTGTGGTGCTCCCGTGCTTTAGCTGTCAATAAAACCCCACTTGGCAAAAAACAAAAGGCTCTCTCTGCCTTCTTAGAACCCTCATAATTTCTAATCTTCTGGAAGGTGCTCTCGTTTCCCTGTGTGCAGAGGGATGCACACACCTGGAGCACACCTGGCACACACAGAGGAGCTGCTGTGACGGGCAATCCCACATCAGGCGTCTCCTGAGCGCGTCCTGCCGCTGGGATTTGATTCCCTGACGCTTCCCTGGTTTATCAGCTCGTTTGGGAAAGGTGCCAGACGGACGAGACACAGCAATTGAAACAAACGCAGGTTATCTGGGAGACACCATTTCATATTCACTTCAGGCATATCAAGATGTTCCAGGGCTGAGAGGAGCACAAAGAGTGATGTGAGTGGTAGGAGCGTTGATAAATTAATTGTACACAGCGCCGAGCCCGGCTCTTAAGCCGATTTTTTTTTTTGCTGTAATTCGTGTTCTACAAGCACAGGCAGAGGCAGGAGAGCTGCTGCCGGAGCCTGAGCCAGCCCGAGTGCTCCTGCAGCAGCAGGTTTGTCAGGGATGGAACCTCCCCGGCGCAGGAATCAGCTGTTACACCGCAGCATCTCACCCCCAGGAGCTGCTGGCGAGGCAGAAATTCCCCCTGCAGGGGCTGCCCAGAGGGAATGGCAGCGCTGGGATGGGGGGCAGAGCTGTGGGCAGGGCACAGGGGGAGCCGGGGTGCCCCGGGCACAGCCACCACCTCCTTTGTGTCCCTGTGAGAGGCTTTGGTGTGGCGCCCTGGGCACAGCCACCACCTCCTTTGTGTCCCTGTGAGAGGCTTTGGTGTGGCCACAGCTCACCAGTCACCCCCGGGGGTGCACAGCATCGCTCCCTGCACAGACAGCATCACCCACTGTGCCTGCACTGCCCTGCTCTTCACCAAAATGTGCTTCCCGTGCCTCCAAAGCCTTTAGGTTCACCATTCCAGCCGTCCTGGAAGGGGAATTTGGCCTCTGTAAGCTGGAAGCCTTCAGGGACATCACAGAGTCCTGGATGCCAGGGCAGTGATGAGGGATCTGCTTGGACACCCCCAGAATTTTGTATTTCTGATCGTGGTTTTAAATCCCAGTTCAGCCTGCCTGGGGAGAAGAGGGAAAAAAAATTAATGGAGCTCAGGATTGAGGCCCTGATGTCACAGAATCCTGGAATGGAATGGGAGGGACCTTAAATCCCACCCAGTGCCACTCGTGCCATGGCAGGGACACCTCCCACTGTCCCAGGCTGCTCCAACCTGGCCTGGGACACATCCAGGGGCAGCCCCAGCTTCTCTGGGAATTCCCAGGGAACAACTCCTTCCCAATTTCCCACCCATCCCTGGCAGTGGGAAGCCATTGGGGTGATATTGCACAACATTTCTCTCTTCCGTAGAAAAATTCCATTGAAATGCCAGTTTGTTGGACCCAGCAGCAATGGGGGTTTGTGTGTTAGATTCATCCGGGGCCTCTCTGCCGTGGATGACTGAATTTTTAAACAAAACAAAACATAAAAAACCCCTCTCTCTTGTGTTTTCCTGCCCTCTGCCTCCCGCTGCAATTATCCAGTTCCTGACTCTGCACATCAGGTGTTTAACGTGGGGGAGGAGGGGGGGGCTGAACAGCCCAATTAATTAAGCCAAGTTGCAGCAGATCATCGTCATTTTTCAAGGTGTCAGCGATGAGATCTCCGGGAGCGCTGCAGATGAGGCAGGACCACCTGGGAATTCAGCCTCGGCTCCCATCACAGCATTCCCCAGCCCGTGGAAATACCTGTCACAGCTCACGGTTAACCCCACTGCAGATACAAAGGGGTGTTGGCAGGATTGTCCTGGAAGTCTTCATTTCCATCCCTCTAATGCAGAAAAAACTACCCCCAGTGAACCCCAGGGTTTTTCTGCTGCTGTGCAGGGAGGATTTTTGTGGGGCTTTGAAAAAGCCGGTGGCAAATGAAAAATTTTAGGTGCAATTAAAACCACGGAACGCTGCAGTAGGAGCAGGAAAGGAGGGGAAGGCAGCAAAGCAAATATCTCACACGAAGCACAGGGATAAATGTGAATTCTGTGGGGGTTTTTTAATGTGTCCAGGTAAGAAAACTCTCTGGGTTTATGCCCGGCTTGTTTAATACGAAGCCACACAAACTCCTGGTTTGTGTCTCTGCTTTATCACACCTGAACCCAGCGTGGAGCTCGGGATGTGTCTGTTGGCTTTTAAAAGCAGCAGCAGCAGAGGCATTTCCAGGACAGGCTTTATGAGGTGGCTGAGTGCTCACACCTCGGGGTGCCCAGGGGGCTGGGGACAGCGTGTCCCTGCCTGGCACAGCTCATCCTGGAAACTTCTCTGTTGAGGACCAGGAAGATCCTCAATCCATCCCAGAATCTTGTGGGAAGGTTTATCATTTTTAAGGCTCAGCCCCGCTCCCTTTATGATTATTTTTTTTTTCTGCACGGCTGTTTTTTGGCTGTTTTGTAAATAAAATATGATTTTATTCCCGTGGTTGGAGGCCAGGAGTCCCTGCAGCCCCCGGGGCTGGTCTGTGGTTGTACCTGAGTCTGTTTTTCTGTTCCATCAGCGGCACGACACTCGCTGGGTTTATGGCTTTAGCACCACTTACCCTGCAGCTCTTCAGGGCTTCATCCCCCTTCCTCCTGCTGCTCCTGGGGCCAAACCAGGGGCTGGCGAGGCTGGGAGGTGGGGCTGGGGTCTGCCCACTTGGGAGGAGGTGGGACAGGACAGCCCAGGGGTGCTCAGCTGGAGTTTGGGCTCTCTCTGCTGTCAGGGGGGCTCTGACCCACACCCCCAGGTCACAAAATGACTTTTCTGGACCTCTGGAGGCTGCTGGAATGAGCAGGATGAAGATAACAAGCAGGTAGGTTTATTTATATGTTTTAAATATATTTTATCTTAGTAGAATGTGGTTTTTTTTCTCTCTGGAGAGTTGTGTTGTGGTGGTTTGCTGTCTTAACAGAAGGGGCAGCAACGCCTTTGATGCCCTTCCATAAAGTTTTATCTCTGTGCTCACTCAGAGTCTTGTCACAGGAGTTTGATTTTAATCAACTGGTGTGGGGAGATTGGTTTGGAGGGGAGCAGAGCTCCCTGGCCAGGGATCAGAACTTGTTCAAGTGCACCCACAGGGTCTGAGCACCTCCTGCTCCTGGCTGGGCCTGATGATCTGACCCCTGCCAGGTGTTCCTGCCCTCACAGCTGGGCTTTGTCCAGATATGACACGTTTTATCCGAGCCTTTCCCATGAGGAGGTTGTTCTCTGGTTTTGGTGTTTCACCTGCCTGGCCTGGGCTGGTTTTTGGGGCTGTTTCTGCACCAAACTCCAGGAGGAAAAAAGGAACTCAAGGTGAGGCATGGAAAGGCCACAGTCCTGCAGGTCTGCAGAGATTCTGGGTGTGCAGAAATGCAGGAGTGGAGCAAAGGGGTGACAGGTGGAGCCTGACCACAGAACTTCTTCAGTCCCTCCTCCCTGGAACTCAAAGTTTGCTCCAGAACTTCATTTCTGTCGTTGTTAAAAACCTCGAGTTTTTCAACCTTCGCTTTTCCTTTTGTGCAACTTCGTCTTGCAGCAGAACTGTTCCTTCCCTCTCCCTTGTATTTATTTACTGGCACAAAATCCAGCTCCTTTCCCAGGCTAAATAAGCAATTTTGTTTCAGTCTCATCCTCTGTTCCCACTCCTTGATCATCCATGCAATCCTTGTATACACTGAAATTCATCTGTCTCCAGCAAAGACGTACAAAATTATACACGAGGTTGAAAATTGAGTTCTTTGTGTTCCTGCCTGTTGGAAAAAAAAAATGATGTGTAATAGGATTGAACTTTTTTAATTGCAAATTCCCATTGTACGTGAAGCACGCTCGGTTTCCTCCTCTTTTACTCCCGAGTTCCTGGTATTTAACAGAGATTCTCGTTGTTGCCTGCAAAGAACAACATCTTTCACTTGACTGCAGAGGGGGTTTTGTCTCTCCACAAAACTGAGTCACTCTGTGCCTCGGCCTGGTGGGGTTGGAATTGGATTATTTGGAATATCCTGATTGGATTGGAGGAGAATCTCATTCCTGCTGATTGCTGCCGCTGACCTGGGTCTGCTGGGGGGGTTTGTTGGGTGGGGAAAGGTTTGCTGCGTTTAGGGTGGGTCTTTTCAGGGGTGTGAGGGGTCTGCAGGAGCTCCTGGACTGGGATCATGGGACTGGTGGGGCTGGAAAAGGGAAATTCAAGGTGTGTACAGAGGAGAAGAGCTCTGCCAGGATCCCAAACAGCTCCCACGGGACTGGTGGGGCTGGAAAAGGGAAATTCAAGGTGTGTACAGAGGAGAAGAGCTCTGCCAGGATCCCAAACAGCTCCCACGGGACTGGTGGGGCTGGAAAAGGGAAATTCAAGGTGTGTACAGAGGAGAAGAGCTCTGCCAGGACCCCGAACAGCTCCGGGACAGGAGTGAACCAGCCCCTTCATCAGAGCATTTAGAGCAGCTTTATCTCCTCCTGGGCCACCTGGGCCAGGCCCAAGGATTAACCAAGCCTGGCTCAGGCTCCAGGACTGTTCCCAACACATTTTCTGTCTCCTCCATCCCAGTCCTGTGGATGGGAACTCTCTTTGTAAACAATTTGCATTTCTCTTTTTATCTGCTCAGTCACTCCCTGAGCTCCCAGTGGCACCCAGCCCCTCCTCAGGGAGGAGGAGATCTCTGCACCTTCCCTTTGCATTCCCAAATTTCCCACTTTGCAAAGGTGTTTCCTCCACCCCAAAGGGATTTTGCTCAGATCGTTGTCCGTGTCAGCCTTTGGAAGGAGTCACTGTGTCCAAGGGAGGATCAGCTCTGCTCCAGCCATGCCTTCACTTGCCACATGTTGATTTTTCTCCTTTCATATTCCATGGACTAATTGTGGCTCTTAACGGTGCTCATTACCTTAAATCATCCCCTCAGCCATCCTTTCTGTCAGGGGCAATAAGGGTTTTGTTTTTCTCCTCCCTGGAAGGTGTTTGTAGTCGGGTATCAGTGTCTCAATAATGAAGATTTATTGGCTCGGGTCACACAGGGCTGTGTGGCTCTGTGGGGAGGAAACACACTGGGTTGTAAAATAAAGGGAGAGGAAAGTCAAGTGTAGAGCACTTCAGTGGTGGGGGTGGCAGTCAGGAGAAGTTTAAATCCCTGCCCAAACCAAGGGGGCTGAAGGCCTTCAGTGAAAGCCACGGAGGGTGTTTGGCACCTCCCACAGGAGTCAAACCTTCCCAGAACTTTCCATCCTGGAAGAATTTCCATTTAATTCAATTTTATTCCAATATTTCATTTCATTTCCAATCAGCTAGGCCCATCAGCACACTTATTAATGTGCCTAGAGGGGCTCCAAACCTGGATTTAAATGTGGGGAGTGTGAGGCTGTGCAGGTGAATCTGCCCTGACCCAGCACAGGGCTCCCGCAGGGTTTGGAATTGGGGCAGGACCTGCTGGTTTTGTGCTTGTGCTGGCACAGCTGCCTCTGAGGGCTCAGGTAATTCCCATGGAGCTGCAAATATTTGTGTTCAGAGCAGATCCTGAGCTGGCACACCCTGCAGAACGCAGATTTGCAACTCAGCCCTGGCAAGAGGAGGAGAAATAATTGAGGAGTCACAGAAAAAGCAGAGTCAGGCTGTGACGGGACAAGCGAACAGCAGTGGGACTCGTGAGGAGATGACTAAAATCTCTTTTTGGTGATTAAAAATGAGTGTACAACTGCTGGAGTTGTAATTCCTGACACTCCAGACTGTGGCAGGAATCACAGCTGTCTTCTGCAGATCTGAGACACAGTCAAGCTTTACTCGGAGAATTCCCATTTCCTCTCCTGTTTTGTGGGGGTTTCAGTTCCTCTGGATAAAAGCCAGGGCCACTCTGGCCCTTTACTTTCTGCTGAATGGATCTATTTGTCTTCCTCGTTCCCACAAGCCCCAATTTGTGCCCCCAAATTTGGGATTTTTTTCTGGATGTTGGGCAAATCTCCCTGTTCAGTGCGTCAAAACCCAGAGATATGGAAACCTGCCCATGCTGGGGAGGCCCAGGCTGACAGGGGCACTGACATTTGGGATAATTTGTCCTCAGGACCTTTGATCATTCTGGCCTCAGCCCGTGCTAAATGGGATTTTTGGCTCGTGGGTCCGGGAAAAGCTGCTGGTGGGAGCACAGGGGTTTTCCTTCAAACCACCGAGAAGGTGGTTTGGGCAACTCTGGATTCCCCAGGATTTATTTAAAAGCCTTTTTTTCCTCTTCATTTATTTATTTTTCCCAGCACCTTCAGCTACGGATGGAATCTATTCTGAGGGGAGCTGTCTCTGTGCTCATTATTTTATCATCCAGCTGGAAAAGCTGCTCAAAACTTTCAATCCTCAAAAAATCACCGACTCCTGAGGAATTTCCAGAGCAGTCAGTTGTACCTGTTTTCGTTTAGCTGCAGAACCCCTGATAGAAATGTGTTGTTAAAAAAAAAACCCAAAAAACAAACCTAAATATTTATAATAATAGGAGATGGTGTTGGAAGGAGCACGGGGATGGTGGAGAGCCTGGAGGGCAGAATATGGCACTAAAATTATAAAAAAAAAAAGAAATCTTATTCAAGTGCAGCTGAGACAAGGCTTTGTTTGCTTCTAAAAATAAGAAAAACGAGTTGAGGCTATAGCAAACGTGGGGATTTAAATGAAGGTGAGTCAGGAGACTTCCCCCCCCCCCAAAAAAGATGAGCTTTTATTTTTGGAAGTATCTTGAAATTCTTATTGAAGACGGGCGTGACTCACTTGGGATTAAATCTAATTTGTGTTAGTTTTAAACGAATAAACAAGGACAGAGTTGAGCAGGAGCTTCAGTGTTCAGAGGTGAATGTTCCTCTGTCCATTGGGAAGGTGCTGAACTCCCTAGGAATCTCTCCCTGGAAATCCAGAGCTGCCCTTTGGATTTCCGCTCTTCTGGACATTTATTCCCCCCGTGATTCTGCTTTATTAACACTTTGTCAATCACTTTTTTTTTGACTGTGTGGAAAGTAAATCTCCCAAATTGCAGGGCTGGGGTGTGGAGTTTTCAATTAGGCATCACCCAGAAGCCAACAGCTCGCTCTGGTGTTGCTCTGCATCCTCTCCCCCAATAAATCCTGGGCTCTGGCACGTCCTTGTGCAGACACTCCGCTGCCTCCGAGCGGGAATGATGTCACTGGGTTACTAAAAAGGGCCATAATATGGATTTGCTTCAGCCATTGTGTCATCAGGAGGGCGTAAATCCGGGCAGCTTGAACAACCCAAATCGATTTATGGTGCATTATGAAAATTCCTTGATTTATTTTTCTGTGTTGAGGAGCGTTGTGGCTTCTGAGTGCCCTGCTTCGAAAACCAGGGCTGCCACTTGTAAAGAGATTTGCCTAAATCAAAAGCACGGCCGTAAAAAGCTGAAGGTGGCGAAGGATGTGATTTCCCCCCTCCCAGTTTTGGATCAGACGTCTTGTATTTTAAGGAAAGGAGACAGTGGAGAAATGTTTCCCCAGCGGTGATGGCCGTAAATTCTCCATGAGTTACGTGATGCTTGACTGAAATTATAACTTTGGATGACCCAAAAAAACATCGTGGCAAATTGTGGAGCATCTTGTGTTGGTGGTCAGAGCTCTGTGGCAGATTGTGGAGCCTCCCAGAAAATGGCATTTCCCACTTTTGAGAGTGGGCTGGGATAAAATGCCCCAGAAAATGGCATTTCCCACTTTTGAGGGTGGGCTGGGATAAAATGCCCCAGAAAATGGCATTTCCCACTTTTGAGAGTGGGCTGGGGTAAAATGCCCCAGAAAATGGCATTTCCCACTTTTGAGGGTGGGCTGGGTTAAAATGCCCCAGAAAATGGCATTTCCCACTTTTGAGGGTGGGCTGGGATAAAATGCCCCACGTGAGAGTGACAGGGGTGACGTGGGGACAGCCCCACAGCCCCCCAGGAACCCTCAATAACCCAGGTGTGGGTTGTTCCCTGTGTCCCTGAGGTGTTCTGGGACACAGCAGCTGGGTCCTGCCTCTCTGCCCCCCTCAGTGCTGGGAGAGCAGGGATTACCCCAAATTCAGATGTTTTGTCAGTCTGGTCTGAGAAGGGAACCCGAGGTAGAGTCAGGAGTGTTTGTGGTGTTTGTGGAGCCTGGACAATGCAGTTTCCCTTTCTTTTTTGCATTTCCTCTCTCACACCTTTGCAGCTGCCACAGCTCTGTGTGGGTTTTTGGGGCAGGCAGTGAGGATGGGGCACGAGGGATGATTTATTTGTCACCCTCAGAGGGCTGGAGAGGAGAAGCCAAAGCCACGGGCTGGCTGGAGGAGCTGAAGAGCCCAGGAACGCCCATGATTCCGTAGATCTTCAGCTCCAAATGACCAAATTACACTGAAAACAACAAAGAAATTGAGCCAGCCCAGCGACAGACGTGCACAGGCTGATCACAAACTCCTCTTTCCTGCTGCAGGTTGTTTCCTGCACCCTTTGGGTTTGCTTTTCGCTAAAGTTCCAGTGCAGCAAGCTCTCAGGTGTGGCAGGAGAGGCTCCCAACACACCCCAAAGTGACGTTCTCCTTTACTCAGGGCAGAGGTTTTATCCTGGAGCCAACACAGGAATTTCAAACCGGGCAGGGCTGCAATCTGCGATTTTCCAGCAACACAAACCCGGTTTTGACAGGTGGAAAACGCCGGCAATAATTCACAGCGTCACCCCTGACGTTCCTGCAGCGCCGTTGAGGCAGCTGAAGCCCCGTCCAGCAGTCGTTAGGGCTAATGAGCAAAAGCCTGGATATTTACCCATAAATTCCGTGGTGATGCTTCCAGCACGGCTGCTCTCGGAGATTCCTAAATGGATATTGATTTTTGTGGCCCGGCAGCGCGCTGGCCGTGCGGCTGTGGCTCCTTTCACAGCCTGCTGCCTCAGTGGGGTGTGTTTGGAAATGCTCTGGAGGGGAGCTGGGCTGGTGTTTGTGCCCCGGGCACGTCCCTGCCCCAGGCTGGGCGCGGGGTTTGGCAGTTTGGGGCTTTGTAGGAGCTTTAAAAATTGATTTTCTGGGTGGTGCAGTGAGCCTGGACCCGCCGTGGGCAGCTCTGGTGGTTTTTCCCTGTGGAATGTTGGTCTGGAGTTGAGGGAATCTCGCCTGCTCCAGGTGCTGCAGCCTCCTCCAAGGTTCCAGCTGTGATGATGAGGGGGATGCATTAAAACAAGGCACTTTGGGGTAAAAATGACGGTGTTTGGGGAGTTGTTCCTGTACAAAGTCCCTGCTCCTGCAGGGATTTGGAAGCTGGGTGGAGCAGCGTTGCATTATTGGTTGGATTCCATCTCAAAATGATTCCCAGCTCAAAGGATCCCACGATTCCCTGGGAGCCCCAATTTCCTGAAGTTCTGCTTCCAGTGAAAACCCTCCAGAAATGAGATTTGTGAATCCCAGTTTCCCTGGAATCAACAATTTCCTGAAGTTCTGCTTCCAGTGAAAACCCTCCAGAAATGAGATTTGTGAATCCCAGTTTCCCTGGAATCAATCACTGATTTCCTGAAGTTCTGCTTCCAGCGGAAACCCTCCAGAAATGAGATTTGTGAATCCCAGTTTCCCTGGAATCAATGATTTCCTGAAGTTCTGCTTCCAGTGGAAACCCTCCAGAAATGAGATTTGTGAATCCCAGTGTGTGTGTGGGGGTTTATTGCACGCTGGGAAACGGGAGGGTTTGAGGAATAATTGGATTTCACTCCTGGTTTCCCATCTGAGGAGCAGAAGCATCCGAGAGTGGAGCGGCGGTTTCTGCTTGGGTGAGTGCCCATCGCTCAGCTCCGTCTCTGCACTTCAGGAGTTTTGCTTTCTCTCCTGCCACGTCCTCTGCGCCGGAAAAAAATGGGATCTAGGCAAAGAACTCTCCAAGCTCAAGTGAACTCCAAGACCCTTTTATTTTTAGATCAGCAAAATAGGTTAATCCCAGGAGTTGCTAATTGCTCAGCGGCTTTTATTGATGATTTTTGTAACTTCTCAACTGTTTTGACTGCCAGGCTTTCCCATTCCTCTGCTGTTTGAAATGATTCTCTAAGATATCTGCTTAGGTGATTATTATGAGCTAATAGTTATTATCAACTGCTCACAATTCAGATTTCGAGGCTTGCAGATGGAATTTGAATTAAGTGATGGAGGATTTCTACCATGTAAGGAGAATTTCAAGGGTGGAAGGGAGGGGGAAGGAAAAACTAAACCCATCAAATGAGATATTAATTGCAAATTATGAACTCAGATTTAATCAGAAAGGATTTTTTTTTTTAATATAGGAAGTAGAGAGTATATTAATCTAGTTTTTAAAACTGTCTTGTGGAAATGAACACAGAAATACGTTCTCCATGGGAAATTGTAATGTTTCAAGGATACTGTGTTGAGAGAGCGATGAATACATTAGGAAAGAGCAATTGCATATTTTAAAGGAATTATCCCACTAATCATGAGATTCCCGTTGGAAGGAGTGATCAGGAAATGTCTGGATTTATTTAAGCACAGAAATTGCAAACTGACAGCACAGGTCACAACCCCCTGTAACGAGGAGTGTCTGACTGGTGGGTGACCCTGAGGATTCCATAAATAACTTTTAGGAGCTCTGGTGTTTAGGGATGGGAGCAGAAGGACCCGTTTCCCCCCGCGTGGCACAGGCTGGCAGCTGAACTGGAAAGGTGAGGGAGGGATGAACTGGCAATTTCCTCGGGAAAATGTCAGTGCCCAGCCCGGGCCGAGCCTGCCCGGGCTCTGCTCTGCCCTAATTCCGGTTTAAGATCCTCTTTTCATGTTCAATTACCTCCTGGAAGACGGAGATGATGTTCAGGCCCTGATTGCAGGGAAGGGGCTGGCACGGAGCTCAGCTCCCCTGGCACTGACCCAGGCCTCTCCTGGAGCTCTTGGTGCAGATGCTCCAAAGCCTTTCACGGAGCCGCGCTGGAATTTGGGGAAATTATCTGTGATTTTCTGCCCTAATGGCTTAATTGCCTGCTGGAGGGTGCTGTGATGGGCAGGTAAATAACCTGTAATTTTTGCTTAAGTAGCTGTTTTTAAAGCGGGCTCTGTGTGTGTTTCGCTGGTGCAGGGTTCATCTGCGTGCGCTCCAAAAAACGTTTCCGTGTCCTTCCCTGTGCCCACGCTCTGGGAGTGGAAACGAGGAGTTTAAACACTGGGGTCAGATCTGAGAGAAAAGGGGGAGCAGAACAAGGCAGGGGGGGAAAAGGGGTCACCCCTTTTTTTTTCACCCCATTGACGGGACAGCAGTTGATTTTTAATTTCATTTTTAATTGCTAAATTAAAATCAAATCAATTAACTTTAATGAAAAATCAATTTTCACACGAGTTTTTGGGAATCATCCACTCGACCCCTTTCCCTCCTGTGGTTTGGGGGTTGGGATTTCAGCCTGGATGGAGCTCTGAGCACCCTGGGACAGCAGTGAGGGGTGTCCCTGCCCATGGCAGGGATGAGATTCAAGGTCCTTCCAACCCAACCCATTCCACGACTCTACACCGGGCCCAGCTAATCCCCAGAATTAAATAAATCCCGTGCTAGGCCTGAGTTTGCCCAGGCAGCATCACGTCACGGCTCTCCTCTCCTCCCAGGCTGGAATTTGATCTCCCTCTTCCCAAAGTGAATTATTCAGCAGTGTCTCCTGGAGCTTGGCTCGGCGCTCTCAGCTGAGAAATGCCGTGGTGTTGTGGAGCAGGCAGGTCAGGGAGAAACCCTTTGATCACACAGCTTTGTTGCTGAGAAAAGAGAGCTGAGTAAATGCAGAGTAAAATAACTTTTTTTTTTTTTCCCCCCTCCTAAAAATTGGCTATCTTTCCAGATAGAATTTAAATAATTCATGGCAGTTTACTGCAGATTTTTATTTAGAACTAATTAGCAGCGCTGGTTCATCACATGTGCTCTACCTCGGAACGGCTTCACCTTCTTTATGAGGTATTTTTACGTGGGTATTTTTGGCTTGTAATTAACGTGGATTTTTTAAATAAAATATTGGCTTTAATATTCTCTGGGTAAGGCTTAAAAACCAGGGGTGGTTTTTGTCCCCACGGCCTGGGAGCTGTGGATCAGAGGCAGCGTTCCTTGGTGAAAGGTGAAAGCCTTTCAAGCTGCTCCTGGGAACCTCTGGGATGCCTCTGCAGCCCCTCCACGTGTCTATTCCTGTCCTGGCCTCCTGTGACTGGAATTACAGCAGGCTGAGCTGACGACCCCCCAGAGCTGCCTCCTTTGCTGAGCAGAGCATCCTGACACGTTTTTTAGCAGCAGCAGCAGCACTCCAGCCTTGTTTGTGTGCTTCTCCTGGTCCTGCTTCTCACACTGCAGCCATCCCACCACCCAGGCCTCTCCTGCAGCTCCTCAATTCCTGAGCTGGGGCTGGGAGGGTGCACAAGGAAAGGGCTGTGCTGTGTGCCCCTGGTTGTGTCCTCAAAGGATGGTGGAGCCACGTGGGAATTGGGCTCTGCCCCAGGTAACCCAAGTGGGAATTGGGTTCTACTCCAGGAGTAACCCAGGTGGGAACTGGGCTCTGCCCCAGGAGTAACCCAAGTGGGAATTGGGTTCTACTCCAGGAGTAACCCAGGTGGGAACTGGGCTCTGCTCCAAGGAACCATCAATGGGACAAAAGGTAACGGCTTCAGGCTGTGCCAGGGAAGATGAAGCTGGACTTTAGGGAACAATTTTTTCATGGGAAACATTGGCAAACACTGGCACAGCTGCCCAGAGCTATGTGGAGTCCCCGTGTGGATGTGGCACTTGGGGACGTGGGGCAGTGCTGGGGATGGTTGGGCTCAGTGACCTCACAGGACTTTTCCAGCCTCAATCCCTGTGATTCCAAGACTCTCTGGGGTTTGGTGCTGCAGGTTTTATTGCTGGGTAAAGCCTGGGAGTCTCCGGCCCAAATTCTTAACTGTGACTTCTCCTGAGTTCTGATAAACCCATGCAATGTGTTTATCCATTTGATGTGTTTGTTTAGCTGAGTAAATGCTGAGTTAATGCTTAGTAAGTGCTCAGTTCTTGGTGGCACAGGCTGAGCTCTGGTCTCCAGGTCTTTATTGTCCCTATAAAAATCACGTTCACTGGGTCAAAAAAAAAAAAAGAAAAAAAAGGAGAATTGTGTTGGATAGAATTTTCATCTCAAATCAAGGAGCAGGCGATAAGAGGGGAGCCTGTTCTATCCCCTTGTTCAGCAGGAGATATTTCCCCACTTTTCTCCCTTTCTAACCATAATTAGAGGGCAGAGCTCAGGCTCCGTGCTGGATGTGCTGTCTGGGTGCAGGAGCCTTTGGATTCCTGGGCAAAAGTAGAATTCCATCAACGTGCATTTTTCCCCTGCGCGAGACTGGTGCCACTGAACAACAATAATCCACTTTCATGGCCAGCAGTAGAACAATGAAATTGTTCTATTAAGTTTATTCAAGCGTAGGAGCTCCTGCTAATAAATTAGGAAAGGAAAACGAAAAGGCTCCTGTGGAGGATGTCCAGTGGAACCAAGGCCAGCCATGCCTGAGGTTTTTATGGCCTGTGGGGTTTGCAGGGTAAATTTCTTAGTTAAACCGCTGAAGTCTGGGCTGAAAAAGGTTTGAGCATCACCCTGGGTTTTTCTGAAGAGATGGGTAGGAGCCTCCCCTGAGCAGAAACCACAGGATGGCACTTGGGGTACTTGGTGGGTTAATCAATTTATCCAACATTCCCTGGATAAGGGAACACTTCCAGCTTGGAACATCAGACAGCAGAGTTAAAGGCCCGAGGTGTTTATGGATTTAGCAGGATCACACCTGGGGAGATTTGCTGTGGCTCACTCAGGGTTATCTCGGTTTGTATCACTTACACCTTAATGACAACTCACCCGTGTGGCTCTGAGCCTTGGCACTGCCCTGATCAATCTGAGATAACCCTGCCACGATGGATTCCCTTCTGCTTATCATAAACTAACTCAGGTACCTCTTAGTGCAGAGATCCTGCACCAGGAAACTACAGAAATGGCAGGAGGAAACGGTCTTGGTGCAGAGAAAAGCAAAAGGCAGGGAAATTCCAGGGGACACCTGTCCTCTCCCTCAGCTGGGTGTGACCGAGGCAGGAAAGTTTTCATCTGGTTGTGAAGTAAAGCAGCCCTCTCCAAAGGGAGAACACTGAATGGATTTGGGGGTTTGTGATTTCCCCCCGCCATTATTTCCTGTTCTCTTCTCTGTGTTCGACTGGGGAAAGTGCCTTGGAAAAGTCGAGCTCCATGACGGAGATTGGATTGCAAAGGATGAGCTCTGCAGCTCCCCGGGGTGTTACACTAACAAACAAACAAACAAACAGAGAAGGATTAACACCACCTCAGTGTGGCTACCAAGAAGTTAAAGCATTACTTAAAGCAGTAAAAAGGGTGGGAAGATTTATGGGTGCTGTGCAGCGCCCTAAATAACAGCAAATTAACTCATAAAGCACGTCAGGGCTGGCTCCTTCAGCCCCTCCAGCCGTGGGGAGCTGCCCTGCAGCCAGGCCCTGGGACGGGGCTGGAGGCGCCTCGGGAGGAGCTGCTCAGAGGGTTTGGAGGAGACTTACATAAGGCAGGGAGGGGAGAACTTTAAAGAGCTGATTCCTTTGTACTTCTCAAGCTTTTTTAATGACCTTACTGCAGATGGAAGTGTCTGTTCTCCGAGGGGAAGATCCTGAACTGGGGGCTGGGAGAAGGGAAGAGCAGGAGAACGCTGGCCAATGTCAGCTTGAGGTTTGTTACATAAATCCAGCTCCTGGGGAGGCTGTTAAACACCAAAGTGATGGCTGTGGCTGCTCCTGCCAGAGCTCTGCCAGGGTGTCAGGGAACTTTGAGTGCAGTGAAGTTTTCTGAAGCGTTGTTCAGGCTTTGGGCAGCGCCCTGGCTGCTCCTTCCCTCCCTTCCCTGCCCTGGGGCTGCAGTGACCACAGCAGGAGTGTTATGGCCAGATTTGGGGGGTGTTTTCACAGTGTTCTCGTGGCTCTCTGGGCAGCACAGAACCTGAAATACGTGAAAGATAAAACTTCAGGCATCAATGGCACTGGATGGGCTTCAAGGTGGCATCGTGGCTCCCTCTTAAAAACTCTGGAGCTTTGCTGTTTTCCTCCACGGGATGTCACATCCTGTTAATGTTGTATCTGAGCATCTTATTGAGGAAGAAATCCCCTGAATGTGTGTGGTGTGGCCCCAGAGGGCTGGCAGGGCACTGCTGGGGCAGCTGGCACAGCTGCAGTGGCAGGGGTTGGTGACAGGAGGGTTTGGGGGGCATTTATCCCTCTGTGCCCAAAGCTGTGGTTATAAAAATCCCTCTCTGGATGGAGGGGCCTGAATTTGTGGATTCCTTCAGCCTCAGAGGCCCTTGAGCATCCCCAGCTCTGCCTCTCCCTGCCCTGGGCAGCTCAGGGTGGGCACTGGGGCGTGGGCAGTGGGGCTGAGACACTCCAGTGCCTGCTCGGGCACAAGGCACTGGGGGTTTTTTCTCCTGACCAAGCCCAGAGGTGTGAGCAGGCTCCTGGAGATGCTGCTGGGACCAGTCCCTGCTCCTGCTCAGGAGCATGTGAGGGGTTTCTCCATCCCACAGACAATTCCATTCTAGAGAGGAACTGCTCCCAGTCCCATCCCTTCTGTTCCCCGGGGTTTCAACCCAGTGGAGGGAAGGATAAATTATTTACAAATTGAAGGAGTTTATGGCATTTAATTAGCGTGAAGGGACTTGTCCTGATCCATGAAATTCCCAGCGCAGCGTGAGCACACGCAGCCCCCATGGATGACGGGGGATCCGTCAGCTCCCAGCCTCTTCCCTGTCACCAGCAGTTTATCCTCAGATCTGGCAAAGGCCACTCATGAATTCCTTGCAGAGGAGTGTCGTTTGGAGCTGCCGTTATCCAGCGTAATTCCGCAGCTCCGAATCAAGCTGTGATAACAGCTCCCTATCTGACGGGCCGAGCTTTTCAATCACACTTTATCACCGGAGCAGATGTCTGTAAAGGAGCAGGTTTTGCTCAGAAACAATGGAGATAAGCAGAGGTGGCTGAGGAGTAATTTAGAGAGGGAAGAGCCGGGGAGACGTTTCCATTTTTCCATCCGGAGTCAGGAGAAGAACACAAACCCCTCGGGTTAGCCATGGGCTCTGAATAATTCAGTCGGATGATTTTCAATCCCCGGGTTGTTTGCCCCAAAGTGGGAATAAAGGGATGGATGTTGTGTCAGTCACACGGGGAGGGACTTGCTGCAAGGCTTGGGGAAGGGAAAAAGCTCTTTTTTTTTTTTTTTTTCCATTCTGGAGAAAGGGATGCTCTGAGGGAAAGCAAACTGTGGGCCTGTAAAAGCACAGGAGGGTTTTATTGAGCTGGGCTGACCCCCCTGGGCTGTGGAGTCACTGACCTGCCCTGCCCCTCCTGTCACAGGCCTCCCCTGGCACTGGCACTGCTCTTCTGCCCCTTTCCTCCACGTCCAGGGGGGTTTGTGGGTGCTGGGGTTGGCAAGGGACATAAATCCCCCCCTTATTTTGTCCTGTTGGAAAAGCAACTTCGAACAAAGTCAGGTCTTGAAACACAAAACAATATCTGAGGCCTTTTTTTAAAATCTTGAATTGGAGTTTTCTCTAATTTCATTATCTGAAATGATGCAGAGTTTTGTTGTTCTGACTGATGCTGCTGGTAGGTCGAGCCCTGTGTTTTCAGTGTAAATCCCAATTCCTCTGAATTGAAGTTAAGCTGAAAACTTCTTAACTTTTCAGCGGAGCTGAAACTGCATCCCAGGGTTCCTCTCGTGCCCCTGGGGCTCCTCAGTTTGCCCAGCCTGGGGCTGTGGTGTTGAGGCTTTTGTGAGGGATCAGTGAATGAAGAACCTTTCCTGGGTTTGCAGCAGTTGCTGCTGGATTTAAATCCGGTCCTGTGGGACCCCTGGAGCCCAAAGAGCCACTCAGGAAATTGTCTCCATGGCTGAAAAGTGAACCCAACCCTATTTTTTGGATGTTTATTGGAGCCTGAGGGCCAGTTTAGCTCCAGTATCTGAGAATTACAGCGTGGTCGGGTTGTCTTCTTAGGGAGGAAGGGAAAATACAACGATTGGAAATGTGTGGATCTGCTGGGAGAGGAAGGCCTGGGTTTTCTCTGAGAGAACACAGAAATTCCCATTCCTCTGCCAGAAAATGAGGGAACAGGACAATGTCCAGGGCTCTGTGGTGGGAGCTGTGGGGCTGGAGCCACGGGCTTTCCCAGGAATCCAAATTCAGGCCTGGTTCTCCAGGAAAAAATGGAGAAAACTGCCAAAATTTTGACAATTGAATGTGCATTGCTCAATGCTCCGACATTCTTGGGTCACTAAAACTTCTCTAATGAGAGCAGAGGAGTGAAGCAGCCCCTGGAGGTGAGGGAAGTGGGATTTCTGCCTCAGGAGGGGGAGTCCATAGGGCTGAGGTGTGAACACACCCCGTTAGGGGCCACCCCTGCAGCCCTGGGGCTGCTCCTGAGCAGGGACCTGCCAAAGCCCTGCCCAGGCCTCGGGGCTTAGTCACAAAAAAAGCAAAAATTATAAATCACATCCCAGGGAGAATCAGAGCAGAATTGGTTCCAGAGCCTGGATCAGAGCAGCATTGCCAGGTTACCTGCTTAAAAAGAAAAGGTGATTTTGTGGTAAATGTGTATTTGCACAGAATCACTTCAAAGTGCTTTCCAGGAGAAATTTAACTTCTGTATAATTTAAACAGGCAGCTTTCCTTGGACTTAAATAGGAATTGAATAACGCCACGGGCACTTCTGTATTCATACATGATTTAAGGATTATTAAGATGGATTAACACCTTTACAAATAGTGGTAAGAGGTGCCCGAGTCGGGAGAGCAATCATCCCTGGCACACAGAGCCCTGTAATTGATTTCTAATTATTGATCAGAGCACAGCTCCTTTTACACCGTGGCAACAAATGTTGGAGGATAATTTCTATTTAGAGGATAATTATTGCCCAAACCAGGTGCTCGTCTGTACACAAATATAATCTGTTTAAACCCCTTTGTGCTTGACAGAATGGAGAAGATTTCTGAAGTGCCTGAATTTGGTCCTGTCTCGATCAGCACCAGCAGCTGCTGCTTTGCCAGAGTTTCAGACAAACCCAGGAACGGGCCCAGCGGGGCAGAGCTGGGCTTTGGTGGGAATTCCACGTCCAGGCCCTGGCTGTGTGCACCTCCCGGTGCTTTAGTGGGGTGAACAATGATGTTACCCCAAAACCAGGGGTTTTATCAGTTCATTCTGGGGGTGGATGCTGTGTGCTCCCCTCCCCTGATGGCTGCACTCTCAGCTGCCGATGAAGCTGTTCTGGGGTTGTTTTTTAGCTCGGTGGTGCAGGAATTCCAGCCCCAGGAGGGCAGGACCTCTCCTCTCAGCGTTCCCCGGGCTGTGTCGTCTTTCTGGGGTCACCCAGCCCTGCTGCCATCTCATCTTGCTCTCCCCACTGTCAGGGACACCTGGCAGAGCAGAATGATGATTTTGGAACCGGTTTTCTCCCGATTTTGCGCCGGCTGCCTGAAAAATACCATTGCCTTGCTGCAGGGAGGTCGCGATGCTGAGAGACTGCAGAGGTGTTTGATCCTTTCCATGAGGAAGGGCAGAGCTGGACGGGAGGGGAAATTCCCATCGAGACAATTCCCAGATGAGATAAGCCGATGGAGGGGGAGAGAAGGGATGGGTCTGGAGCTCAGAGCTGAGCCCGAGGGGAAGAGGGAGAGGGGAAATTCCCATCGAGACAATTCCCAGATGAGACAAGCCGATGGAAGGGCAGAGAAGGGACGTGGGGATGGGTCTGGGAGCTCGGAGCGGAGCCCGAGGGGAGCGCTGGAGGGGCAGAGCCCATCCGGGAGCGGCCCGGGGCCGGGGGCATCCCCGCGGGGGCTCCCGCACCTCCCACCCGCCGCCGGCTCCTGTTCCCGGCGGGGCCGGGGGAGGAATTCTCCCGGAGCGGGGCTCCCAGCTGGCGGTGGGAGGTGCTGCTGCCTCGCCATCTGCTCGGGAGGTGGGACGGAACAGAAAAGGGCTTTTTCCCCCGTGCTATTTCAAGAAAGGGGAAAAAAAAAAAAAAAAATTAAAAGGAGTTCGTGTGTTTCTGTGTCGCGGGTTTCAGCTTTTGGTAATCACAGCAAANCCGTGGAACTGCTGGAGAAGTTCTCATGCAGTGGGAAATGATTGTTGCAGTCAGTTCTTTCCGAGGTTAGTGCAGCAGCGTTTTCTTTTCTCTCCCAGAGCAATGTTCTGTTGTGGAGAAAGAGTTAACAGTCCATTCTGGGCTGCCACACCGAAAATTTATTATTATTATTATTGTTATTATTATTACTACTTAGAATTGGAATTGTTGAGGCACAGCATAAAGGGAATGGGGAGCGATCAGTCAGTGCTGAGCACAGGCAGAGGCAGCCGGTGCAGGAAGGGATTGATCCTTCCAGGGCTGGGAAAGGGGAAGCACACAGGGAATCCTCACCAGGAGCTGCAGGGACAGCACGGGGTGGTGGGTTCAGACTGACAGAGGGGAATTTATGTTGGATATTGGGATCAGTCCTTCCCTGGGAGGGTGGGCAGGCCCTGGCACAGGGTGTCCCTGGATCCCCGGCAGTGCCCAAGGCCAGGCTGGAGCAGCCCGGGGCAGTGGGAGGTGTCCCTGCCATGGCAGGGATGGCACAAATCATCTTTAAGGTCCCTTCTGATCCCAAACACACCCACAGAAGTTTTGTCTTTCCTTCCGCGGCCGCCAGAGCCAGCGGTGACCAATACATTCCATCAAATTCCATTAACAAATCCCACCCTGTTCACCTGCTCCTAACTGGTCTCTGAAAATCGGGTCACCGAGGCCGCCCAAAACTTCATTTGGGTTTCGTTTCTGTGTGGGAGGTTTGACACAACAAAAACGCTGCGAGGGGCAGGAGCCCCGCGGATATCGCGTCCTCCCCCGCAGCCCGCCCATCGCTCCTGTGCCCCCGGGCTCTCGATGTTCGGATCCCTCGGGAAAACCCCTCTGCAGACGTCGGGGCCCCTCCGGGGAGGCTGCGGTGGGCGGGCAGGGCTGGCAGCGGGGCCGGGTGTCAGTAGGTGTCACCCTGCGGTCGCTGTGCGCTGCCGGGGCCGCGGGGCGCTGCCAAAACCCCGGGACGGGACCCGGCCGGCCACAAACTGCCCGGGACCGAAGGGGGAAAGGCGCTCAGAGATTACTCGCTGTCCAGAGATGCTCTGTAAAGGGGAAAAGGTGCTCAGAGATCACTCTCTGTTGTCCAGAGATGCTCTGCAAACACCAAAAGGTGCTCAGAGATTACTCGCTGTCCAGAGATGCGTTGCAAAGAGGAAAAGGTGCTCAGAGATTACTCGCTGTCCAGAGATGCTCTGCAAACACCAAAAGGTGCTCAGAGCTTTAGCCGCAGTCCAGAATGATGTCAGAGGTGGGCACTGGCTCGGGTTTGGTTGGCACAGGTGTCGGTGTCACCTGTCCCCCTCAGAGCCCACGGCCCCATAACGACCCTACAGATGTTCCAGGCGCAGGCTGAGCACTGCTGGGAGCCGAAGTGACACAGAGAAGTTTTCTGTCTGAATGTGCGGGTGTGAGCTGGGATTTCCCGGGGGCTGCAGGTGTCCGTGCCCCTCGATCCCCCCCGGTGCTGTGTCGGTGACTCTGCCGAGGGAAAAGCTCCAGGGCCCTCCCCTGGGCGGCCCTCTGGTGGAACTGATCCTTTTTCCCCGGGTAAGAGGCTTTGGGAGCGGCAGAGGAGCCCTCCAAACTCAGCCACTTTCACATCCCCCCTTAATTCTGCCTCCTGCAGTGGAAGGGGAGATTTGGGCGAAATCAGGCGGGCTCAGATACGCTTTGTGCTTTCTATCCCTTCCCTGCTCTCTCCTGTAACTGCTGACATCGGTTGGAACAGCAGGTAATGCCTTTTCCACAGACCTGGTGTGTAAATGATGTGGGCTTTAGGAGCCTGGAGAGGGTTTGTTGGCCTTGCCGGGCTTGTAAACTCAGCAAAAAAATAATCCACCTGAGCTGCAAAATGCCACTGCAAGAGGGATGTGTTGTGTCAGGGCTTGGGCAGGGGTGGCTGCTCCTCTGCTGGTCCTGGCAGTGCCAGGATCTCATGGTGGGCAGCCGAGCCCAAGGCAACGTCCCTCAATGTCCCTCAAGCTTTAAGGTTTATGGTCCAGTTCAGTCAACGAATTTATATTTGGATAATATATAATAATATGTTATTGTAATGGATAATTGATATAATTGGATATTTTTGTATCTTGTTTTAGGATTATGATTAGGATTTTTGTATCTTGTCAAGGATTTTTCCCTTGACTGGGAATCACTTTTATGCCCCTTCCATTCCCAGTGGTAACGTGGCTTTGCATGTGGAGAAATTCCAGCCCTGAGGGATTATCCCAAGTCCATCCCTTGCCCTCAGAGCCCTGCTGGGGCTGCAGCCTCGTCCCAGCAGCCCCAGTCCCACACAGGCTTTGGTTGTCCTGCAGGTAAAAGGTGAGGGCAAAACCTGCTGTTAATCGTGCAGCAGAGGTGAGGCAGCGCAGGGATTCTCATTCTCATCACTCATTTACAAGATCGGCGAAGAACAAAATAATTACCAAACCACCCTGCTGCAAGAACGGAGCCGGTGCTGGCAACTAATCTGCTTGTAGGCTCTTTGTGGAAAATGCAGGATTATCCCCTTCATTTCACCCATTCAGCTCCTTCCCAGCTCGTTTTGCTTTGCTGTTTCTCTGAAGAATGCCAGTTGTGGTTCGTGGCTCCATCCCTTCCTGGCTGACACGTTGATCCTTCCTCAGGAGGCCTCAGGGCTGCTCCTCAGCAGCTCAGTGTTCTGTTTTACCCTCAGTGTAATGATTTCATTTCAACTGGAGACCTTCCTTTGAAACCTGTGACACTCGGCTTTGCCCCGAGCAGCCCGGGGCTGCCTCAGGTGGGCTGGGAACGTTTGAATGGAATCAATATTTTTAGGAGGGAACACATTTTTTGGGGTGTGTCTGGGCTTTCCCATCGCATTCCCTCTCTCAGATACTCGCAGAGGAGGAGAAGTGCCCTGTGAGCTGGGTGTTGGCCCAGTTGAAGAGGTTTTGTGTCCCATTGTGCTCTAAATTAGAGTGTGAATCCCTGCCTTGGCACCTGTGCCAGGATGTGGCTGTGAATGACGCCGTGGTTTTGGTAAAAACCCACCAGTTTTGGCAAACGCTTTGTGATGAGGTCGTCAGTCACACAGTAAAACTAAAACAGTGCTCAACCCAACGTAAAAAAGGGGAAGCTTTGGAAGGAAATGTGAGTTGGGATTTGGATTCTCCATTTTTGTCAGTCTCAAGTTGTTTTGGTCCTGCACTTGTTGGGGAATCACAGATGAATCAAACAAGTGCTCTGGTTGTTGGTTTGGTTCTGGGTTCTTTTTCCCTTTCTCCCCTATTTTCACACAGTGAGAGGTGGGAACTGTGCTGGGTTCTCCCCCTGCTGGGCTCACCCTCCCTGCAGGGATGGATTCCACCTTTGGGGAGGACAACACTGACTTCCAAACCTGCAGTGAATGGGAATAACCCCTGGTTATAACCCACCTCACAGAAGTGGAGAGGAGCTCCTGGTGTCTCCTTCTCAGAGCCCCAGAGCCCCTCGTGGCTCCTCAGCAGCTCTCCTGCCCCTCCCTAGGGCACATCACTTGTGACATGCTGGTAAAATCAAAGAAAACTGAGCAAGGAACCTGTAGCCCTGGTTTTGTGCCTGAGATGTTTTGGTTTTCTGAAATTCTTTTCCCAGAGAATCTTCTGTAAACTGTAACTTTGTTATTCATTCCTTTCTCTAGGAGTGACTTCTGGATGTTCCTCTGCTCTGACCAATGTGAGTGAAGAGGTTTTGTCTTTGTGTCACCAATGGAATTGGTCTGTGTGAAATAATATAAAAGGGAGACCCATCCCAAAAACAGAGGAGTCATCTTCAGCCTTCTGGAGTCGGGGTCTGTGCGGTTGTGGTGTAAAACAGCGTCAGGAACGTGCTTTAGAGCCAGAGCTCCTGTGCTATTTCCTCCCTCCCTCCCTCCTCCGGTGTTTTGGTTGTTGGTAGCGTCTCTTTGTGCTCTCCCCACCTCGCACAAAGGCCGGCAGTGCCCGGCCTCGGTGCCTCTGCGTTGTTATTTCGTCCCGTGCTCCTCCTCTCCCCCAGCAATGGCCTGGCACGTGATGGTTTGCTTTCCCTGGCACCCCACTTCCATTTCACTTCTCTTATCAGCTGATTTACCGCCTCTAGACAGAAGATGAATAGTTTGCACTTTGTACTCTTAAATCAAAGCAGAACGGCCAAGACTGCTTTAATCATATTTTATTCCAGCCCCACTTATCTGAATCACCTCTTGCTTAGCCCTGTCAGGAGTGATATGTCTGCAATTTCCTATCTGTGCTGTGCCTCAGCACAGCCCCGAGGCTTTGCTGTTCACGACTCCAGCTTTGTTTTATCCCAAAACCGGGAGAGGCTCTGAGCAGCTCAGGCTCAAACAGTGAGGCAGAGCTCAGCTGGGCAAAACCCACCCCAAAAAAATGGGTTTATTTTGCCGTTTGCACCACGTTTGGAACAGGGCCTGGAAGCTGGGGCTCAGCTCAGCCTGACATTTCTCTCTGGGCTTCACATGAGATTTATTATTGCAGGCTTTCCGTCTCTGTTTTACACGGAGGAGGAGCAGCCAATGTACCTGAAGGAGTAAAGTCCACTGAGCATTGGCCTAATGGTCACTTCACCGTGGCCTTATGTAACCTGTGCCATCCGGGGCTGTGTGCACAAAGTGCTCCTGGTTTCTGGGATTGATTTGTTTTAAAAGTCTGAGATTTATTTATCACAAAAGTTAAAAATTAAAGCAACTTGGTTGAAATTTTTTTTATATATATATATATTTAATGCACCTTTTTTTTGGTGATGTGGTTTCTTGATCTTAAAAAAAATGATGCTTGGGCTGTTTTTTACAATGGACTTTGAATTTCACGGTTCAAGCTTCGTGGACACACCTCCCTAACGCTTGGATAGTGCACATGGAGACAAGCAATCCGTGCCTTGCACACCCAAAAATAAATCATTACATTTGCTGTGGCCCGGCAATGCAGAAAATGGCTTAAATCTCAAAATACTGCAGGGTGAAGAAATTGGATTTGGGGTCATTCAGTAGTGGGGTGAGTTTCTCTTCGTACCTGCTGTCTGTGTGTGCTCGTGGAGCATTCAGAGGGTGTCACCAGAGGGGACTGGCTGCAGGCAGGGGCAGGAGCAGGAGCAGGGTGGGCTCTGCTGCGTTTCTCTTGAGCTGGATGGGAGCTGACGGGCTGTGTGAGGAGCTGCTGACCTTTTCACGGGGCTGCTTTTCCACCTGAAGGTTTCTGCTGGGCTCTGCTTTCAGCCACAAGGCAATCAGAGATATCCTCCAGCTGATAACCAGGTGTGATTTTGATTTTCCTCCCTGCCCGTTGCCAGAATCTGCGATGATTTATGTGGCTGCAGCAGAGCTGGGTGTGCTGTGAGCAGCTGGTTCAGAATTTCCCATTCCTTCCACCAGAGCGTGGCTGCAGAAATGATACTCTGTGGTTTTGTTTGCTGCTTTATTGGATGGAAATCAAACAGTGGAACAGCTTTGGCCTTCAATTTCCAGGGCTTGGGCTCAGCACCAGGGTCTGGGTCATCCCTCCAGGCTGGGCCCCTTTGAGGGGACCAAGCTCAGTTGAATTCTCTCTTCTGCCAGGCTAAAGCAGAAGAATGCTTTAGCATTGGTAAAAACCCACCAGTTTTTACCACTGGTGGCAAAGAGTCCTGGCTGAAAAGGCTTCTCCAAGTTATGCAGGTCACTGGTTTATTTTTTTAGAAATTCGTTTAATAGTACTTTTACAGCTTTTCCCACAACCCAGCTGAAAATCCCATTTCTCTTTGGTGTTACCCTGTACAAATTCCTTCTCAGCTGCCAAAGGAAATGGCTGTAACCCGGTGATTATAAATGATCACGGGGCATTATTGAGCTAAAATCCAACTTCCAGCTCAGGGGGACCCAGGAGGAGCTGAGGGATGGGGAGAGGCAGCTGGGGGATGCACAGGGGATGCTCCTGGCAGGAGAAACTGAGGCTGGTGGGTGGAAATGGCTGTTTGTGCACCCCATGGCCAGTCCCTGTGATGTGTAGGAGCACCAGAATCCCCTTGGGAGCACCAGGATCCCTTTGGGGAGCACCAACAACCCCTTGGGAGCACCAACACCCCCTTGGGAGCACCAGGATCCCTTTGGGAGCACCAGAATCCCTTTGGGGAGCACCAACAACCCCTTGGGAGCACCAACACCCCCTTGGGAGCACCAGGATCCCTTTGGGGAGCACCAACACCCCCTTGGGAGCACCAGGATCCCTTTGGGGAGCACCAACATCCCTTTGGGAACACCAGGATCCCTTTGGGAACACCAACACCCCCTTGGGAGTACCAGGATCCCTTTGGGGAGCACCAACATCCCTTTGGGAACACCAACACCCCCTTGGGAGCACCAGGATCCCTTTGGGAACACCAACACCCCCTTGGGAGCAGCAGCACACCTGGATCTGGGGACAAGACAAAACTCAGGACACCACGAGACATCTCCTGTGTCCTTTCACTGTCCCCTGGAGCTGAGCTGCCGCTGGTTTTCCTCGCTGGATCTGTTATTTTGGAGCTGGATGTGGCCCCGTGTCTTAGCTGGGTGTACCCCTGAGATCTGAGCGCCTCAAAACGGGGCTGGTGCTTCTGGGCCGAGCTTTGCTGGGCCTTCATCGGCTGATAAACGAGGGAAACGTGCTCTGGAGGGGCTTTTCTTCCTCTGCAACATCGGGCTGCCGACGCTCCGGCAGCTGTGACGAGGAGAGAAACATCCTGCCTGCCCAAAGGCCAGAGCCGGGAACGGGGAGCGGTGGGATGGCAGGTGGCCCGGGGAGCCATTCAGCCCCGGGGAGGAAATCTCCCTCATTTCCATCAATCCCAGTCACTCTGCCTTTCTTCTTTAGCAGGAGAGCACCGGGAGCTGCAGGAGGCACGGCTGCTGTGTGCTGGCTGTCTCTGGAAATAACAGAGGACTTGTGGAAATCTCGCCGAGGGAAGTGGCAGCTCTGAAGTGAATCCCCTCGGTTCGGTTTCTTGCAGAACACATTTAAAGGACTCTCAGTGATCATTTTCATGCTAAAGCTCAAATTGTCTTGTTAGATTGTTGCTTTTGAGCGAAGAAATGGATTGACATTGATTTTTTTTTTCCCTCCCTTTTACACCGATATTCAAGTTTTTCGTGTCAGTCTGATTTGACAGAAACTGAGATCTGTCTTTATTATTTTTAGGCTGCTGACAGCTCAGTGTTTTTGACAGATGGGAGGATATTTTACACCCTCCTGATAGGGATTACCCTGCTTAACATTCTCCCTTCTCCACCTTCCTGGAATGCATCGCGGAGTTGCCCAGCCGGATCCTGGTGAAGACAAGCATTTAATACATTTATTTATTAATTATCCCGCTGGAGTTCAGGGAGCGCACCCCGACCTTCCCCGGGACCGTCAGGACCATGGACAGCAGAATCCCTCCCGCTCCCCGGAGCTGTTTCTTTTCCATCCCAGAAACTGACGGATTCAGTTTTCCATCCCAAGGCCAGGACGGATCCCGGGCGCTCAGCACGGACGCATCTCTCGCAGTAAATGTGTCCCAAACGGGGTGAGAGCTTCGCTGGAAGGTTTTAATTTTCTCTGCAGGTAAAAGCCATTTCTGTGCTGCTCTGGAACGGAACCAAAAAGAAATCGTGCCTGAAAAGGCTTTCTGTGTCAGAGCACAGCTGTGGCTGACAGAAACCTCAGGGACTGCAGGGAGCTGCAGCTACACAGATTTTTTTTTTTTTTTTTTAATTTTTTTGGTTGTTTTTGTAATTCTTTTCCTTCCGAGTTATTGAGATTGACTTGTGAACTTGCTGTGGTCTCTGAGGCTGACCCAGCCCTGCCTCTGTCGCAGGTTTATTTCTGTTCTGGAGCTCAGCAGAGGGTGAGGCAGGCACGGCTGTGCCCTGGCTCGGGCGGGGTTGGGGTGTCACTGTCACTAGAGGACACGAAAGAACCACACTTACTCATCAGGTTGAGAAGTGAGGAGAGAAACAGAGAGTTTATTGTGATTTCGGGTTTAAATAGGGTTTGGAATTAGTTCAGGGTTTGGGGGACGACAGTAACACCTCTGTGACCCCAGTGGTCAACTTAGAAGTCCATCAATTTGTCCTTCCCCCTGGGAAGGATGTATTATTTACCAAACATCAGTCTTTATTTTTGTTACAAGTGTGAGAAAGTCCGAGTCTTTCAGTCCAAGAATGAAAACAGAAGGCTGAAAAATCAGGGCCACAATGTCACTGCCCCACAGGTGAGGACAAAGCCTCACAGAGGACTGGGGTGGGGAGCAGTTTGTCCTTGGGGAGTGACTCCTGAGCAGCCCTGAGGAACGTGAGTGTGAAAAATCTGCTCATCAAATCAGAGCCCTTTCCACAGGGAATGATGTAAATCAGTGCAATAAAGAGCAAAATTTACCAAACCCGGGGGTTTTGTGCAAGACAACCACGTATTTAAGTTGGCAAACGCAGGTGAGATATCCCTTGGAAGAACAGAGTGATCTAATAATTCTTTGCTTATGGAAAGTGCATTTAGTGTAGGGGGAAAATAAATAATCTGAATTAAACGTGCCACTTACTGTGCTTGTGCTGGGAGCCTTTGACGGGCTTTGGATAAAGCTCCCAATTCACTGCACTCCAGATGAGTTTGGAGTCTTTCAGGGCTTCCACTTAAAAGATTCATTAAGAAATATCCATTCCAGGCAGAGCTCCAACCAGCTGGGATGTTGGCTCCCAACCCCTCCAGAAACAGGATTTAAAGGCCTTTCATGAGTTTGCAAACCAGCAGCTCCAGCTCTGTGGACTTCCCTTCCCTCCTCCTCCTCCTCCCATCCCACCTTAGACATAAAAATATCAGATATTTAATCCCAAAAAACACTGCTGCATTTTGAATTCTTGCTTCAAACCCCCTTTTCCTGGGCAAGCAGCCCAAGGAATGGATGTTCCCCCATTTCTGGGGCACTTCACGGGGGGCACCTGCAGAAAGGTCCAGCCTGGGCTGGATCCCACCCAGGGAATTCATTTAGGGATAAATACAATTAGCACCCTGTTGAACACCCATCTGGAGCGAACCTCACGTTTAGACACATATAGGATGTTTAAATGTTAAGTGGAATTAATTAAAATCTCCACGTGTTCCTGTCATAGGCAGAGATGTAATAAATAAATTATGGGGGCTGCTTTCAATGCTGTGATTACCCAATTTCCTTTTAGGTTTTGGGGAGTCTCCCTAAAGGGAAAATAGTGTCAGAGCCATGGAAGTTCTGCACAACCAGATATTTCCAGCTGATGGGAACATCCGTGGAATCTGAGATGTTTTCGATGCAGAAGTTTTCTGCGCGTGAACTCCGAGCCAGGTTCTGTGTGTGCATGAAAATTCTGGACGTTTTTTGGCTGTTTGCTGAGGCAGCAGAGGCTGCACTGAGGATTTCTGTCCCCCAGCCCTGAGGGGTGTCCCCATTTTGTCCATCTGTCCCCGTTTATCCCTGTGTGTTTGCCCCTGAACCTGTGAGAGGAGCTGTTTTAGGAGGTGCGATCCCCAAAGCTCCAGCCCGGCTTCACAGGAAGGTTTAATTCGTGTTTAACGGCGTGCAGACAGGGCTGGTGCTCCCTCAGACCATCCCAGAGGCCGCAAACTCCACCAGCTGCAGCCCTGGAAACGTTTCCCAGTGCCAGCCACGTCCTGCAGGGTGTCAGGCAGCTCTCAAAGGAGCAGGGCAGATCTCCTCCCGTTTGTTTTTCCTGCCTCACGGACCGCGGAGGGTTTTTGTTCCATTTCTGTCAGCCCCTGACAAGTGTTCTTCCCTTCTGGAGCGCTTTGGAACATCTGTGCACCATTCCCCGTGTTCTCCTCTGAAGGTTTTGGTTCACTGGGGCGCCGTGGACACGGCTGCAGGTGTTGAGCAGAACGTTCCTGCGCTGGAGGGGCGCTGGGGCAGGACTGCAGGGCAGGGAGGTCTCCTGGAGCCCCATCCCGAGGATTTCCCCCTAAATCCCCTCATGCCCAGCTCCCTGAGGGCTGTGTGGAATCCTCCTCCCCTGTGGCTCCTGCACTGACCCCAACCCAGCTCCTCTGCCAGCTCACTCTGATCTTTTTCAGCCTTCTGATGTTTGCATTTCTGTGGTGGAGTTTCTTACAGATTTTCATGTACAACGAAAGTGACGTTATTTTAAACCGTTTTTCTTGTTTACGCTCCTCTCTGGAGGAGGGACAACTGAGGGACTTCTGGTTTGACCAGCGTGGTTGGAGAGGTTGGACAACTTCCTTTGTCCAATTTGTGGTCATTGTCCGAAATTTATACAAATCGAGGTGGAAAAACAAACTCGGCTCTTTTTGCCCTGACGACTCTTTTCGTGTCCTGTAGCGCCACAACTCTGCCCCACGGGCCCCTCTCACGGGGATTTTCCTCTTCAAAGCCTCTGCTGCACCTCTAAAGTGCAGTTTGCTCTTATGTGCCAGGAATATTTGAACTCTCTACTTGGAGCTAATTTTTTTTTAAGCCAAAAATGGGAAAAGTCTGCTCAGGGTTATGGATGAAATTGTTGCTGATTGATCCCAGGGATGCTCCCAAGCCCTGCCTGCGTGAGGAGGTGGCTCTGTTTGGGGTGATTTATTCTGCTCAATAAAAGCTTTACAAGTAGCTTTAAGGATCAAGCAGCTTTAAAGATCATGTTAGCTGATAACTGTTGTTTTATTGTGGCTGAATTAGGACATAAAATCGTTTAATTGCCTTATTCTGGGTGTTCAGCTCCTCGGGATGTTTTCCCTCTGCACCTCAGGGAATCAGCACATCCCCAGGGGGGTTGGAAGGTGTAAAATATAAAATATAAAAATATAAAATAATATAAGAATATAATATATAAAATATAATATATATATAAAAATATAAAATACAAAATTCAAAATACAAAATGTAAAATATAATCTCCCTGTCAGAGGTGAGGGGCCTCAGGGGCAGGAGAGGATTTGGGTTGGGAGGGAGGTGGAAAAGGAAAAAACCCAAAGCAGAATTTGCCTTTTCCCTTTCTCTGAATCTGTTTTCTTCAAAGCCAATTAATTTATCAGGCAGAACCTTTGTGGAGCCAGGTAATGAAGAATATTCATGGAAAGCGGGTCTTAAATTCAAACACAAATGTAAATGTTGGGAAGTTGAATAAATGAGTGGCTGGTGGCTGGTTTTTGTTATTTTGGGGTTTTTTTTGCAAACTAAGACACAGCAAACGTTGTTCTGCAGCTTAATGATGACTGTGTGCAGCAAAAGTGAACCCAGCTGTGAGATGGGATAACAAATATTTGCATTTTAACTGCTCATAAACCATGGCTGCCATTTGGTAATGGTAGTTAAATCCTCAGACTGCCCAGTAAATCAAACTTTTAANTATAATATATATATAAAAATATAAAATACAAAATTCAAAATACAAAATGTAAAATATAATCTCCCTGTCAGAGGTGAGGGGCCTCAGGGGCAGGAGAGGATTTGGGTTGGGAGGGAGGTGGAAAAGGAAAAAACCCAAAGCAGAATTTGCCTTTTCCCTTTCTCTGAATCTGTTTTCTTCAAAGCCAATTAATTTATCAGGCAGAACCTTTGTGGAGCCAGGTAATGAAGAATATTCATGGAAAGCGGGTCTTAAATTCAAACACAAATGTAAATGTTGGGAAGTTGAATAAATGAGTGGCTGGTGGCTGGTTTTTGTTATTTTGAGGTTTTTTTGCAAACTAAGACACAGCAAACGTTGTTCTGCAGCTTAATGATGACTGTGTGCAGCAAAAGTGAACCCAGCTGTGAGATGGGATAACAAATATTTGCATTTTAACTGCTCATAAACCATGGCTGCCGTTTGGTAATGGTAGTTAAATCCTCAGACTGCCCAGTAAATCAAACTTTTAATCTTTTTTCCATGAGGCCGGGAACTGGAGGAAGGAAAAGGATTGCTCAAACTCTGCTGGTGATCAAATTCATTATTATTATTATTATGATTTCACTCAAATAAGAACTGGGTTGGTTTTTTTTTTCCTGTCCCACAGCACTTCTATGGCTGTCCATATTTATTCCAGCTGTCTGTGCTGACAAAAATAACTGTTTTCATCGGGTGCAAATAGATTTGGGGCTTGTTTGGTGGCTTTTTAAAAGGGAATCACACAATCCCAGGCTGGTTTGGGGTGGAAGGGGCATTGAGGATCACCCAGTGCCACACACAGCTCGTGTTCAGGTGTGTTTTTACCTCACAAACCCACCTGCCTTTGTTCAGTGCAGTTGGCAATTGTGGTTCACCAGAAAGAAAATTCTCAGCAGCAGCAGCAAAGTGAATTTATAGCACAGCTTGGCTTGCTGGGACTTGAGAGAGCACTTGGATTGTTATTTTCTCAGTGCAATGGATTGATGTGACACCTGAAATGACAGGCAGGAATAGATTCTGAACCGCCGCCTTCATCTTTAATTAGTGCAAGCAATTCTTTTGAACAAAATATGGTTATCATCGAGTTCATCCTGTCCCAGTGAGATTAAAGAGTGCTTGAAATTCGCTTTTTTTTTTTTTTTTTTTTGTCCCAGGGGTGGGATAATCCCTGTAATTACCTCATCTTATCCACTGATACTCGTGTATCATCTGTAGCGATACCGGGATCTTGTGCAGATCACTTTGAATATTCAAACAAGTCTTGCTGAGACTCTCCTCGTTCAGCAGCTGGAGACTCCTCTGGTGGAAGTGGTTACTTTGATGTGAAGCTCCCCTCATCACTTGTTAAATGCATGTTAAATGCTGAGTTTTAAACTCATTGTGTCGAAAGTTTTTTAAATATTTCAGCGTGTACGAAATTTTTTTACCTGTTTGTTGCTCCCGTTTAGAATTTAGCGGTGCACACTAAGAAGTGTTTTCACAGTGGGCTTTAAAGAGAGGAAAAAGAGAATAAAGAGGTTTTTCATTACTTCAGGAAGAGCAGGGGGAAGGCAGCTTTGTTTCATGTACGGCCAGGAGGTTTACACCTTTGTAGAGAGAGAAAACAGGAAATGTCAGATATGCCACGAAACTCAACAAATATTCCTCTCTGAAAGCCTCGTGTTCTCCTCACAGCTGGTGCCGTGTGAATTCCCCGGGAGGGGCTGGAAGTGTTGAGCCCTTTTCATGCTGGTGAAATGTCAGCACGTTCCAAGGAATAAATCCAATCTCTCCAGGAATAAATCCAATATCTCCAGTGCAGAGGTGGGAGCTGTGCTGGATGAAGAGGTCGAGCTGCTTCCCGAGGATTTGAAGGCGTGTTTGATGTTGGAAGAGCTTTTTTTTTTCTCTAAGTTCTGTTTCCAACCTGCCACGTCTGGGTTTCCCCCAGGCCCCTCAATCCCTGGGAACTGGGGCTGTGGATGCTGGTGTGTGTTGATGTGTGTGGATGTGCGTGTTGGTGAGCAGAGAACAAACTGCTCCAGCTCCTCCACCACCCCTCAGGTGTCACTTCTGGGAACTGTTCAGAAGTTCTTTGGTTCTCACACAGGATCCATCCCAGCAAAATCCCATTTTCACAGCGCAGAAATACCTCTGAGGAGGGAATTTCCTGTCCCAGGTGCCTCTCCTGGGCTGGGATCCTCCTCCCTGGGTTCAGGAGATCCGTTCTGGCTGCCTGGACGCAGAGCCAGGTCACAGCCCAGAGCAAAAGCCAAATCCCAGCCCCTGGTGAGGGGTCAAAGAGCTGGGAGGTGTTCTCTGCTCACTCTGAAAGGATAATAAAGTACTGGAGTGTCCTGTCTGGGGAGGTGGTGGAGTCACCACCTCTGGATGCGTTTTAAAAAACCCTGGATGTGGAACTCAGTGCCAGGGTTTAGTTGAGGTGTCAGGGCTGGGTTGGACTCAATGATCTTTAAGGTCTCTCCCAACCCGGTGATTCCATGAACTGACAGAAGGAGAGGACACAGCCTCAAGCTGTGCCGAGGGAAATATAAGTTGGATATTAGGAAAAAGATTTTACTGAAAGAATAATAAAGTACTGGAATGGTCTGCCCAGGGAGGTGGTGGAGTCGCCATCCCTGGATGTGTTGAAACAAAGCCTGGATGTGGCACTGGGTGCCGTGGTTGTGTTGAGGTGTCAGGGCTGGGTCGGACCTCGATGATCTTGAAGGTGTCCCCCAACCTGGAGATTGTGTGATTAATTCTGAAAGGTGGTCAGGTGAGAGTGCAGGTCACAGGGACTCTTCCTGCACCACCACAGCTGCAGAGTTCAAAGAGCTCTGTCAAAAAAACGGGACGTCCAAAGTGACGACCTACCTTTCCTTCCATTTCACACTTCCAGGGAGCTGCTAAAAATTAAAGATGCCTTCAAGGAGCTTCCCAGAAAACTGGGGAAATGTGGGACACAGTGTACCAGCAGGTTACGGAATGAAGCGACTTCCCTGCAACGCATTGTGCTGCAAAGCAATCTGCTTCCGAGTGGCTCGAGTGGTTCAATTAAGAGAAACAACCATCAAGGACAACCAGCGTTTCGGTGGGAGGGGACTGGATTATTTCTATGGTTACGGCGCTGGAGCTGCGACTGGAATCAAAGTTTCGAGATCAAGGTTACATTTATGGTTGTTAAAATATTGATGATGATGATAATGGCTGGTTTTTGCACGCACAAAAACACCTGGGTGGGTTTTTTTTACCGGTTTATTGTGGTTTTGTGAAGGGTGGGATAGTTCACAGCCGGAGTTATGAATTAATTTTATTGGGTTAAAGTTTGTGCCACTGCTTTGGCATCAGACAAAAGCGAAGAATTTTGGTTATTCCACTCTTCCAGCTTGACACATTTAAATTGCGATCCTTCGCCGTTGTTAAATTCTTTTTATTTTGTTTTTCCATTGAAGTGAAACTCCACAGAACAAAGAGGGATAAAAGAAATGCATCCATTTGTCCTCCCCCTTAACTCTTGCACGGGGGTTTGTTTGGCTGCGTGGGGGAAGGACGTTCGCTCCTTTTCCATCTCTGCCTCTCCAAGGAGGGCCAGGGATTTCCTCTCCTTCCTGCAGGAGCCAGAACGCAGCCCCAGGTAAGGCAGATCTGCTGCTTTGGGCTCATTTCAGCTGATTTTTTGGGGGGCTGATTTCAGCTGATTTTTTGGGGATGATTTCCTGATTTTCAGGAATCAGAACTGCTGGGCGAGTGGGTCTTGCAAGACCTTGAGGAAGCCGCTGCCTCTCCTAAGAGCAGATTTATCTGTTGGAGCAGCACGGGGGGAATAAAACTCCTGTGGGTTTCTGCAGCCGCCCAGTCTGCCAGGAAATGGCTTTTCAGAGGCTCCTCTCGCCTCGTGTTTTCCCGGAGCTGTGGCAGAGCTATCACGGTTACCAGAGGGGCATTACCAGTAAATGGTCGTTGCTTTTTAGGGGTTGGGGGCGGACCTGGCTGAAGCAGCAGTGCTGGAAAAATACTTGTAAAGTTGTTGGGTTTTGGG
>VXBN01013252.1:1720509-1748990 GCA_013397395.1 Sinosuthora webbiana
GGCAGTAGGATTTGGGGCAGTGGGGTTTGGGGCAGTGGGATTTGGGGACTGTGGGATTGGGGGCAGTGGGATTTGGGAGCAGTGGGATTTTTGGAGCAGTGGGGTTTGGAGCAGTGGGATTTTTGGAGCAGTGGGATCTGTGATAAGGGGAGCAGCTGGATTTCCTTGACCTTACAGTTCGGGTATCAATTAAGTCAGGTGCCCATGCAGAGCAGCCTCTGAGTTATTTATCTGAGAGATCCCAGATAACAGGGATTTATAACCTATTCCACATTTTCACGCACCTCCAAGCGGGACACGAACATTTCCTTTTGCCCACCCCATTATTCCCACTCCGATGGCTGCAGGCACACAGAATTACACAACCCTTCGCTCCCCCAGTCGTGCCGCGTTTCCCCCAGCGTGATTTATGGCGCCGTGACGAGGAGACCTTTCCCTAAGAACGGATTTTTCCAAATGAATTTGCGCCGTTTCCATAGGTCATCCTCCCCACTCCAGCTCCTCGGGCTGCCGTTTGCTCTGGCTGTTAAGCAGCTCTAAAAACCCGAGTGTGATCGTTCAGGAGCCACTTCACGGAACATCATCTGCCAGCAGCCACCGGGCTCTCCCCTCTGCCTCCCACGGGGAAGGAGAAGCTGCCGAGCTTCAGCGAGCACTGGAAAGTTCATTAGGGATAATTGTTGATGAGATGGGGAAGTGAGTTATAGAAATGAGATCAGCAACGTGTAATTGTCTGCAGGGTGGGCAGGGCGCTCTGCAGAGGGAGGGATGGGATGTGCAGCCCCTGGGATCGGGAGGGAGCTGACAAACAGCCTGACCGGCACAGGGACCTCTCCCTGCTGCTCCTTCCCTGCCCTCAGCTCCTGGGACGGGAGGAACCGGTGGGGAATGGTGGATGTGAGAGGCACAGAGGGGTTGGCGAGGCTGCAGGCAATGCTCTGGGGAGCAGCAGAGTGGGGCTTTGGCTGTCACACAACCCCAGAAGGGTTTGGGTTGGAAGGGACCTTTGGGGTCACCTCATTCCCCCTGCCATGGCAGGGACACCTCCCGCTGTCCCCAGTGCTCCAAGGCCCGGTGTGCAACCTGGCCTCGGATATTCCAGGGATGGGGCAGCCACAGCTGCTCTGGGCACCTGTCCCAGGGCCTCCCCACCCTCCCAGGGAAGGATTTATCCCTCATCTCCAGTCCAAACCTGCTCTGTCCCCGTTTGAAGCCTTGCCCTGACACTCCAAACTGGATAAAGAGTTTGAAATCCTTTCCCTGGCATTTCCTTCTCCAGGCTGATGTGCCACTGCTGGTGTGAGGGACAGGGGCAGATCCCCCCCAGACACACCCCAAATGGGGCTGCCCTGTGGGAAGGGCTTTTATGGAGCAGGAATTTGGAGTTGCCAGTGTCTGTTTTCCTTAGAACAACGGAATGCTAAAATAACCCCACCAACCCTGGCTCCCAGCATCACTGCTGTTTGTTTTGCTTTGAGCACAAATACTGGAGTGTAAGATGGCTTTTCCTCGTCTGAGGGGAGTCAAAGAGGGCAGAAGGGACCTGGGAAGGGATTTTTTAAATTTGGAGTTGGATGGTAATGGATGGAAGAAAAAAGAAGGACTTCAAAGCAAAACTTGCAGGTAGGAGAGAAGGAAAAACCATTTCTGTGCCTTTATGTAAGTGAGCTACTGAAATGAAGCATTCCATAAGAAATGATGAGGGATTTTGGGAGCTGGAACAGAGACCAGGTCCTCCAGAGCGTGGAAACGGGGAAAGGGAAAGGCCAGGCAGTAAAAGGGTGGAAATAACACAAAACTGGAGGTGTCTGTGGGGGCTGCAGAGTTCACCTTGAGGAGGGACCGTTCTGCTGGAGCTCTGGGCAAGGTTAAACCCGGACACATTTCTCTCCCCTCCAAGTCTGCCTTCTCCAAGCCTCATTAACTGTTTTGCTGAACATTACAATCATTTCTCTCCTGCCAGGTTAGATCACATTTTTCAACCTTTTAGGTACAAGACCTTAGAATTATTGATCCAATGAATCATACTGACTTCGGCGCTGGCTGCCGCTGCAAGCTCCTGGAGAAACCAGGATGTTGGCTAAATACTGAACAGATTTCTCTCAGATTCTCTCACTTGGGGGGTGTTTTCCTTTGTGGAAGCAGCAGCAGCACGGGAACATCACCCCTTTGCAGTTCTTAGGGTGCTCTGTGATGTTTGAGGCTTCTAATGACGCCCAAACACCAAATGAAAACACAAACAGGGATTTTTTTCTGTGTTATGGTGAGATCTCTGTGCCACTGGGGCATTCTGGGCACAGGGAGGTTCTTTTGGGGTTTCATTTGCCAGCTGGGTGTGCAACAGGATCAGCAGGAGCAGGTTGGACTTTTGGGGTCTGCACCCTCCAACCCAAGGGGGTTTATAAGGAAGGAAATTTCTCCCTGGGAGGGTGGGGAGGGGCTGGGATGGAATTCCCAGAGCAGCTGTGGCTGCCCCTGGATCCCTGGAATGTCCAAGGCCAGGCTGGGCAGGGCTTGGAGCACCCTGGGAAAATGCCTGGCACATCCAGGGCCATGTCAGGGGTGGTACTGGATGGGATTTAAGGTCCCTCCCACCCCAAACCCTTCTGGGATTCTCTATTTTCTTTCCACGGTTTCAGGGGCTGCAGGAATTGCAGCTTTTGGGGAGGGCAGGACCGAACCCCTCAGGCTGGGAGCAGCCCCAGAGCCGGGCCAGCCCGGGGGAGCAGGGAATGCTGCCTGGAAATGCCCCAGGGAATTCCTGCCAGGGATGGGAACGGGACATCCCCAGCCCCAGCCTTGTGCCTGAACATCAGGTTTTGTCTCCTATCTTGAGTATTCGTGTCTGCTTTCCTTAAAAACCTTAAAACTGCCAGAAAAATCCCACCTGGCACCCCCAGTGCTGCAGCAGCAGGCAGGAACTGTGAGTGTCCCCCAAACAACAGAAATGGAATCAGCTAATTAATTAACTAAAACATAATGATGTTTGTAAATACCAAATGATCATGCCAATGGATATTGATAAAAAACACCATCACTAATTATATTTCCTTTTGTGCTTACGGGGGGAAATGCATCATTCAGGAGCCTCACACCCAACGGGGGCTGCAGAGCCGCACGTGGATATTTGCTTTACCACAAACCATTCCCTGGCAACGAACTGCAGGCCACTCATCCCGAGCTGCCTCCTGAAAGGTTCCAGAGAAACGGGCTGTGTGGTTCGATTTGCAGAAAAGCCTTTCCATAGAATCTGATAACCAAAGACGGACCTGGGGATTTCGAGGTCTTTCCCAGCCTTAATGATTCCACAACACCGAACAGAAATTCCCAATCCGCTCCTCTGCTTTGTGGGAAATGAGGAGATGGAAATAGTTAATAATTCTGACTGAAATTAACTTTCCTTTAGCGAAGCAAACAGCATCAAAAAGCTGTGGTAATGCTCTCGCAGCTTTCCAAAGCAATTACGCTGTAATGACTGCTGAAGAGATTTTCATGTTGTTTCGAACACTGGTTGGAGCAACTGGAAGCTACAAATTTTTCCTCATTGTGACTTTATTATCTGAGAGGAAATGACTAATTTGGAGTTGGTTATTATTGTTTTATAGCCCATGAAATATAAGTATCTAAGTAAACATTTCCCTGAATTTAAATATTTAATACACAGAATGTGAAATACATAAGCCCTTGGCCTCTGAGCCAGATTTCACTGCATTACTATTATTCTATTTATGCCAGAAAATAAATGTTCTCTCTTCCTAGGCCTGTTCTTCACTTCTTCCCTGAGGTCAGACCTCTGTGTGGGTGAGCAGAGGAGAGCAGCACAGAGAATCCTGGAATCACAGAGATTCGGGGTTGGAAGGGATGGTAAAGGATTTTAAATATGGGAAGGAAAGGGAAGGGAAAGGGAAAGGGAAAGGGAAAGTGTTCTCACCTCGGGGTGGTTGTTGGATAAAGCACTCCAGGGCAGGAATGAGGAGCTCTCTGTCCCGTGTGGGTCCCCTGGCTTGTTCTGAGGTCTGGATTTACAGTGCAGCCCCTTCCCCCCGGGAATGCCACTATAACCCTGCTCACTGCCCACAGCCACCCCCAGATCCCTGATCCTGATCCCANGGAAAAGGAAAGTGTTCTCACCTCGGAGTGATTGTTGGATAAAGCACATCCACTCCAGGGCAGGAATGAGGAGCTCTCTGTCCCGTGTGGGTCCCCTGGCTTGTTCTGAGGTCTGGATTTACAGTGCAGCCCCTTCCCCCCGGGAATGCCACTATAACCCTGCTCACTGCCCACAGCCACCCCCAGATCCCTGATCCTGATCCCAATCCTGGCATTTTCCCTCCTCCTCCCTCACTGCTGGTGCTGCTGGCCCTGAGCTCTGCCCCAGAGCACGTGGATTTCCTTCCCTTCTGAGCACAGTAAATCTGTTGCTGGAAGTAGCCATCCCTCCATCCATCCCTCTATCCTTCCATCCATCCATCCCTCCCTCCATCCATCCCTCTATCCTTCCATCCATCCATCCCTCCCTCCATCCATCCCTCTATCCTTCCATCCATCCATCCCTCCCTCCATCCATCCCTCTATCCTTCCATCCATCCATCCCTCCCTCCATCCATCCCTCTATCCTTCCATCCATCCATCCCTCCCTCCATCCATCCCTCTATCCTTCCATCCATCCATCCCTCCCTCCATCCATCCCTCTATCCTTCCATCCATCCATCCCTCCCTCCATCCATCCCTCTATCCTTCCATCCATCCATCCCTCCCTCCATCCATCCCTCTATCCTTCCATCCATCCATCCCTCCCTCCATCCATCCCTCTATCCTTCCATCCATCCATCCCTCCCTCCATCCATCCCTCTATCCTTCCATCCATCCATCCCTGTCCATCCTTCCCTCCATCCATCCCAACATCCATCCCTCCATGCAGGACCCTGACTCCTTGACCGGCCCACAGAGACCCAGGATTCCGACCCTCGGTGCCTCTCGGATTTATTCTGTTACAACATCTGTTTATAACACACGAGCCTCACTGTGCGCAACGACCGAGATAAATTTTGGCCCCTCATTTTTTTTTCCACAGCCATTTTCCAGCTGTATATCATCAATCCTCCCCTCATTTAGATCCTCGCTCCTACTTCAGGAAAAATAAAAACATCCCAGCAGTGCAGGTAATAAAGCTGGGGAAACAAACTCGGAAGCGCCTTTTACAATGGAATTTGATTGTGATAATTTTTCATGTGTTAAAAAAGGAGCACGCTGCCTTTCTCTGGGAACTGTTTGGGTTTGTGCTTTGTTGGGGATTTTTTTTTCCCCATCCCCAGCTTGTAGTCACGTGGGAGATTTTTATTTTTTTTTTTCTAAGGGAACAGAGGCATGTCTGCATTTATTAGCTGAGTTCATGGAAAAACTGTATTTTATAATTTAACGAGGCTGGAAGTTGCACAGGTGACGACTGAAACAGAAACTTTAGGCAGTGTGAATTCACAGTTTGGAAGTGTGAATTTGGCAGTGAGAATTCACAATTTGGAAGTGCACCTCCCTGTAAATATCTACAAAAAATACTGCAGGTGAATGGCTTTATATCCTTTAAATAAATAGAAATTCCCTGGTTCCTTTGGCAAGCTGGGCTGGGGGAGCAGCAAAATCATAGAATGGTTTGGGTTGGAAGGACCTTAAAGCTCCTCCCATTCTACCTTCCCCTGTCCCAGCCTGGCCTTGGACATTCCAGGGATCCAGGGGCAGCCACAGCCGCTCTGGGAATTCTATTTCAGGGTCTCCTCACCCTCCCAGGGAGGAATTCATCCCTAATATCTGACGTAAATCTGCTCTCTGCCCATTTTTGAAGCCATTCCCTGTGCCCTGTCATTCCATCCCTCACTGAGAGCCTCTCTCCATCTTTCCTGTGATCCCCTTTATCCCACACTGAGGTCACCCCAAAGCTCCTCCTCTCCAGGTGAACAGTCCCAGCAGAGCTGCTCCATCCCTGGGATCATCCTGGAGCCTGGCTGGACTCTCCCCAGCAGCTCCAGCTCCTCCCTGAGCTGGGACAGGGCTGGGGCAGCTCCGCAGGTGGGGTCTCACCTGTCCTGCTGCCCCCGTTCAAACGATCCTCTGGGATAATCTGGGGGATATTCTGCTGCTCCCCTCTCCCCTCCTCCCCTTCTCTCTCCTTTCCCAGTCAGTGTACCTGAGCTCACCCACCAAGGGCTCTGTATTTCATCTGCCCTGTGTGAAGGGCAGGAAACCGAGGAGCAGCTCGGATCAGCTGCAAAGGGCCCCTCTGGACGAGCTCTGGGAACGATCCGTGTGCCGGCTCCGGGACATTGTTCCTCAGCTGCAGGCCTTGGGAGCTGGGCACGGTTGTTCCCACTCAAACAAAAGGAGCCTAATGAAAGTGTTTTAATTTGCTGATCAGCTATTCAGAGCGAAGGGAAGGGCCCTGCGAGGTGTCCTTGGAGACTGGCAATGAGTGCGAATCACGATATTCACATTTATTTACACTTCCCAGCCGGCTCTTGTGTGGGTTCTGCTGCTGGAGGTGTCCTCAGCCTCACGTTTCGCTCCCTCCACCTCACAGAGCCTTTCCCTGGGCTTTCTGAAGGTTTTCCCTGCAGGTTTCGTGGTGCTGCTTGTCCCAGTGTCCCTGACCTGGAGGCTCCCTGAGCTCCCGGGGTGGCTCAGGGTGGGAAGATCTGCTGGAAAATCATTCCAAGAAGTTTATTCAGGTGCCTGCACTGCTGGGCTGAAAACCTTCCTGTGGGCCAGGCTTTTTAAAACAGGATTTGTTTAAAGAGCTGCATTTCTGGTGGGGATCCAAATTTCAGGCATTTTTTGTTGGTAAGCGCACAACCCCCAGCAGTTTTCAGACAAAACCAGGACAAAAACTCCTTCAGGAACGGGGACACTGGGGGCAAATCCTTCTCCTGCCATGGAATGAGGATGCCTTGGGCGAGGGAACCACGGGGAGGGAGGTGAGGAGGTGGGGAGAGCCCCGATCCAGCTTTGAGCTGGTTTTCAGCCCTGAATTCCATCACTAATCAGGGTTTTATCAGTTGAGAGCAATCAGCTTCACCCACGTGACCATAGCAAAGGTAAGGAAAGAAGGGTTAGGGGATAAGGCAGGAAGAATATATTGAATTTCAGTTCCACGTTGTGTTTAGAAAGATGAAATATTTTCCGCTGCATTTATTTTCTTACCAAAAATTGTATATATTTAAAAAAATTTAAAAATAAGTATACAAACCAGTTTCAAGTGAATTGCCACCATCAGGCCAGGCTTTGGAGGTGATGCCAGAAGAACTGACGGTGACATCTTTTGCTGCTGTGATTTCACAGACACACCAAAGTACAGCAGAGCAGAACTCAAAATGCAGACAAGCTGGGTGTTGTTCTGCTGGACCCCTGGGCACTGAGAATTCCAGACTTTCTGTGCTGACAGGGCACTGACCCCCAGACAAACACTGCATTGACCTGAGGCCGTGGAAAAGGCTCCCAAAATTGAGTGACAGCACTGGGATTGTGCGTGTGGGGTTTGGATAGAAGTGTGTGATAGCACAGGGTGCAAAACTTAAGAGTTTAAGAGTTTAGAATATAGTAATATAGATATAAAGCAAGATGGAGGATTTAGGGCATAGGCTAAATTCTTCTTTTTCATCTTCTTCATCATGGTCTGGGTGGGATTTTGTAATGGGATAGAAAAGTCCCCATTGCGGGCCAAGGGTGGTTGGTTGTTGGGTTAAAAGTCAAAATAATTGAGGTGTCATTTCATAATTGGACAGTTTGTGCTTAAAAGGCCTTGCAGAGAGAGACAGGGGCCATTTTTGGTTTGTTGGCTTGAAGTGCTGTGGAACTCAGGTTTGTAAGACTGCAATGTAAATAAGAATTAACAAACATCTGAGTCCGAACAAGAAACACCATCTCTCGAGCATTTAATCCCGACTCTGGCAAAAATGAAGATAAAACCCAACACTGTTGGGCACTTTGATTTCTGTCTTTCCTCCCCAGTGCCCTCCCTGCAGTGCCAGAGCTGCTGACCTGCTGCAGCAAATGGCCAGGCAGCATCACTGTACCTGAGGGACACCAGGGGCTAACAGGAAAGGAGAGATTTTTCTTCTGCTGGAATAGATCCTTTAAAAAATACACCCTGAAATCAGTGAAAAGAGAGGCCCCTCAGTGCAAGACAACGTCCATACTGAGAATGCAGATTCTGCTTTGTCCCTGTACGGCCTGCAGTCCTTGTGCTGCTGTTTGTGGGAAATTACGGATCACCTCTTCCCTGACTCCTTTTATTATCCTCTCCTGTTACCTATTCTTCCTTCCCCTACTCATCATCTTCCCTCCTCTCCACAGAACGTTATAAAGGAGAAGATTACCAAGTTGGAGGGTCAGATGAGCACCAAATGACGAGCTGCTGCTGTCGGTGTGCTCAGCCTTCCCCTGTGATTGCGTCTGCTGCGGGTGAGGCCCATAATTCTGGGAGCCCTGGAACAGCTGCCACCGAGGGAATTACTTCTGATGGGTGGTGAATACTTTGCCAGTCATTCTGACATTATTTTCGAAATTCTGGGTCAATTAATACCCCTTGAATGGATCAGAAAAAAGAGCCACGAAACTCCTGGAGCTGTTTATTTTGTGTGTGACTCTCTCTATATGTATTGTGGAATATGGAGAGCTGGGTTTTGTTCCTTTTCTTTGGCAAGGAAACGAGCTGGGTTCTGTTTCCCCCATGAGGAGAATGTCAGGAGAGTGTCTGCTGAGGGCTGGCTGTGTCTGTGGCTCTCCTCCTCCTCCTCCTCCTCAGGGCTGGACTCCAGCAGCGCCCACCCTGCAGCGCCCAGACCCCAGAGGGGCACAGCTGGGCTGGCACCCAGAGCCAGCACAGCCCCAGAGCTGCCCCAGAGCTGGAACACTGTGGGCAGGGTGCAGCTGGAGCCCTCGGTGCTGACTGACCCCAGGGGATGGGAGCAGCAGCTCCTGGGCTGCCCTGACCTCCCCTCCCAGCCCACAGCCGGGGGGTCTGGTCCTCTCCAGCTCCTGCACCAACACTCCATGTCTGAGATGTGAAGGGTCCCCTCCCTGTCCTTTCAGAGGAGCACCCACAGGGGTTTCCATGGGGTGTCAGTGGGGTGATTGAGGACAGAGCCCCGTGCAGAGGGAGCCCTGGAGCTGCACATCCCTCAGCAGGAGGAACCACCCCGAGCACAGAGCTCCCACAGCACCCCAGGATCTCCTCAATGCCTGCAGTGATGCTGGAGCTGGGCTGACTTCCTTTCTCTTTCTCCCCCAGTAAAATCACTGAGGGTCGATTTTTGGGGCCCTGCTGGGTGTTACTGTGGCAGGCAAAGCCTACTGCTGGAAAACCAGATTGTGTAGTGAGGCTGGGGCCTGATTTGACTCTCAAATAGCACAGAACAGGCTGAGGCTTTCCTCGGAGCACTGAAGACTGGAAGGGTTAAGAGTGAATGATGTGCTTTTAAAGGGATGTTAACTGGGGATAATGTAACTTCATTGAGAATCCCTGGGATATCCTTTAAATAGATTTTGTGCTGGGTAGGAGCCTCGGCTGGGTCTCGTTTCAGGAGAATTGCAAACACAACCCCTGGATCCTCACTGAAGCAGCCCCTGGAGTTTGTGCAGCCTCTCCCTGGGGCAGAGCCAGGACCTGGGCAAGGCTCAGCCACAGCCCTGCGTGTCTGTGTGGGACCTCTCTCCTTCCAGGGCATCCCAGAACCACCCAGACAGGTTCTGTCCATGGTGAGCCCATGAAACCCCTCCTGTTCATGGACTGTTGAATGATTTGGGGTGGAGGGACCCTAAATCCCACCCAGAGCCACCCCAGCCATGGCAGGGACACCTCCCACTGTCCCAGGCTGCTCCAAGCCCCAATGTCCAACCTGGCCTTGGGCACTGCCAGGGCTCCAGGGGCAGCCAGAGCTGCTCTGGGAATTCAATCCCAGCCTCTCCCCACCTCCCAGGGAATAATTCCTGCCCAATCTCCCATCCAGCCCTGCCTCGGGGGAGCAGCTTTTGTATTCCTCATCTGTCTGTAATCCTGTAATTCTTCAGTGGGTGACTCCAAACTCCACACACGGTGTGAGCTGCTGCTTCCCCACTTTGGGCAGACACAACAATTCCTCTCCAGGCCTGGGGATCGAGGACCCCTCACTGCCTCAGACCTGAGAGGCAGGAACTAAAGTGAGTTGGGGGAGCAAACTTGGGGTGAATGACTTCATTGCCTGAAGCTGGAATTGGAAGATGAACTCATCCCTGCATGGCCCTGGGCAGCTGGGCTAGGGCTGGACAGCCCTTCAGGGGGGCTGAAATATTCCCAATATCCAACCCAGACGTCCCCTGGTGCAGCTCGAGGCCATTTCCTCCTGTCTTGTTCCCTGGAAGAAGGGATGGAGCCCTGGCTGCATCCAGGGATTGTGACAGTGAGAGGTCCCTGAGCTCTCCTCCAGGTTAAAGACCCCCTCTCCCCCCCGTTAATTGTTTTGTTCTAATGGGAATTGAAACAATCCCTCACACACACAAATTTGGGGTTTTTACCCATCCCAGGCTCGAGTTGGTCACGGTTTAGGTTTAGCTGAACACAAAACAAACAGAGAGAAGTGACTTCATTACTGGCACTCGGGGAGAGACTTGACAGCCATTTAGAAAAATCCTCACCACTGCCCCAGTTCCCTGCTCCTCCTGTCCCCCAGGAGCAGGCAGGGGACAGACCATCCATCTCCATCCCATGCAGCAGCCCCGAGCAGCTCTGGAGCGGGGGTTGGATCCCTGCAATCAATAATCCCAAGGCGCTCCCTTGGCCGCCGTGCCGTGAGCAGGAGGGGCTTTATGTTGCATTTTCTGAAATCTTTGCTTTAAAGTTGACCTTACTCCCAGTGGGAAATCTGGCCTGGTGCTGCGTGAAGAGAAACATGGAGTGGGTTTAAGTGATTTATTTAGGTCTTTTTGCCTCCTTCAGAGAGGAGTTGGTGTTTGTTGTTCAGTCCTTTCCTGGCTGTGGGTTGGTGGAGGTACAGCCATGGGGTTCCTCCAGCCAGCAGTGGCTCCAGGGAGCCCCAGTCCTGTGACCCCAAAGAATCCCAGGATGGTTTGGCTTGGAAGGACTATAATATATAATATGTAATATATAGTGTCTCTATATATAATTATAATAAATATATAATATATAACGTATAATATATAACATGTAATATATAATATATCATGTGTAATATATAATATATAACATGTAATATATAATATAATATTAGATTTACACATTCTGTGCTGGCATATCCCATTTTACAGCTCTAAGATAACGCTGCAAGATGATTTTGCACCGTAATTTGAACTCCTGGTAATTTTAAACACCTTCGCAGCCATTGAGATCATAGGGAAAAAAAAAAGAAAAAAAGAAAAAAAAATGAAAGAAAAAGAAAGAAAAAGAAAAAAAGCTGTTAAATCAAAAGATGTTAAAGTTGGGGTTCCTCTGCAGCCTCTGGCTGGCTGGTTTGGTGGGAGCTGCTTTATCTGACAGGAAAATCCTTAGCGTCCCAAAACCTGGCCGGAAAATCCTTCAGCATCCCAAAACCTGGCAGGAAAACCCTCAGCATCCCAAAACCTGACAGGAGAACCCTCAGCATCCCAAAACCTGGCCGGAAAATCCTTCAGCATCCCAAGCCCTCCTCGGGCCCGGGAGGTGTCCAAGGTTTCCTCTGCGGGAACAGATCAGGCTGAGCTCTGCCTCCGCTGCCGGCGTGAACAAAGGTTAATTGCCACGTTTTTTTTTGTTTCCCTTTGTAATTAAGTGTTGAGCCTTCGGTGCTTTTCCCTACAACTCCCGACAACTGCAGTAAATCTTTTTCATCACGGCGGGAGAGGGCAGGAGCTCCAGGACAGATCCCACACTGAACACGGGTTTTTCTCCTCCGGGAGCGTGTGTGGGGCCAGGAAAAGCTGCAGCAGCGTTCAGAGGAGACGCTCCCTAAAACCAGCAGTTTCCATTTTGGTGTCCCTGAGATTTGGCTGGAAGTTTGGGAATGGAAGGCGATTCCAATGAGCAGTGCTTGCATCCCAAGCTGCACACAAATTGTGTTGTCAGAGATGTGATTATTACGGCCTGCTCTGTTTGCTGCTGTTTCTCTCTCTGTTTCACGTCTTTATTGCATTAAGAAATTTCCCTATTCCCCCCTTCATGCAACAAAAAACTCAATCAGGGCTACATCAGCGACAGAAATTGGGGTTTTTTCAGACTCTGTCCCTGCTCTGGAGGAGCTGAGGGGGAAAAACAACAACTCTCCTGAGAGTTGGGGGCCAGAGGGGGCACAGGGACAGCCCCAGAGCATCACCCACCTCCACAATGCCCAGACAGTGAGCAAATAATTGTCATGACTTCAGCGGGGTGGATCAGGCTGGCTCGCACATTAGCGCAGCCAGAACACGCTTTGTTGTGTTAATAAATAACCGTTAAGTTTAAGGAACGAATTCTCTCGGAAGGATTTATTGGGGTATACAATTAGAGCAAGAAAAATGACAAATTTGTTCCTTAGAGTGCCTCGAAATAATTTCTATCTCATCTGATTAGGAGAAAAGGCTGCTTTGTCTTCTTAAATTATTTTTTTTTTCTCTCTCTTTAAATAAATCTGAACTGCTTGCACGCCTGCAAGAATTACAAACGGCTGCTCAGACCTAAATCAAAGCGTTCCAGGGTTGCCGCATGAATCTTCCGAGGCAATAAACTTTGGGTACCTCTGACAAGTTTTATGGTGCCAGATAGGTGCACTGTGCTGAGGGCCATATTTCACAGCGACGCCTCTGAATAGATCAGATCAGTTTTTATATGCTAATAATTTGTTTTGGTAGTTTAATACCAAGAGCCGTAACTCATATCGATGGCTCGCCATAGACCGCGGATAATTTGAATAACGGTTTGGGGGAGAAAAAAAAAAAATCACTTCAGGAACACTTTCAGGATTGCACTTGCCCATTGAGCAATTAGGGCAGGAATAAGGCAGGCTGGAAATTAAAGGGAAAAAATGGGAATTGGAGCCCATCAGCTCCAGCTCAGGGTCGTTCCCTCTGAAGTTTCCCTCTCCCTCACTCACTGCATTTTCAGTTTCAGTGTCTGGGCTCTTTTCCACTCCCTCTTGGGCTGGCACATCAGTCTTGTTATTTAGCCACTCTTCTTTGTGCCTGGAACTAAAATCTAAATGGATTTTTTCCTTCAGTTCCCCTCCAGCTCCCAGTGATGCTGGTGGTGCATTGCAAATTTTACCTGTTCTGGTCCAGGACGTGGCGTGGGAGGGGCTGAAACTCAATTTTGGTGCTGCAAACCGAGCGGTGCTGGCAGCAGGAGCAGGGTGGGGTTGGTGGGGATGCTCTGGCACTGCTGGGGGCTGTAATTGGGAACTTTTTGGAGGGCAGGAACTCCCCAAACCCAGCCTGACCTCCGGAGTTTTGTCGCTGCTCAAAGTTCCTCTTTCTAAACACGAGACATGAACACGGCAGGGCTGGACCCAGGATTTGTGGAGACTTTCCTGGAGCTGCTTTGGGGTAAATGTTCCAGCCCTGCATTGAGGGCAGGCCGTGAAATGGGGGTAAATTTGCTATTATTTGGTTTGCTGCAGCTCGATAATTGAAACTAATAGAAGTAAATAGCGAATATTTTCTGCTGGGATGACCTTGGGAGCAGGAGAGCAGCTCCTTGTGCCTTCCTCCAGGGAAGAAAGTTCGAGGAATTACTGCCAAATAGTAATAATAGCAGCAGCAGCAGCAGCACGGGCTGTAATTCTCCACTCTCCTGCTCCAGCGACACCTGAGCAGCAGCGGGAGGAAAACAAGTCATTTATCAGGGATAATTCCTCGGAACTGCCGGGCGTGTGCTGCAGGGCCGGGGAGAAATGGGCACAGCAATCTCCTCCTCATCCCAGCCATTAAGGGCCTCGCCTCTAATTGTCCCATTTGGGCAATTTGTGCTTGCTCAGGCCCCGGGCTGGGAAGGGAAATGTCCCCGTTGCCTTTTCTGGGAGCTCTGGGGTGTGGGATGTGCTGCAGCCACCCGCAGCCCCTCCTGAGGGACCCCAGCCTGTGTTCCCCCTGTTCCCCAGATCTCCCAGTCCAGATCTCCCACCCCAGATCTCCCAGTCCAGAGCTCCCAGTCCAGATCTCCCAGTCCAGATCTCCCACCCCAGATCTCCCAGTCCAGATCTCCCACCCCAGATCTCCCACCCTGCCCCATTTTCCCTGGACAGAGAGGTTCCCGTGGCACCCACAGCAGGGCTGAGCCTCCTGCAGCTATTTCTGGTCTCTGTAAAATCGAGGAGATTTCACAGAGAAAACCGCGGAGGTCTGACAGAGGGAGAGAGAGAACTCGGAGATAATGAACTGCTGAAACTCCCCGTGATATGGAATTAAAGGGAAGGGCTGTCCTAAAGCAAAGCAGGAGAGAACCTGGCCAGGAAAGCAGAAATCAGGGCATGAGGCCCATCACAAACACTGCTGGGGTCAGAGGGGTGTTAACTGTGTGGAGAAACGTGGTTTGGACTCAGTTCCGTGCAGAGATGGAGGGAGAGGGGTGGGCTGAGGAGCTGGGCAGGAGCAGCACAGGGGAAGGAAGGCAGTGGGTGGGAGGCAGCAGGTGAGTTCTGGGTGAGAGGAGAGAATTTCTTGCTGAGAGAAGTAATTTTGCCACAAATGGAGTGGACTTGGTGTGTTCCTGTGCGAAAAGGGGGCTGAGAGCTGAATGCCAGGAGGTCACGCTGGATTTTGGGGAAGGACAGCACTGAAATCCTGGGGTGGCTGCACCTGCAGGGATGGGGCTGCCAGCTGTGACACCACAGCCCGGGGGAAGGAGGAAAGGTGAGCAGGAGCATCCAAACCTGCAGGGATGGGCACTCCAAACCTCCCTGGGCACCTTCATCCAACCCCTGAGCACAGAAATTCCTGCTGATGTCCAGGCTGAGCCTCTGGGATCCTGCTGGAATCCCTCCCCTGGGCTGGGCTGGGCTGGGCTGGGCTGAGGAAGGTCCCCAGGGCTCAGTGCTCCCCTGTCACCCACCCCAGCATTCCCACTTTGGTCCCTGTCCCCAGCTGAGCCATTGGGATAAATCATCCAGCGGGAGCTGGGGAGGGAAATCAGGAAATCACCGAGCACTGTGCTGCTTGTCACCTCCTTTTGTCACCTCCCCTCTGCCCCTCCTGCAGGAACACCACAACCTCACCTTCACCAGGCCCTGCCCATTAAAACCCAGAGCTGAACGATCACATGGAGGAGTCCAGGCCCTACAAGGATGAAATAAACGTCGGGAGAAGCCACTGGCTGACCTTTCCCTCGCCGCTGCCCCGGGGATTCACAGCTTTTATTTTTTGCCAAGTACAAAAGCGTCTTACACTCCTTTGCTGAAGGTGCAAATGAATCAAAGGAGCCCTCAGGACCCCGAGGGGAGGCTCAGGTCTTTTCACAGCTCTCACTGTTTTTAGCAGCCGCAGCTGAGGTGTGCTGAGGTGTGTGGAGCAGCGCAGGCATCCCCTCTCCAGCCCCAATCCCCCAGGGAATTCCTGGGTTAAACACTGTTGGGTGTTTTCAGCAGGAAATTCGGGCGATCTGGGAACTTCACAGCCTGAGAGAGCAACGGGATCACTTTAAACCGTGGCTCTGCTGCTGGAGGGCGTTTGGCATTTGACTCGAGTTAAAAATTCATCCAGAATTGATATACTGCATTTTTCATTTCAAAAATTGCAATCAGGCAGCAAAGCCTGAGTGTTCAGACGAGAGTAATATCTTCTCAGCGTTCATTAATCTGAGTCAGTAACGAACTGCAGGTAGAATGGGGGGAGAATTCAGGGCAAGGCCTTTATTTGGTTATTTTTCTTATCTTCCCCATTATTAAATATCCGTGGACAGCTTAATTGACCTTCCTGAATTTTCCACAGAGTGCTGTTGGTGGATGGTCTGAGGGGTCAGTGCCAGCTCCTGGCTGGGCACAGGGGCAGGGCTGGAGCTCACAGCTCTGGGAGCTCCTGGGATTTCTCCTTCATCTTCCCCTCCCAGGCCATGCCTGAGGGGAGGACAGTTCACTGTCTGGTCTCTGCTGTTACCTGGGCTGTGTTCTCAGTCTCTGAGCTCTCTCCTCCATCTCTGTCTGGTTTAAGGCTCATTCCCCAACTTTGCTCTGTGCACTGGGGACGTTTTCCAGACCTCTGATCTCCTTCCTCGTCCTCCTTTGGCTCCCTTCCTCTCGCTCACAGCTCCACTGACACAGAGAGCCTAAATCAGGTGACATTTCCCCAGCCAGGGCCTGGTGGGGCTGAACCCAGCAGAAGGAGAATTTCCCACATTTTGATGGCCACAATTCCCTTTGCTGTCCCAGCACCTCCCATCCTCAGCTCCTTTCCCCGCCCTGCAGTGACACCGGGGATTATTCCTGCCCAGGTGTGGCCTCTGCCTTGTCCCTCTTGAACAACAGCTGCTCTTTAAAGGTGATTTCTGCCGTGCCGAGCCCTTTATTGGATTTTAATCCCGTGTGCTCAGGCCCTCCCTGCGCAGTGCCAGCAGCAGATTTAACAGCACAGCCTCCTCTGCCAGGCACGTCATTAATGAAGAAATTAATCATGCTCACTTCAAGGCAGGGCTCTCAGCACCTCGATCCATCTCCCCGTTTTCAGCAGGGCTGTTCCTGGGCAGGAATGGTGTCCCAGCAGCTCTGTCACCACAGCAGGGGTGGGACAGGAGGACAAAGCCAAGCTCTCGGTCTGTCCTGTCCCCTGGGAGGAGATGCAGCTGGGGTGGTGCAGCCCAGCGATGCTGGTCACTGCTGCCCACACCTTTGGGGTCCTGCAGCTCTTTTGGGGAGTTTATTTCTCTGGGAGGGGATGCCTGGTGAGCTGGGATGTAAAGAACATTCATTGCTTTGAATCCATTGGTTCTTCTGGGGGTGACTGCTAACGAGGGCAGGGAGTGCCAGGACAAGGGGATGGCTTCAGAGTGACAGGAGGAGCTTTGGGTTAGAGACTGGGCAGGAATTGTTCCCTGGGAGGGTGGAGAGGCCCTGGAATGGCCTCATCCAGCTGTGGCTGCCCCTGGATCCCTGGCAGTGCCCAAGGCCAGGCTGGACAGGGCTTGGAGCAGCCTGGGACAGTGGGAGATGTCCCGGGACAGTGGGAGGTGTCCCTGTCCAGGGGAGGGGAACAAGATGAGCTTTAAGGTCCTTTCCAAGCCCAATCATTTGTGATTCCAAGGATGTGGATCCTCTTTCCCCTTCTGTCCCTCTCCAGCCTTCCCCAAGAACTGTTTAAAACTCAGATATCGATTCAGACAGTCCTTTAAGCACGCAAAGATAAAGTTCATCAGCATAACCAATTTGCAAACATCTAAATTAGCCAGGCACTCTCCCGGTTGCCTTTGTGGGAGATTATAAACTTCCCTCTTTGTTCCAGCATTATTGTGCCGACCATCTGCTCTCAGTTAGCCTTTTCATGAAGATTGAGGCAAGGAAAGCTTATTAAACACTCAACTTCCTTGGTTAATGGCTTTCCCGGCTCCTTTTTCAGTTCCCCGTTATTACCGAGGCACTTATGGAATGATCTGCTGTTAATTGCCCCCCTGTTTGTCCCTGACCCCTCTGCCCCCGCGGCTGCAGGGCTCTGGGGAGGAAAAGCTCTGCTCAGGAAAAAATTCCTGCCCAGGAAATCCGTGGAGAATCCAGACCCAGCTTCCAGCCCCCAGTGGCACTGCCGGGTCAGGTGGGACAGGGCAGGGGGTGGCAGGGGGGCCTGAGCCCACTCCCAGCTGGGATCCACAGGGGACAGAAGGCAAAGCAGAGGGAAGGAAGTTGTGGAGGTCTAGGAATCCTCTCAATGTGCAATTTGTTCCGATTTCATTAACTTTCTTCCCAGGTTCTCCTCTCCTGGCTCACCCTGTTCCTAGCGCATCATCTACATTATTTCTTAGAGTTCTTTAGAGCTCCCTGGGGATTCCCCCTTCCTGATCCCCGGGCCACAAGTAATTGTTCTGCCTCCCTGATCCTTTTAAAGCAGCTGCTGCAGCAAGTTTCACCTTTGGATGCGTGTGACCTCGAAGGCACGAGAAAAATCCTTCTCAATTACACTGGACAGCTCGTAAACAGATTCCCAAACCCTCCCGGGCCCGTGTGCACACGCCAGGGCTGGAAAAACCCCGCGGTGCCGGTGTCTGGGCTGTGGATCGGGAGAGGCTCCCGGGCTGGACCCGCTGGTGGCACAGCGATTTGGATAAGGAGGTGGGGAACAAAATAACATCACACCTCAGCCTTGCAACTTCATCTCGTCCTCCCTCACACCAGAGACCGAGGGCTCTGCTTTGCAAAGCTGAATAAAACAAAAGCACAGAGGAGGCTGGCTGGGCGTGCTGACCTTCTTTTCAGATTTCAAGCAACTGGAAAGTGAATCTCGCTCAGAACTGGCCACGAGCCTTGTTTTCTCACGCAGAGCCATTAACCTCTAACTCACTGAATCAAGCAAACTGTTATTTGCTGGTATTAAAAAAAAAAACCTCCTGGCCTCGCTCGTTTTCTCCTGAGACATCTGAACATGGGTAAGCTCTGGCAGATGCTAATGGTTCCAACCTGCACAGGATACTGGGAGGAAATAAAAATGCACGCCCGGGGCGGGGGGGTTGCATAATGCAAAATGGCTGAAATGCAGCAGAAATTTGGAATCTGCCTCAATCCTTGGGAGGTGAAACAGGGGTGTTGCTTGCAGGGTGCTGCCTTTTTTGGGGGGTGGGCTGTTGGCTTCACCCCAGCCCTCAGGTGACCCTGTCTGGAGGCAGCTCTGGGCAGTGCTGAAATAAAAACAGGGTTGTCGTTCCTTCCAGTAAATTAAATGGAAATAATTGTGGCTTGCAGGCGTTTCCCTGGTGGGAGGCAGCTCCTGGTGCGTGTGATGCTCACACTGAGGGCTTGCCCCGTGCCAGGGGTTGGGCTCAGTCCTTGTGGGTCCCCTCTGCAGCAGGGCAGGGGCAGATTCCCCTCCCTGCAGGGGTCTCAAAGCCCTGTGGATGTGGCACTTGGGGACAGGGGGCGGTGGTGGCCTGGGCAGGGCTGGGGCAGGTTTGGACTCGATGTCTCCGAGGGTTTTTCCAGCCTGAAGCTGCTGTGGTATCTCCTCCCTGCTCTCCAGAGCCCCGTTCCCAGGGAGAACAACCCAATATCCAGATGGGAGCTGTGCCAGGAGGGGCAGCAGGGAGGGAGGAACTGGGCACCAAAGGTAACGTTTTTAGCTGCAGCTCCCACAGGAAATCTTCCCTTCCAGCTCTGCAGAGCTCCAGCCACTTGTGGCTTTTCCTTTCCCTGGTTCTTTCTTTGCCTGTCTTTGGCGGAGGAGAAGAAACGCAAAGCTGGCTCTGGAATCCCTCACCGTGAGCCAGGTGCAGGCAGAGCGCTCCTGCTCCATGCTGTGGAGAGGATTTTGGCCTTGCCAGGCTGATCAGAGGGAGAGGTTTAGGTGAGAACTGCAGCCAGGGCACTGCAAACTTCTTTCTGCCCAGGGGGAGCAGCACCCGGGGGGCTCTGAGAAACAGGAATCCACAGAGAAATCAGGTGGTGTTTGTTCAGCAAGGCTCTTTTTTTTTTGACAGAGAATTGAAATATTGAGCCAATTAAAATGCCAAGGACTTCTCAAAACATAGACTTCACAGAGAAAATACGACTTCAGCAGCAGATGATGTAAGCAAATAACAAATCCTGCTCGCTGGCATTAACTGAAAGTGGTTATAAATGAGCAGGGTTGGGTTTTTTTTCCTTCTTATCCATTGCTTCAAGCAGCCACTCAATAAAAATGTAACTTGCAGCTCAGTGCTGAAGGGTTTAAGGTCTGTGTGTGGGGTGGAAGGAGCGGCTCGGATGCGCCAGCGCCTCGCGGTGTTCTCTCATCTATAAAGTGAGGAGCCAAAAGACAGATGGTGGTCTAAAGGTCAGCACAATAGAATAGCAGGATTTACTGATTCCCCTCAGAGTTTATGATGCGAGGAAGATCTCTTGTTTCAGCTGATAAGAGTTTCAAAGAGCCGCCGTGAACTCTGAGGGAGGAGGAGGCCGCCGCGGGGTCGGGCACGATCCATCCGCCGCTTCCTCCCGGCTCCGGGAAATAATTAACCCGACTCCGGGGTTTTTATTTTTCATTTTTGTGCCACAATTCGTTCTGGGGTCAGGAGGAAAAGGAGTTTTTCCTCCTCCCCACGGCGTGTCACCGGGGATGTTTGCAGGCAGCGCAGCCTCCCACCTGCAGCGGGGAAATGCCGCCGTGGGCTGGGGCGAGACGCGTCCTGTGCCAGACACGGCACGGAGCCCAGCAACGCTGCTGGGCTGCCCTCTGCCCTTCCCTCCCCGGGAAAATAAAGACCTCTGACTTATTTTAGTCAGTGAATTAGAAACTGTAAAATTGTGCTGAGGCATTGCTGGGAGCAGGAGGGGGAGAATGGCTGGGAGAGAGGTTTGCTCGGTAATCAGCCGAGCTGGAACTGCCTGTTCTCTGCAGCCACCGTGGACACCCAGAGGGGTTTTTATTTTTCCTCCTGAAGGTCAATAAAAAAAAACCCTCACCTTTTTTTTTTCCCATTTTTATTTTATGTGATATTAGAAAAGCTGAATCACGGTTTAGTTCCAAAAAAAAAAATCTTATTTAACATTTTTTTTTGACAGGCACTTGAGGCTCCTTCCACCCCGCTGCTACAGGCCCCGGGCTTTTATCACATTTCTGCTGCCTCTGGTAAAGCCTTGTTCTCCAGGTGCAGGGGCTGCAGGAAAGGCACAACGAGGTTTGTTTGCTTGTTTCCCTGGCTGCCAATGTTTTTACAGAGCTGTTGAACTGCACTCGCCGGGTTTTACCTTGACACTTTCATTTGGAGGCAATCTAATCTGTTCTGACTGCGGATCTGGAAGTGGAAGTCCCAGTGCACGGCAGAAACAAGGCATAAATTTCATCACTCGTGACCCATTATCAGGTTTTTGGTTTGTTTTTGTTTTTTTTTTTTTTTTGAGTCTGCCACTTCAGAAACTGTGTGTTGTTCCACTCCAGGTGCTTTAACAGCTCATTTTCCTTCGGCTGACACTGCTGTGTCACGGTTCATGTCTTCTCTGACATGAAGCTATCAGGTTCTTCCATTTACTCTTCCATTTTATCCCTGCTTACAAATGAGGTTTAGAGGAGCTAAAACCTCTCCGTGGCCGAGGTCTCTCGTTTGAGCAGTGCTGCCCTTTGCATTTTATAATTGCTGCTGTACGGCTCCACTCGAAGGGCTGAACATCCTGCAAGATACTCAGAAAAATTTACTGCTTTAAATAAAGACTAGAAAGACAAAGCGGTTTCGGGTGCATCGGCGAGCCTTTCGTGGATTTATAAATTCCTGGAAAATGAAAATATTTCACAATTTCCCAGTGTTCCTGGGAACAGATTGGCTTCAAAGCTAGACCAGAATTTGGGGTTTTTTGGTGCTCCTGGTGTCTCTGGTGTGTGCCCTGCCCTTCCCACCCTCTGCTGAAGGCAGGGCAGGAGCCAGGTGCCCAAAGGCCGGGCTGGAGCCCCGCTGGTGCCTTCTCCAGGCAGCACAAAAAACTGGAGGTGTCACTGTCTGCATTAATATCCCCTCATCCCCTGCGTGCAGTCATCTGGTGTTTTTTCACCCAGCTCACACAGATTTTATTTTAAAATGTGGCAGGAGCATGTTTTTCTCCGGCTGCACCCATAAATAGAGCAGGGGGGGGCTGGAGCACCGTGCCACGGGCTGCGGAGGACACGCAGCGTTTGTCACCTCGCTGGTGGCAGCGTGAGTCACCAGGGCCAGGCTCCCCTCCACGAGGGAGGTGTTGGGCAGCCCGGCCCACGGAGACAACTGGGAGCACTGGGGGGAAGGCTGACGTCAGCCAGGGCCCCGCTCCAGGGAATGTTCCCCCAGCGTTGGGGTTTTGTGAACGGGGCCCTGCCTGTGCCAGGAGCTGGGGGAATGCAGAGAGAGGGGTGCCTGTGAATGGACACCAGGGCTCTGCGGGGAAACCACTCAGCACAGCTGAGCTGGGACCAGCAGGGCTGGACTGGGACCAGCAGGGCCGGGCTGGGGCCAGCAGGGCTGGACTGGCTCCAGCAGAGATGATCTGGGTCTCAGCAGAGCTGAACTGGTTTTATCAGAGCTGAACTGGGTCTCAGCAGAGCTGATCTGGATCCATCAGAACTGATTTTTGGGTCCCACCAGAGCTGATCTGGGTCCATCAGAGCTAATTTGGGTCCATCAGAGCTGATTTTTGGGTCCCAGCGGAGCTGATTTTTGGGTCAATCAGAGCTGATCTGGGTCCACCAGAGCTGATCTGGGTCCCACCAGAGCTGTTGTGGGTCCCAGCCCCAGCCCCTGCAGGTCCCCAGCCCTGGGGGTGGGTTCCCAACCCTGCCTTGCTTTCCTTCCCTCCCAAATCCTCACAATTATTCCTGTCCTTTTGGGAACAACTGCCTTTTCCTTTCTGTGCTCCAGACAAGTGGTTTATGAGACAAACAGGGAATCTGCCCCTCCTGTGGGTCAGGAAAACCTCACTCCTCCCCGTCACCAGGAGCTGCAGACACGGGGGATTCAGCACAGCTTGGGGAGATTTGATGGTGAAGGTGTTGTAGGAATGTCCAGTGTGTCCTAATTGGGTAATTAGTGCCAAAGCTCTGATTGCCCACCTTGGGAAAACCCTGGGAGGGCTTTTCCAGCCCCACTGATCCGTGGGGTGTGTGCTGTGCTTTCCCCCTGAGAGGATTCCAGTGGGATACAGGGGCAGCTCCAAGCCCCAGGGTGGGGACAGCACCAAATCTCAGGGTGGGGGCAGCATCAAATCCCTGGGTGGGGACAGCCCCAAGCCCCAGGGTGGGGACAGCTCCAAGCCCCAGGGTGGGGACAGCTGAGACCTTGGCCAGTTCTCCATCTGCCCTGGGGGATTTCCCCCCAGACCCCAAACCCTAATTTTGTTTCTCCCAAGGTGAGGGATCCCTTGGTGCTCCTGAGCTCCTCCCCAGACCTGACCCCGTTCCCACAGTGCCCCCAAACTGCCCCAGGAGCTGCCCTGGCCCTCAGGTAAAACCCTCGTGTGATGAATTATGGATATTACAGACGTCGTCTCTTCTGCTGTTTCTTTTTCTCCTTTTGGCTTCTGTGAATAATCCCTTTGCTGACAGTGTTTGATGATGCTGTTTGCCTGCAGCTGCCTGTGCTCTCGGTGCTGGGAGGTTTTCCCTGGGAATTAGATATCACTGAGATATACAAGTGCTGCTCCAGCCAGTCCTGCCTCTGACAAAGGAACAGCGATGTAATGGAGTTTTTTTCAGTGTTCTATTATAACTCCACCATATATTACTTATACACTACCTACCTGGGGGTAATATATTTATTTTATTCCCTGGCAATTCCAAATTGCCTGGGGGGGAAAAAGACAAAAAAAAAACCCCTTCGTTAAAAGCAAAAATTATAAAAAATTGTTATTTCATCCCAGAACCAACAAAGTAGCTAATTTGACCTCACGTTAAATATTTCATTTTAGTTGCTAAGTGATTTACTATTTTTTAACATAGCACAACGTTCAAAATGAAGTATTTGGCACCAAGCATTTTGATGAGGAAGAAATGTTGCCTAAGCACGAAAAAATTAAGACAACTCGTGGCAATTGATGGAAGCCGTGCAGGATTTGTCAGCCTGCAATGGGGTTTTTTGTTTTGTTTTGTTTTGTTTTGTTTTTTTCCAAAAGGAGAAGTTTGTTAAAAAACTTTTCCCCAGCTCAAGGTCAGGCCAGCCACACACATATACCATGCCGAGCGTTCAGTCAGACCTGCCGAGATTTATGGGCTGAAGGGAGGAGATTTATCCTCGGTGCCTGCGCTCCCTAAAATGTAGTAAATAGTAACCCCTGAGGGAGAGCTGCTGGGGGAAGCTCCAGAGGTGGAGACGTGATTTCCATCCCACCACCACCCCCAGCCTGAGCTGCTCTTTATTTCATCTGTCATCAAAAACGTGCTGGGTTTCCTTGGGGTTTTTTTTGGGTTTTTTTTTTCATGATCACAGAATCCCAGAATAGTTCAGACCTTAAATCCCATCCTGTCCCACCCCTGCCATGGGACACCTCCCACTGTCCCAATGTCCAGCCTGGCCTGGGACATTCCAGGGGCAGCCACAGCTGCTCTGGGCTCCTTGCCTTGCTCTCCAGGTAGATTTGCTCCCCTGGTTTCTCTCTTTTCTCTCCAGGTAGTTTTGCTCCCTTGTTTCTCTCTTTTCTCTCCAGGTGGATTTGCTCCCCTTGTTTCTCTCTTTTCTCTCCAGGTGGATTTGCTCCCTTTATTCTGTTTTTTCTCTCCAGGTGGATTTGCTCCCCTTGTTTCTCTCTTTTCTCTCCAGGTGGATTTGCTCCCTTTATTCTGTTTTTTCTCTCCAGGTGGATTTGCTCCCCTTGTTTCTCTCTTTTCTCTCCAGGTAGTTTTGCTCCCTCGTTTCCCTCTTTCCAGCTGAGCCCTGTCCCCACGATGATGCAAAGGAACCCATTTGGGTGACCTCACCTGTCAGGAGAGCTCTGACGTCACCTCTCGGCCACCCCAAATTAAAACAATCCAATTTCTGTGGATTTTGTGGCTGTGAATCCTCACCCAACGTGCCAGGGAGGGCAGCTGGGAGGGAGGGACGTCCAACCCCCTGAGTGGGATATTTTGAGGGAGGCATCACTAAAACTGCAGCAAAGTTGTGTTTCTCTCCCGGCTGGGAGCTGGGACACGGTGGCACCTTTAAAAGGAATTATTTTTTCAGCACGTGGGTATTTTAATCCTTTCTTTACATTCCCTTTTAGAACCACATTTATAATTTAAAGCCCACCTCGGCGTGCCTTAATCCGAGACTCTCGTTTGATTTTATTTTATATCTGCGATATAAATCTTTGCTCCTTATTTTAGCTTTGTCTGGAATGCAACCGCTGAGGAACATGCTAAAGATGTCTCTGATTTTCTGTCAGGATCAGGATTTTCACAGAATTCAGTGTAAGGTAATGCTTCTTCAGTCTAGTTCTCACATTTTAAGAATAAAAGTCAATGAAATGCCACTACAGATATATTTTTTTTTTGGGTGCTGTAAATCGCATTTTGATGACTCTTCCCTCCTGAAGCAGCCCTCCTTCAGCACTGCCAGGAAGCCTCTCTTGTTGCTTCTAGCAAGAATTGTCATGGTGATGCATTCTGTTGACCACATTTTTGAAACACAGATTGTTTCTAATTTTGTTTCTCCAATTTACTCTGGGCACTGCACCATCTCTGTTCCAGTCCTCGCTCTCTGTTCTGGGGAGGGTTTTTTTATCACGACGAGCCGTGAAAATCCACGCGGGGGGATCTGCCCCCGGCCCCTGCACGTGTGCCAAACGTGCAGCTCCGCACAGGGCCCCGTGTGAGGAGCCCTGGGCAGCTGGGAAAGGGCCCAGCCTGCAGGAAAAGGGGCCTGGGGGCATCTCCTGCCTCTGCACAACCCCCTGACAGGAGGGGACAGCCAGGGGGGTCCTGTTCTCCCAGGAAAGGAGAGACGGGCTGGGAGGGAACGGCCTCAAAATGGACCAGAGTGGCTCAGGGTGGACAGCAGCAGGAATTTCCCCGTGGAAAGGGTGCTCAGGCCTTGGAATTGCCCAGGGAGGTTTGGATCCCCATCCCTGGAGGTGTCACCTGGAGGTGGCACTCAGAGCTCTGGGCTGGGGACAAGGTGGGCATCGGGCACAGCTTGGACTCGTTGGGCTGGGAGGAATTTTCCAGCCTCGTGATTCCGTATTTCTGGGATTGCAGAGGGTCCCTGTGTGTCCCCTTGCAGGAGGGTGACCCTGCAGCCACCACAGGAGATGCCCTTGAGGCGCAGAAAGGGAAGGGCAGAGCCCAGCAGGGCTCAGGGATGGCCGGGCCTCCGGGGGAGAGGCCGGGCCGTGCCCTGAGGAGCTCTCAGCCCTCAGAGAGCCTGGCAAGCTTTTAAGTGAGCTGAGAGCTCCACGAAGAAATTAAATTTGGCAGTGAAAGTGCAGTACTTAGGTTCCTCTCAAGTAGTCTTGAGATATAAAAGCGTTTCTGTGGGAGTTCTTGGCTGAGTGTGAGGGCTGGGAGAGGAGTCCAGCAGCCCGTGGAGAGCTGCTGCTTGGTTTGCTGCATCGTGGCTCCGAGAGGGAGGGCTGGCCTGGATTTGAGTGGGGGGATTTCTCCTGCGTCCATGTGAGGGCAGAGGGTCTGCTCAGGGGCTGGGAGGAGCCTGGAGCTGCCAGCAAACCCTAAATGCAGAGTGGCTGCGCTGGGGCCTAAAGCAGCAGCGCTTCTGGGGGGGTTCTGCTTCCTCCTGCACAGCCCTGCTCAGCCCAGGCCTCGGGGATGGAGGGGCAACATCAGACATCCCAAACCCCCTGAAAGGGGCTGGGATGTGAGGCCACCATCAAACATCCCAAAGCCCCTGAAAGGGTCTGGGATGGAGGGGCAACATCAGACATCCCAAACCCCCTGAAAGGGGCTGGGATGTGGGGCCATCATCAAACATCCCAAACCCCCTGAAAGGGGCTGGGATGTGAGGCCACCATCAAACATCCCAAAGCCCCTGAAAGGGTCTGGGATGGAGGGGCAACATCAGAGATCCCAAACCCCCTGAAAGGGGCTGGGATGGAGGGGCAACATCAGACATCCCAAACCTCCTGAAAGGGTCTGGGATGGAGGGGCAACATCAGACATCCCAAAACCCCTGAAAGGGGCTGGGATGGAGGGGCAACATCAAATGTTCCAACCCCTTTAAAGGGGCTGGGATGGAGGGGCAACATCAAATATTCCAACCCCTTTAAAGGGGCTGTGCAGGAGGGGCAACATCAGACATCCCAAACCCCCTGAAAGGGGCTGTGCAGGCGGGGCAACATCAAACATCCCAAACCCCCTGAAAGGAGCTGGGATGGAGGGGCAACATCAAATATTCCAACCCTCTGAAAGGGGCTGGGATAGAGGGGCAACATCAGACATCCCAAACCTCCTGAAAGGGACTGGGATGTCGGGCCACCATCAAACATTTCCAACCCCCTGAAAGGGACTGGGATGGAGGGGCAACATCAAATATTCCAACCCTCTGAAAGGGGCTGGGATGTGAGGCCACCATCAAACATCTCAAAGACCCTGAGAGCCCGGATTCTCAGTTTCCCACCCTGTCCTGAGGGCTGGGATTGCTGGGCACTGCAATCCTGGAACGGGCTGGCTTGGAGAGACCCCTGCACCCCTGCCAGGGGCAGGGACATGGAGCAGCTTTTTAAGGAATCAGATGAAATCAGACCATCCAGGCTCCAGGAGAGAGCTGCCACAGCTCCCTGGGGATGGGGAGCAGGAGCAAGGTGAAATCTGGGCAGTTTCCCAAGGTGCTGCTCACATCCACGTGGCTGCTGGAGGGGATGGGCTGTGTCCAGCCACGGGCAGGCACAGGGAAACACCTGGGACAGCATCTGTGGGTGGAGAAAAACAGCTTTGTTTCTGCATGGGGAGTGTTATTTCTGCATGGGGAGTGTTATTTCTGCACGGGGAATGTTGTTTCTCCACGGGGAATGTCGTTTCTGCTCTGCCTAATCTCCACAGGCAGAGCTGTCCTGAGTTTTTCAAATAATGAACCCGAGCATGTTTTGCATATTATATACCCAAGAATATGATGCTTTTCTTCCGTTGTTCGAGGAGTAACAAATTGAATTTGAGGAATGCTGTTGGTTTTGGCACGGGTTCAGAGAGAACATTCCGAAGGAAAAGGAAATCCTTCAAGGAGAAGCGGCAGAGGGTGGAAGCTGCTGGGTCCTTGTTTCCATCCCCACGTCCAGGGGTTGGCCCTGCTCTGGGATCTGTGGGGGAGCAGCCCCAGGGGTTTGGGAAGGCTGAGCTCCACCTGCATGGCAGGTAATGCCAGGCTGCATGAAAATGGAAATATTTTCTGTATAAACAGAAAATTCGAAGGGAAATCTAAGAACACGTGGGAGCAAAGGATTGAAAGGTGTCTTGGTGAAAACTCAGCTCGGGCCAAGGCTGAGGAACAAGCACGGGACATGAGGAACAAGGTCCCAGGATGTGGAGGAAGACGTGTTTGTTTTCAACAAAAATCTTGATTTCTAAGGGGTGGCAATTCCTTATAGTTTATACAAATGTCACCAAGGTTTGTTTGTTTTTTTTAAAGTTATGAGAACATTTTGCCATCAGCTCTCCAGAAATGTGAATGATTCCATCATTATTGCACAGCCTTGTTTGGCAGCAAAGAGGAGTGTGGAGGAGCTCCTGAACCGGAGTGGTGACACAAAGTTCTGTGATTTTAGTGCAGGAACCAGCAATTGCAGGATCCAGCTCGATGGGAATCTGTGGAATCAGGTTCTGTGGCTGCGTCCCCTGTTTTCCCCATCGCGGGCACTGCTGTGCCTTTATCCCCACGTTCTGCAGGAGAAATAAAAATTCCCAAGGGAGGAGAGGAGAGGAGAGGAGAGGAGAGGAGAGGA
>VXBN01013254.1:0-49372 GCA_013397395.1 Sinosuthora webbiana
TGCGGGGCCTGGCCGGGGAGGCCTCGGGGGCTCTCCCGGAGCTTCGGGGGCCGCCGTGTGGCAGCCCGGGCGTGGGGAGCGCAGCCCGGCCTGGGCAGGCCCCGCTCAGGCGCCGTTGGGGTTTGGCGCGGGAGGTTCCTGTGCTGGAGCTGCCCCCGGGAGCCCCGAGCGGGCGCTGGGAATGGCCGCTTTTCACAGGCCCTCTGCGCCCTCACACCGCGCTCTCCCAACCACACCGACCGTCTCCACGCAAAACCATGAGCAACTTTCAGGTTAAAATAGCTGCAAGGCAGCCTTGCTGTGGGATTGAACAGATACTATGTGACTTTAGGACTGTGGAGGTGTGGCATCGTCTCCGAGCTTTGTTTCTGGCCGAGTGTTAGTGAGTGTATAGCAAATCCCTTTGCTAATCCCCGTTGAGGCCTTTGCATTTCTAGCAGTGAGATAATGATAAAATTTGTCTTTTTATAGTGCGTATTAATAGTCATACACTGGGATACACTTACTATGTGTCATTTTATCAGCCCTGATTGGTATTTTTAGCCCCCATTACTGCATTTGAAAAAGAACAGAAAATGGGTTTTCTGTTGTTTATGCATCATGATCCACGTGATTAAATGGCTTTAAAGAGAGCTGTAATGGCTGTTCTCTTGCTATCTAATTTAGTGAGAAATAAAGCTTGATCTGCCTAATATTGTCTTGATCTTATGTTTATTTAAGTAAACAGGATTCTGATGTAAGACCTCTCTTTAGAGGTCTCTTGGGAAATTAAAATCATCCTGTGTTCACACTGACAAGAAGTTCTGGCTATCCTTCCAGTGTTAGAAGAAAGGTCATACGACTTTCTTCTGCAAATATGTAACTGCTACTAATCTTAGGCAAAAAACTCAACCTGCCTTTCACCTATCCCACAGTAAGTTTGCTACAGCCACTTCCAAGGGAAAAAGATGACTGTGAGCAGCAGGGGCAAGGAGAGATGCAAATAGCTATCAGAAGAGTTGTGATTAGCCAATGTATATGCTGTGTTTGAAAGACAAAAATAATTAACAATTCCAATGGAATTACTGCTAAGAGAGCAGCCCTTTTCCTCAGAGGCCCTGGCTGGTTTGCACATGGGGGTGGTCCCATGGTCTGTGAGCTTTTGCACAGAGGTAGACAGGAGATTAAAATCTTCCTGAAAATATCCGTATAGGGTCTTCCTTCCATGAGTTCTTCTAGGACTCAGGCATCATGTTTACCTGTTTTTTTTTTTGTTTTATGGTGTGGATCTAACAGCTGAACCTTCCCCTCCAACAGACCCAGCTGAACTCCAGTCCGTCACAGCTCTCGCTGAAGCTCTGGGTACATGTTTTTTCCTGAAAGGGCTTTGTTCTACTTCAGAAGTTCACAGTTTCATTCCTGCAATAGGGAAAGGCACACTTGCTGCCCAGATGGAGGGGAGAGGAGCTGCTCTCATTCTCCCATTTGCATTCCCAGAAGGTTTTGCCTCACTCAAGTCAGCTGGGGGAGTGAGGGCCGTAGTCCAAGCCGAGCTCAGCCTGCTGGGTGTTTCAAATGCATCAGGTAGAAAATGGGCAAAGAGGTGGTCTGCAGAGTAGAAATCTGTCAGATCGTCACAGCCCCTGTGCAACATCCCAAATTCCCTACAGGTGCATGGAGCCCCAGTCCAGCCTGCAGAGAGATGCATGAAGTTGAGTACACAAGTGGAGTGTTAAGCTGGACCGAAGTAAAGCTCTTGAAACCTGCTACCCACTCAAAATTTTCTGTTTTATATCAGTCTCTCTTTGTTATCTTGCTTGCACTTTTTTCCAGAGCAAGAAAGTAATGAAGGAGAGCTGCAGCTCTGGTATGAGTGTTCCATAGTCATCCAAGCATGTGGAGACACTGTGTGTCTGGGAGTGAAGCAGATGCTCATTTCTGAGTAGGTTTTGGAGATATTGTGGTAATGCAGAAAATAATTACCAACGATTCTTTCATGGATCAGCATTTGCCATTACAGGGAGAATTAATACCTGCTCTGAAGAGATGGCAGAACTCAGACCATCATCACTGTATGCACCTTCCCTTTCCTCCTTAGCTGTTATCCATTTCTTCTGCTGCTGCCATCACAGGTAATTTTTCATGTCTCAGCTACGTATGTTGCATGTGCCTCATGTTTGCATATATGAACCTAAAATTCAGGATCTTACAGTTAATCTGCAAACCTGAATAACTCTCAGTAAACACTGCTGCAGCTGACTTGTTTTTCATGTGGGCATCCCCTGAAAACAGGCAATACATGGAAGTCTTATACTACCAGTGCTTTGTGTGTTTCTGTGTGTGTGACCTCCAGTCAAAAGCCCTACCATTCAATTATAACCTTTCTGTTATTTCCCATGCCTTTTGAAACAGCCTCTAGCTGTGACACTGTGACAAACAGAAGCTAAACAATGCTATTAAAAATGCATCATGTGTGTTCTGCCATATTAGATAACATGGCCACAATTCATCACCCACTAATGCTGCCAGTTCACAGCTTTGCCAGTGCAATCTCCTTCCCATGTTTGCTTTGGACAATTTAAGAGGCTACACTTCACCTTTCTTCCTTTTCACCTTTGTTTTTTACCTTTATTCATTTCTCTGAAAATGGTGGTCTGCAGCATGGATTGGATGTAGCTCATGTTTCCCAGTTTTCCTAAACTGTAATTCACTAAGAAGCCAAGCTGGAAAACAGTTGGGGAGGTTGATAGACACTCTTTTAGTGGAAAGCAGATACCCAAGTCGCTTGTTCTCTCTGAGGCCACTGCTGTACTGTTAGGAGCTATTACCCTTCCCTTTGTCCCATCAGCTTATCCACAGCTTGTGCTCCCCATCCTTTGCCACTCTGAGACTGAAGAGTTCTGCTCCCTCAATGGTTGCACCCTTTCAGGGCTGGGCTGAAGGTTCACCAGCCTGGTGTTTCTCTGTTTGTCAGTGGAACCCAGGCCTGTCACCATTCTAGTTTTCCAGCATTAGCATTATAGCAGTGGGCAGAACACCTGGTTTTTACCACTGGAGCTGCCCCACTGTGAGTGCAGGGCCAGCCGGGGTGAGGTGTCTCCCACAGCGTGCTGCAGGTGTCCGCCTGTTCTGCTGCCTGAGCTCCGTGGGCATGAGTCAGCTCTGGTCCAGGAGCCATCTGGCTGAGCAGCGCCGTGCTGAGCTCATCAGGCTGCTCCCGGGAAAGGCTTCTTCACTCAGGCAGAACATTTGCAGCACCTTGGCACTTCATCCGTGTGGAGAGAGAGGTGGGAAAGTGACCGTTCACATACCTCCAAGGAGCCTTGCCTGCATTTCTTCACGTCCTCCCAAATGGAGAATGAGCTGTAAAATTGTAGCTACTGCACAGTGGGGTGACTCAGTGCAATGCTGGGAGAGTGTGCTGTGGTACTGTATCAGGGCAGACAGTCCTGAGCTCTGTTATCCTGGCCAACCGCATTCATGAAACGGAGCCTATTTTAGCCACTCGCCAACTGCAGGCTCAGAAGCAGAGACCACAACAGCTCGCTGGCTTTGACCTCACTGAAATGATGATCCCTGACTTTTACCCCTTGCAGGCAATGTTGCCTTAGTAATTTGGGGTTGCCCAGCTTTCTCCTGTCAACCAGTGCCACATCAAAGCAACACAGCTGATGCACATGCTCAGGCACAGATCTTTTTTTGTGCTCTCAATCCAGAAGTGCTCTGTGAGTCCTCCTGAGTGCTGACCCTTTTGCTCTTCCTACATAATTTTTACCTTTGGTCCCTGAACACAGTCTAGCACAGCATTGGTGGGGGCTGGAGCTGGGCATGCTCTTCTCTAAGGTTCCACAGTAGGTGGTCAGTTTTCCTTTGGAGGGAGGGCATTCACAAAGGGCCATGTTAAGCCCTGTCCATCTTATATATACTGTGGCTCTGCCCTTACCTGGGGAAAGGTGAATTCTTGGAGCTCTCTTACAAGTGGTAATTGCTGGGATGTGGAAAACTGATGAGAATGAGGCAAATTGTAATTTTAGAGTGTGGATTTTCCTGGCCTCCCGGCCTGCTAACGCACAAAGTTGCTGATAGCTTTGGTTTTGCTTAGACTTTACTGCACTATCAAGTGCAGGAACGGTTTTTACTGCGCTGGGTTGTGGCCTGTGGTTAATGTAAAGGGAGAACTTGCCTGCAGGCGAGAGGCCTGCTATCACTGGCCTGCCTGAAACACCCTGTGCCTGCATCCTCTGCTGCACCTCCTCTGTGATGGTGGGGGGGTGATGTTTGAGACAAGCACGGCGTTCTCCAACCGCAGGTACGGCACAGGTCAGCCACAGTCACGCTCTTCACCCCAGTCCATCTCAGCCTCTCCAGTGAGGGTTGTGCTCTTGCACCCACACTCTCCAATGCCCCCTGAGCAAAGCAATCCTTCCCCTGACCTTGCTCTGTTACACACGCAGCAGATCTGTGTGTCCATGTGTTTGCTCAGATCAAGAGGGTTCTGGATCTCACTGCCCATAATGTTCTTCCTGCTTTTGGCATTGATGGACACAGAGCTCAAAACGACCAAACTGCGAAGCAGGCAGCCCTCAAAATGCTGTGACGGCGACAGCGAGGCCTCTGCAGACTCAGCATATAAAATAGGTCACTAGCGGAGGCATTTCACTCACACAGCTCCATGTGCCCGCCTTTCCTCTTCCTTGCCCTTGAAGTTATTTGCATGTAAACAAGTAAAACTAATACAAGGGATAACAAAGTGACGGTGAGGAATGGTGAGGGGAAAGGGAAGTGTCCCCAGTCCAGCTCTGGAGATTGCATCCTCACAGATCCTGCCAGCTGGCTCCCCAAAGCCCTGATCCTGGTGCTGCTGCAAAAATAAAGGCCCATTGAGAAGTCTGGCTCCAAATTAGCATTTGAATTCCCTTGTAGCCTGTTGTCAGATGGGCAGGAGGTGGGTGCTAGTCTCGGTTGCTCAGCGCTGATACACAAAGGTGGCTTTAAAAAGTCCTTATTTTTCTGGGGGGAAAAATGCATTGCTCAGACTGTGGATACTTTCGTGTTGTTTGTTTGTTTGTTTGTTTGTTTGTTTGTTTGTTTTCTTTCCCTCTCCCATTTTTCTCCGTTTCACCCCTTTCCTGGGTCAGGCTGAGCCACAGATATACACGTCTGGGTATTGTTAGCCCTGTCTGACCTACTTCTCTCCCTCCCCTTGGCCCCGTGTTATGGATGCTGGTGCTATGGAAACCTGCTTGACATGCCAGTGCCACAAAGCCGGGGTCACCAGCTGCACCCTCCTTTCCCGGCCCCACGGGAGTTTCCCTCCCAAACACCTCCCCAAAGAAAGTTAGCAGCCTTGCTTCCCCGGGAAATTCAAGGGTGTCCTCCATCCGTCCCACCAAGCCGTGCTCCGGAGGGACTGGGGTGCTCTTCCGTGGCCTTCGGGGCACCGGTGCTGTTCTTCCTCATGCCAGGGCACGATACTTGGGTCTGGTGGCCACTTGTAAAGCCGCCGCTGCCTGCACCAGACCTATCCCTGCCCGTATCCGGCACGGGCCAGCACGTCACGGATAGGGAAGTACACGTGGGTCCCTTGACGTTTTCAAGGTAATAAGCCACGAACTTGTGCAGCGTGATCCAAAAGCCTTGCGGGAACCTGGCTGGGATCCTGGGAACGGCGGTGGGAACACGGCGGTGGGAACGCCTGGCATGCCGGCGGTGCCTGCGGCGGGGACAGCTGCTCTGTCCGGGGACACAGCTCTGCACTTCCACCGTCACTCGCGTGGAACCCGCCCCGCCGGGGACAGAGGCTCGTTTACAAGTTCAGCCTCTGTTCCTGTGATAAAAGAGTTCTCGCTGATTCTGCGGGTTTCCTTTGCTCTCTGCTGGCCTCCTATCCGGCTGGCTGCTTATCCTGGGAGCCTGTGGGACTATCAGAATGGATTTGCTTCCAAACACCGCACGCCAAAGGTTCTTTCTCCCTGCTGCTGGCAATGAACTGGCAGCCGTAAGGGAAGGAAACAGGAAAGAGCTCTGGAGTCCGCAGAGCGCTTTGCTTTATGTCTGTTGTAAGTGTCCCAAGGAGATTCCTGCGAGGTTCCAGGACTCCCCTACCCGATACCTTAAAGCCACAGCCTGGCCCAGCACGGATCAAACTCAAAGCAGGCGGATTCGTGGATGAGTGCTGGAGGCCGTGGTTGTGCCGGCCGCCCGGTGAGCGCTGCCCCGGGCACGTCTCGGGGTGCAGCCAGCGGTGCTGGGGCACAGGCAGCGGGCCCGGAGCCGTCGGTGGTCGCTGCCCTTGGACACCCCCGGCCCCCCCGGGCCCGCCCGCGCTCAGCCGCGGGGCACCGGCGCCCTCTCCCGACGGCGGGGAAAGGCGGCGGGGCCGGGGCGGCCGGAGCGGGCACGAACCCCGGGAGGAGCGGAGACAGCACCTCGGGGGCAACAGGGACACGAATCCCGACGGGAGCGGGGCTGATGGCGTGGGGCTGGCGCCCATGGCCGGGGCAGCGGTAGGACCCTTCTTCTCAGCGCTGGCCCAGAGCCCACGGGAGCGCAGCAGTACCGCTGGCGGCTGGACCACCTTTAAACTGGTGCTCTCCGGGTGGGTTTTACACCTGCGGGACGGTGACCCGGGGTGGCATGTGCAGTTCCCCCCAGCACACCCTGTGCCAGCCCAGCGATCCCTCAGCACTTCTGCAGCAGGTTCAGATGGGCAAACTGGTGCCATACAGTGCCAGCACAGCATGCTGGGCAGCAGCATCATGAATTAAGTAAATCCCCAAATCATTGACTGTTTGAACCATCTGTCGGTGTAAAGTACTTTTCTTTGACTGATGAAGCAGCAGAGCAATGACAGCAGCCCTGGTGGAGGGGACCAGCTTCCCTTCTACTCGGGGCACCTGAAATGGCCCCTCTGACAGTGGTTTGAAGGGCTGATGATGTGCCTGTCATATTTTCTGTGGCAGAACTGGTGGTGGCAGCCACCAAGGCCAGAGCCTGACTGCGCCGTGCCAGGATTTTTAATGGTTTCTGTGCATCCAAGGGGAGAAGCCGGCTACAATCTCACTGCTGAATCATTAATTTCCCTCCTCTGAGTCATCCTGCGGCCCTGTCACACACAGAGCGGACACCAGCAGGGCTGAGGTGGGCAGTGGCTACAGGCTGATACAGCGGGTTTAGGAAACTGGTTGTAGGATAAAAGACAGAGATTGTGTCTACAGAACCACTAAGCAGCCACTTGGACAAACCCCAGAAAGCAGTTTTGATGCAGAGTCAGGACCTGCACCAGCAGCTGAGGCTGGTCCTTCTGCATTAATCCTCTTGGAGGTGACTGATTATACTGGTAGAAAGGTGAGGACTGGGGAAAAGTTCAGGAGATGGTAGGACCTGTTAATGCAAAGACTAAGTGAAATCTCACTGTGATATCTGTTCCTCCCTGACCTTGCTAAGGCACAGCCAGGGTTAAACCATGCTCAGACTTTTCTGAAATGTGTCACCAAAGATGCCAGGAGAAAAAGTTATTTATTTTGCTGTGACACCTGAGGATTCTGGTGAGGATGGGGCCCTGCTGCACTGAAAACTTCACAGACACAAGTGTTGTACAGTTATTTTTGTTTGGCTTTAAGCCTTACCCTGCAGTATTTGCCAGTTTCAATGCAGCAGCATGACTCCAGGACAGGATAGCCTGAAAGGGAAACGGACTGAGGGCTTTGCTGGGGAAGCCAATTTAAAATGCATGGAAGGAAAAGAAACAATGTGGAAAATTAATCATTTCCTCCAAAAAAACCCCTGCCTTTTGTTCTTACAGTCCAGATATGCCTACTGCTGGGAAAAGGAGGGGAGAGCAGTGAGCTTTTTAATGTGGTTGGACTGGCATCATGCTCATGCAATTATTTTCACTCTCTGGGTTTGGTATGAATTCGTCCCATAATGACACACGGAGCACTGTTGGTATTTCCTGAGCTGAAGCACTAGTGTGAGGGCATCAGTGGCCAAAAGCATCAGTATTGTGAATACTGGACTCCTGAAAATCCAGTCCCTCCTGATGCAGGAGGGACCTGAACACTGGGCAAACCACTTTTTGGTGCTTAGTGGCTCAGCACCCAACCCATGAGCTCAACATCTCCAAAAATCAGCTTCTCCCTCCTCCGAGGTCTCCTCCCATGCCACACACAGTCACAGGCTTCATTGGCCTGCATGTCAAGGAAACAAAGGCAGCCACTTTGCACTCGCACACTCATGTTTCTGTTCTCTGCAGACTCACAAAGAGACACCCAGGACAGCAAGTTCAGTGACCTTTTATTTGTGCCTGTTGTCACAGGGCCCAGTTCAAAGTGGCACACGCAGCAGTGGTGATGAGTTTGCACAGCCCGATTTACAGCAGTGGCTGATAACCAGCATGAGGGCACCAACAGACTTTTGCCCAACATATTGGTGGCTGCTCCAGTTCATCCCTCACCTCTTTTGTTATGTCTCAGCCCACATCGGGTTCCAAATAAATGCCTTTCTTAGGTGTGGGCCTTGGAAAACTGGCATGAATCTGTGTTCTGTGACTGGGCTGAGGGCAGAGCCGCTGGGGAATAGGGAACACATGGCACTTCCCTTTGGCAACTCACTGGGAAACTCAGATGGAGAAGAATTTGCTTTTATATGTCCTTGTTTGGGATTGTTGTTTCCACATCAGACACCATGGAGCTGCCAGATGTGGAGCAACTGGCACACAAAGTGCCATGGGGGAAAAACATCTCCTAGACAGCTCAGCAATTCCTGCCAGTGCTGGGCAGTGAGGAAGGAGGTGTTGAAAGCTCGAGTGAGGGTGGATTTCTCATTGAGGGCTGTCAAGTTGCAGCCAGTCTGTTAAGGCGGGCAGGAGGGGGCAGGAATTGAAGATGATGACAGTGATGAAGCACAGAGTGGGTCATGCTGTGAGAAGCTGGAGGACGTTCAGCCCCACATAGTGGGAGAGGAAGAAATGCAGGATGCCCAGGGCTGACACTGCAATGAGAATCCAGAGAACTCCAGCGCTGAAGTATATCGGGGCGAGTCTGACAGGAGAGAGGCAGCTGCTGACACTGAGCTTCCCTCGTGGGAACAGCTCCTTCCTCCCTGCAGAAGTGGATGGAAAGGCAGCCCCCCGCTGTCCCCTGCCCCTTACATGAGTCCCATGCCCTGCTGCCACCTCAAGGGAGCAAACACACACAGCCAAAGGGCCTTGTGGCAGCTCCAGCCTTGCCCAGTACCCGTGTTGCCCTGTATGCATGTTCACATTATGGCTCAGAGACAAGGCTGAGTCATGCAGGAACCCCGGAGCACCCAAGAGCCTTGAGCTTTCCCAAAGCACATTATGTTCCAAATACAATCCCCCCAGGGGTTACCATGTACTCCCCTGAGTGCTGCTGTGTGTGAGTGTGTAACTGTATGTGTGTATGTGTGTAGCTCCGTGTGTATGAGTGTGTCTGAGCATGTAAGAGTCTGCAAGAGTATAAGTGTGCAAGAGTGTGTAACTGTGTAAGAGTGTGTAAGAGCATGCTAGAGTGTGTGTGAGTGTGTTTACCTTTCTGAGGATGACGCCTTGTATCCCATAAAGTAGCAGTAGCGGGCGCAGAGATAGAGCAGACCCAAGGCTGCAGCCAGACCTGTGTTTAGGAGAGATCACAGTGACCATTTCCAAAGGCTTTTCAGAGCTGCTTGGAAGCAAGGATGTAGCCCAAAGTGAAGGAATAGAGACTCTGTGTCCTCTGGCTCTACCCTCCCACCAGAGACAGAATTACTGCTTTATTTGTTGTTCAGAAGTTGAGCAGGACCTGAGGACTGAGCCAGCATGCAGGGCAACAGATCCAGTGACAAACCATGTAATGGGATAGCCTCACCTTGATGGAAGAAGAGTCCAGCCTGCCACAGAAGTGCCAGGAAGATGGGAAAATACTCAGAGGAGTTCACCCTGGCAGGAAAGAGAAAGGTCATAAACTAGGGAAAGGAAGGAAGCTCTTCCTCTTTTGCTTCCCCTAGCAGTTTCCAGACACTGGAGGCTTTTACTTTTTAGACCTGATGTTGTCATAAAAAGTCTCCAGGCTTGATCCTTTTCCCACAGTTCCTGACCCAGCTTTATTCACAGAAATTAAACGGGAAAGAACAGGGTCTCCAGGGTACAAGAAATGAAGTAAAAGATTCCCAGGTCAGACTGTGCACAGGAAGGCTCAATGAACCACTCCCACTGCTCCTTCCCAAGTGCTGCAGCTCAAACCCTGCTGTCAGTGCCCCAAAGCCCCGAGCTGTAGGGAAGGTCTGTCCCTCAAGCAGACAAGGCCAGAGCAGCCTGGGCTTTGTGCAGGAGCTGGAGAGGGCTCATAACTGTTGGGGTTGTTTGTATGCCATACCCTGTCCTCCCAAAGGCACAGTAGCACCAAAAGATGCTGGATGAAGCTGAGTCTTGGACAGTGAAGGAGCAAATAAGGAGATGGCTGAGGGGATCCGGCTCAGTTGCTTTTTTTCCAGTGGTCAACTACAACAAAAGTGGAAGCTCCTCCCTCCCCACTGCAGCCCTGGTGCAGAAGTCACAGCAGAGATGCTGGATTATCCTCATCCCAGTTCCAGCTGAGATCTCTCTGGGAACTTGTCCTTCCCCATGAGTGAGATCCAGAGCAGGGCTGAAGCTGCCTGAGGTTTGGACACCACTTGGATAAAACCTGTCTAAGTCTCAGGACCCAAGGGTTATGTCTTTAGGAGCCCTACCTACACTGTACAGCAGAGATTCTTGTGTGGTTTCTATCAGCAGTGGCTGGTTTAGGACTCAAGAGCCAACCCAATCCTGATGTTGACTCTTCAATCCATTAATTAACCTTGAGTCAGGTAATTGCTTAATTACAGTTCTAGGAAAGGAATAGAAAAGCAGGGGAAAGGCAGTGCGGTTACATGAGACCTGACAAACATCAGGTAAGAGGAGTTTCTTACTGTGCTCGAAAGATCCTTTCAAATTCAGGAGGGCCTGAGATCTTTGGAGGTGAAATGCCAAACAACCTCCTAGCATAGATCACCTGGAGGAAGAAGTAGGCTGCAACAAAAGAGAGAAAAGTAGCAGTGGTCAGTCCTATGGCTGGGCATGGTAGAGTCAGGAGCTGGCCAGAGGCTGGGGAAAAAGATCTGCAGTCTCCTCCTAACCCCACACCCCGACACAGCAGAGAAAGTTAGAATAAAATCCCAGGTACTTTTTAGATAAGGAAAAGAAATTACCCAGAGCTATAGTGAAGCAAAGAATATACAGTCACGTACTACCAGTGTTACCTGCTTTCTTGCATAATCAGCAGACGGTAAAATTGTTACACAATTCAGATGCACTTTACACTGATGATGTCAAGGTTTTTTCATTCTTTTAATTTTTTCCTCTTCTAAATTCTGATATCTGTGTAGGGATGGAACTGATGCCACAGATAGCCAGCCAGACACTGACTTAAATTGTCATGTAGCATGGACCTGTGGCTGGGAGATGTTCCGTGTGACCCACCACAGTGCATCCTTCCACCTTTTCACACAGCAGAGCTCTTTGTATGCTCACATCTACATGCACTTCAGGAGCTGCTGTAAAGCCAAAGAGGGAAATTCTACATGTTTGTAGAAGGGAAAGATCTACCAAAAGATTTCTGAATAGAGGGGGTAGGTCAGTTCAGAGAAAGGGCTTCCCATGGACTCGTTTGCTTTCCAGAACCCAGACAAGATATCAGTTCACTGTCTGAAAAGCAGTGAAGTGCCATGTAACAGGAGACATTAAATACGAAAGCAAAAGAAAATCAGTGGAGTTAGAGTAGATTGAGCCAGCCAGTATTTGAACACATGCATCCAATAGTCCCTACCTTGTTCCAGGACTCCCAGGACTGTAACAGCAGCCAGCCAATGAATCTGATCCAACATACTGACTTTTTCAGACCCTAGAAAATCTTATTTCTTGATCAGAAATTCCTCTGGCCAGATTCAGTCCTTGCTGATGTGGCAGTGGAAGGTGTCTGACAGCCTAGTTTGTTCTAATTGAACAGACAAAGCAAAGATTTAGGCTGTGGTATTGACACCCAGGAGGAGCCTGGTGGCCGTTATCACACGCACTGTGGAAATGGAAATCAGTGGAGAAAGATTTAATGGAGTATTTCCGTTCCCACCCACCCTTTTCCAGCAACGGAGTTAAGAGGAAGTGAGTGGAAAAGCCAATACAGAGAAAAATGTGAAAGAGAAGGGAACTGGGAGCTGAATGGATGGACAAATCTCAGTAGCCCACTAATCCACTCCCCCCAGGGCATTTGCTTTAGGCCAGGGCACATCTCCTTTGCTGGTGTTGCAGGAGAAACCAAAGCTCTGCTTGGGCTGTTGTGTCACACCAGAGCACAGGCAGCATTCCAAGGTACATATCCCTGTGTACATAATCCTACATAGGCTCTGGATGGCATGTCTTGGGCACAGAGAAGGACTTATGACCACAACACTGAGACCCTGCATGAAAAACACTCTGAGAGGGTAAGAGAGGATGGGTTAAAGTTTAAAAGGTCTCTAGATCTGTCCTGCACACTGATATTTTATCTGGAGATGGGTCCTGCAGAATGACTGTCAGACACCAAGGCAGTTTCAGAGCCAGCCCTCATTCCAGAAAAGCTGGGAGATGTGCATTTAAGACTTCTGATCAATCCTCAGCCCATTGAATTCTCACCATAAGCTCCAGAGTGAGATCTTTGTGGGGAAAAACCTGCAGAATTCATCAGGACATAACAAAAAGAAAATTACATTTTCACGTGTCAGAAGAGACCCATTTATCTAGTTCTCATCTAAGAGCACAACATCTGGCACAGACAGAAGCTTCTGGGACCACCAGCTTTGTTTCCTTTGTCTCTCTTCTTCAAAAGAATTCTCCCAGCAGACCAGGGAAAAAGGAAAGCAGGTTAAGACAAAGTGATCGTTGAACACCACTGTTATAGAAAGTTATATTAAAGTAGTTTACAGAAATTACAATGTACACCTGATGTCTTTGATAGGCTTTCTAAGAAGCAATATGCTGGTTCTGGTTTTCTGCCCCTCTATATAAAGGCACCCAAAATGGCTATAACAATGTCCCAGCTTAGTATTTTTCCAAATATCAAATACACACCCCATTGGTTTTCAAACACCAGCGCTGAGATTAATTCCTTTATTTTGGAACTGAACCTTTTTCATTGCAGAAATATGAGGAACATTGTGTTTTGTTTTCTTCTATTTAGTTGTCAAAGAAATTAAGAACTCCCCTGTGTCAGCTCAAAAAGGGCAGAGGTCTTGCAGTGCTTAATGATGTTTGGTTTCCCTCTGCTCCTGTCTGATAACAGCCTGCTAGTGAACGAAAATAAAGTAAACAACTGAACAGAAAAGATCTGAGCTTACGCCTCCATCAGATGACAGTGCACTGTGAGCTGCATCAACAGTGTCAAATGTGTGCAATGGAATCTGGGCCAGGAGGAGCTGCACAGGCTGCCACAGAGCATTCCTGCTCTCCAGATCATCACTAAACACAAAACACTTCTAGAGTCATCATCTAGCATGGTCTAAATATAATAAAGGCCAATAGAAATATGAATGAATAAACAAGCACACGTGTTCCCCCCTCCTCCTCCCTCCTCCAAAAGCATAATTTTTCTAGCTGTTTTTAAACTCCCGAAGAGCGCAACACTTTTCTTGTCCCTGTTTCTCACCATCAGAACTCACTTTATTTTCCATTCTCCCTCAGTGCTCACAATGAACAGACACACGTACCCTGGTCCCAGCACCAAATGCCCCTGGGTGAGACTGCCATGGGTGGGCAGCTTCCACACCCGCGGACCACAGCGTATTGTGAAACCTCACCCTCCGAGGCTGACACAGGCGAGTTCCCTTCTAGGCAAAGGCAAGTCTTGAAGTTCCAGGTGCACCTCAGGGTGGATTTGCTGAGCAGGAGCTCCTGAAATGCTGTACCCCTCTCCCACTCCCTGGCTCTGCACTCCAGGTTATGCTGTGTGAATGTGGCCCCGTGTCAGAGGGCACAGATCAAAGTCCTCACGCCTCCCACTGAGTCATTTCTCTGTGCCCATGGTTGCTTCTGCCACCTCTCCCTGCAGCCAATAATCCAATTTGCATCCGAATTTTCACTGTAGAGATACACTCTGAGCTGGACTGCGACACCAATAGGGATTAAAAATAATCTTGGGAAGAAAAATGGTCAACACAATGCCTTGGAGGAGTTTTAAGCATCCATAGAGTTTACTGCACCTATTACTTGCCTGGAGAGCAGTGCTGAGTCCAGCACTGTTACATGCAGTAACATCCCCTGGAAATGTATTCCAGGAGTGTACAATGGCTCAAGAGCTTTCTGTCAGTGGAAGGGAGAACATTTTGCAGATAAGCAACTCACCCTTTAGCCGTGAAGCACGGAGGCGCCTCGTTCTTCCAATCCTGTTGCACAAATATGGAAATACTTTGTAATGCAGGTTGTACTTGTGCTTCCTTTCCCTCTGAATCCTTTTGCAGCCACTACGTACATCCAAACCCGTGACTGTACAACTGCTTGTCAGAACAGTTACTGTCTTTGTGTAATAACCACAAAGAAAAGAAGAGAGGAGGGTTCATTCAAGAGATTTTTTTTCTCACAGAGAAGAAAGAGAAAGAGTTCAAGAGAAAGAAAGAGAGCTTGGCGCCAAGCAACTCAGTCTGTTCAAGTATAGCTCCTCAGCATGGGGAGGTGGGGTTGGCAATGCGCCCTCCTGACCTCCCATTCCCATGGAGGCTTCTCTTAAACTCAGACCTACACGTGTTGAGATTTTCCTGGAATTCTTGGATTTTCCATCTGTGAAAGGAAGGACACGCTAAAAATATGGCAAGAAAAAAAAGAATTCATTATTTTATCCCTTAGGAAGGCACAACTGGCCACGTGTTCCCAGGAAGGGAGGACAGCTGCAGACAGTTTCTGCTCTGTGATTCCCAACAGGACTCAGAGCAAACATAAGCTGGATCAGATCTCCTGAGCACATTGAAATGCTTCCTGGGTTCTGCATTTTGAAAAAACCATAAAAACTTTGCATGACAAGAATTACCATGTTTTCCAAAAATGAGCATCTCTCCAGAGGGTCCTCCTTTCACAAAGTATAAGAGCAGGTGGTTGGTTTTGTCAGTAACATCCAGGTTGGCATTATACAACTCATAGAGTACAAACTCAGTGCATATTGGAGATGTGCCTTAGCCTTTTCATCCAGACCAATGTCAGATCATATCCCTGTCATTTATATATCTATGGCAGATCAAAGAGGTCACATAAATGTTTACAAATATTTAGTTATAGCAAAATTTCTATGGGCCAAACCAATCTCTGGGCTGCTTGAATGCTTCTGCATGGAGCAGGACCACAGCCAAGCACCTATTGACAAGCACTTCTCATCTCAGTAAAGACAAAGGGCTTCACTTTGGAGATCAAACAGGGAAAACATAAAAAATAATTTTCTAGAAAGCAAGATGGAAAGCAGAGTCTTTGGAAAACCACATAAATGAATATATATACTCATTTATTTAGAGATGATTTGGAGAAACTTTTTTAAGGCTTTCTTCTAATGGAGTTTGGTGAGCTTTATCCATATGCACATTAAGTTTGACTGCAGGCCACATCAGTATAAAAGCAATGTCAAAACTCTCCCCTTAATTCATCATCCGAAGGCACTGGTACATGCAAATGAATTATAGCCCTTCATTTATGATCAACATCTGTTAAAAGTATTAATTAAATGTCTCTCTTGCCCGGCCTTGTCTTTTGTTATTGTCACAAGGAAAGTCTTTTCCATGTGTTTTGGCAATTCTCCTACCTCCTGTTCAACAGAAAGTCAGAAATAGCTAATAAACAAAAAGGCACAATGCCAGAAAGTGAAGCATGAAGAATAAATCTCTGGAGTGATAAGTGCATATGTCAGGGAGAGAGAGGGTTTCCCTTTGCAGAGGGACAAACAAGCCTTTCAAACATCTTTGGAAGCTCTTATATTAACATACACTTAGTATTATCCTATAATAATGTGGGAAAAAAATTGCAAGTGTACAAGGTGCATCAGAATACAGCAAAGGCTAAAGAGTGGTCATGAAGTGCAGTTTCCTTTCCCCAAATTATAGAGGTGAAATAGAGGTGTTCATCATTGTCATGGGTTTTGTAAAGAACATGTTATTCTATTCCATCTGGGTGGAGCAAAATTGTTTATCTTTGCCCGAATGGGTAAGTGTCGCTTATCAGATAGTAGAGTGCTACTTATCTCCCTTCATTGTTTCACTACTCCATCGGGACATCTTCTGCTAATAGACCATTAAGCTGCTCTACACAGGCAGGAGGAGCCAAACCATCTTAACCTAGATAAAAAAGGAGCCACAGTGCCACTAGGGCATCCAGTTTTTCCACCAGATCCCTGGAGGAAGACCGGACCCATCTCACCATTATTGGACCCTTTCTTTAACAGGACCATCTCTACTTCAACAGAACCACATCTGCCACTCCAGGAGGGCTTACTTTGGACTGCTTCCAACACCCTGACCAACAGGGNTTGTTTGCTTGCTTATTCTTCTGTACTACAACATCTGTATTTTATATATATATATATATATATATATATATATCTAGTAAAAAACTGCTATACCTATTCCCAAAATCTTTGCCTGACAGCCTTTTAATTGCAAATTTATAATAATTTAAAAAAAGGGAAGGAGGGCTTACATTTCAAGAAAGACTCCAACCCTCCCTGGCAGATACCTGTCTATCTAAACCAAGACAATCATTTCTATCTTGTTTGGACCAGCACACACAGATGCAGGGTGGCCCTGCCTGGTTATGAGATAAAGCTGGGCAAAGCATTGGAGAGGGGCACAGTGAGGACAGCTCTAAGGAGACATTTCCAGAGGGAAGATTGGAATTCCTAATAGGTCTCCTGCAAAGAAGAGACCCTTGGCTTGTCAGAAACAGGGAAAGAGTCAGGGGAATTTGCCTGAAGCGGGGAGGTGTTGCTTTACAAAGTCATATCTTCAGGGATGGGGCAATCAGGGGGGCAATGGTCCCTCTGCCTTATGGTGACTTTTCACACCAAAGTTCTGTCCCACATGGGGTTGAGGGAAAGGATGGGAGTAGATCTGCTGTAGGTCCTCACTGGAGATGCTCTTCTCTCCTTGCTTAGTGCCGCGGGACTGTGCCCAAACCCAAGCCCTGCTGAGAGTCCTGCCCTGTGTCACCCTGTCCATAACACCGGGGCACAGCTCAGCTGGACAAATATGGAGGGTGAGACTACAGAGTGTGTAGACATCAGCATGAGGCCCACGGACAAACTTGTGCAAGGGCAGAAGGCACTGAGGGCAGGAAACTGACAGATGGTTCTGTAGAAGTCCAGTGATGTCAGCAGTGTCAAAAAGTTTTGAAATATATCTTCAGAATGAATCAAAGGCGAACTCTGTGGATGAGAGCAGACCATCGTTTGGACCTTTCTTTGAATTCATTCACTGTCATGCCCCCAGAAGATGCCCCAAGTGATGAGGTGGGTGATGGGGAATGGAGCCCAGGTAGTGGGTGGGATGCAGCCAGTGAGGGGCACACACAGCGTGCTGCAGCTGGGAGGCTGCAAGTGCACTGGAAGCAGGGTGAAGAGGCTGCCTGGGTCACAGAGCACTGAGCACAGAGGAACACAAACAGGCTCTGTTTCTTCTCCCATCTCCAAAGGAGAAATTAAACAGAGCCAGCCTCCACATCTCCTGCTGGAACAAGACCAGGGAGATCGCAGCAACTACAGATCATGGGACCAAGAAGTCCCATGGTGTGGGAGCAGATGGGGTTTTGGTTACTGGCCATCATTTCTTGTGGCTTTTGTGAGTCAGAGACTGGCCAAGGTCAAGCCAACCTCTGTGTACTCCACAGTGGTGACAACTGCAGGGAAAGCAGGGCTGGGGAGAGCTGCCACAGGAACATGACTCCTCCAGCCTCATATGGAGCCCAGACGCTGTGTGAAGGCTGACCCAGCTCTGCTTTCCCCCAGCAAGGGCAGGTAACTCCTACCCCAGCATCTCAGTGGGGTCACCATTTAAGGTACCAAAAGTGACGACCTCTTCTGAGCCTTTCCCTTTCTGTCCCAGCTTCTGGGTTGCAAAGTTAGGCTAAGAGCAGTCCCAGAGGTACCACTGGGACTGAGCACCATCCTGGTGCTGGTCTTCTTCCAGAATCTTCTGAGCGACTTCAGCCTCCCCAGCTGTGGGGGTGCTGGCCCGTACTGGCAGGCAGTGAGGGGCTGTGCCCTGGGAGGCCAGGACAGACAGACGGGGTTAGAAAATCCTTCTCCTCCCAGAGGCCTCTAAGAAGTATCAACAACAGGGAGCTTTGGCCAAACATGAGAAACCGCCTCTCAGCAGCCATAAACTGGTGAGCAATCCCACATTGGGACAAAGGACTTGCTTTAGAACCATCTGGGTTTATTTTTAGGGTGTGAAATGGTTGGTGGACACAATGGTGTAAAAGAATTTATTGAAACAGTGCTAAATACCAGACGTCCCTGCACACCCTTGCTTTTAACCATTGGGAGGCTGAAATGGCAATTGAAATGATGTTATTTTGGTGACTCGGCCTCCCAAAACCTGGAAGCAGGATGGATGGTGTCTGTAAGTGCTCTGACAAGAAGAGGATTCATTGAGTGACACAGGGCAGTTATTGAGCTCCTTGCTAGAGCTGTTCTACTGGCACCCTGGACCTCTGCTGGGGAAAAAGGCAGAAAGAACCTGCTGTAATTCCAGAAGTATTTACCAGAAGTATTTCTTCTTTACTTCTTTAATACTTCTTTACCCAGAAGTATTCCACTGCTTCCAGTTTCCTGACATGATTCCACTGGCCTCTTACAGAGAGGGGTGCTCAGTGCTTAAGGAAGATTTTCTTAATGATACAAATCCCTCAGAAGCCATCACGTTTGTCCCCAAACCGTGCAGGCATAGTGTTTTAGATTTGTGCCTGTGAGGGCAATAGGGTGAGATGGACACTACTGGCATGTGCATCCTGCTGCCTGTTGTATCTCACTTTAGAACACCCATTTCCCAGCATCCACCTATCTGCTCCATACTGCACAGGACTGGATAACTTGACATGTCCTGATGGTGGCCGCTCCTGTTAGGAGAATTCTCAGTGCCAAGTCAGTGCTTGATGCCTCCCGGCTATGCCAGCTTCAGTCTGCAGGACAGCATCTCCGTTCCCTGCCTCCCAGTGCTTGCAGGATCCAGCAGCCTTTTATCCAGGGCCTGGGGAGGCAAAGCACAGTTCAGCACAGCACACAGGAGCCTGGGATGTGCTATTTGAAAGCCCTGAGTGAGTGCTGGTATTCGCTGTTTTACATCACAATTTAGTGATTTTGCTCAGCACTTGCAGAGATCCAAAATGAATCCAGTCTGTTGGTACAGCACTTATCAGGGACCAGTGTTTAAGTTATTACTGAAGCAAACAGAAAAATCTCCACCTATTATTTCCAGAGGTTCAATATTTACAATAGATTAACACAGTCAGCTACTATTTGCAGAACACTTTTTTACTCCTGTGAAAATTAGTTAAAATCACTCCCAAAGTCCTCAAATGATAACACTTTCAGAATTTATCATTTATCGTACCAGTGATCTCCTTCATTCTTAATATAGGGCTTCTTAACCAGATTCATACAGGTAGATTTTTTATTATGTATATTTTTATTAAATATAGATTTTTATTATATAGAGAGAGATTTTTAATATGTATTTAATAATCTATGAAGAGTGTGAAAGCAGACTCAGGCTTGTAATCAATTTAAAAAATCGTTAAACAATTAGAACCAAATTTAATGTCAAATTTAATTTGGGGATTTTTTAGCTTGCCTCAGCTTTATATCTGTATATTCATAAAGGGAGAAGGATCTCTGATGCTTTTTGCTGCCTTCTAGAAAGGTATCAGAAAACATCCTCTAACAAAAGTTTGTCTAGGACTGCAGAAAGCTTAGAGCTCAGCCCACTTTTACCTTGGACAGGACTTGTCCAGAGGAAACAAAATGAAAGGCCCTTTTCACTGAGTTGATGGACAGTTTAAAAATGTACCCATTCACAGGATGAAGTCTTAGATTAAAACAACCCAAAATACAAAGAGAATGTTGAGCTTCTACAAAGTAAGACAGTGACTGATTCTAGTTCCACGTATATGCATTTGCAAAAAGGAGAGTCTAATGGGGGAGACATTTAGAACCAATGAAAGAAACGAACTGGAAATGTAAAATCAAAATAGTGAGTTTATTTGATATGCACCCAATAGTTACAACCCACAGTTTCCACAAAGTCAGATGAGGGGGCAGCTCAGCTCAGCCTCTTCATCTTGGGGAACTTAGCCCACTCTGAAAGAATTCAAGCTCTTACCCAGCCCAGTGTCTTGATGGAGAACTAAAGCACCATATTCTTGACTTTGGAATTTGTGTTTGAGAACACCAACATTCCCTAAAGCGCAGATGATATTTTATCTTAATCAGATCTCTCTCTTCATTCCTCCTCATTCTTTTGAGTTTTCATTGAGCTTGGTAGCAGCTTGCCTTTATAATTTGATCTATTTCTTTCAGTTAAAATACTTGCCCCATGATTAATTAAAGTCTTGAATGATAAGATCTTATGCTGAGCTATTTGACTTGAAAATGGAGGCAAAGGTTGTCATGTTTCACTTGTGTAACATTAAACATTTCTCTCCTTCTCATGCCAAGCATTTTCTGTGACTGACCAGACCACCTTCATTTCCCTATCCATCCAGGTAGCAAAGGAAGCCTTTTACCCCCCAACTTCTGCTTGCTTTAATAGCCAGCCAGTTCTGAAATAAACCCCCACCTCTGCATTCCCTTGGGTTTCTGCATCTCCTAACTGCAGAATACTGCACCACTTCTTGTGTTTACACACAGCCACAGTGGTGCTTCATAATCTCTGACTCACCATTTCCCCTGGAAACGCTGTTAGAATGGCCACGTTTAGGGGGTTTTAACAATCTCCACCTTTCCAGTCAGCTGCACTGAAGACTGGGGTGAAGCTAAGATCAGGACAGTAAAGAACAGCAAGAACATCACACCCTTTGGGCTATGCTACTCACTCTTCTTACTCTGAACTGGAAGAAAATCCTGTGGATCCCAGATTCCTGTTTACTGTCTTCTTTGGTTGACATGCTCTTGCATACATCTGCTTTTAAAAAAGGTTCTTTGATTTCTGAAATAGCACTAAGCATAATTTCCTTTCATTCCCCCATAATCAAACAGCAGTGGCAGCAAGGCTCACACTCAGTAGGTGAGCCTGGAGGACAGGCTCTGCTATTGCCTTGGAGTGAGTCAGAATGGGCAGAAATGTTTGGTGTTAATACAGTCATCAGGGCCTTTGTCTCCACTTGACATGAACAAGCAGGTCCAAAGCAGAGCCCTCTGGTGCGGGGTAGGGCTGCAGAGTTCTCAGGGTGATTGATGATGATGTGGACAGCCTTGGATTCCCATCCAAAGAGTTTTCCATTGTCTACAAAGATAATAAGGACACCACAGGCTGTGTCTCAGGTTCACCCTACACTTCAAGGCCCTCCTGGGTAAGATGCAATAAAAACATAGACACTCCCATAAAAGAAACCTCCAGTACATCTCCACAGTGCACACTTTTTGCCTGTTTCTAGACACATTTTGAGCAAGAGTTCAGACTGACAAGTGATTGAAAATAAGTTTTCCTCTGTAACCAAGGGAGGGAATGCACACCTCACTGCAATGCTATTTTGGTTTTGCCAGCCACAGCAATGCAAGAAAACGCAGCATATTCCCACAGAAAATTCTGGAGGAACACCAGGTTGGACCCACCAAGATCACTTTCACTGCACAAAGCCCCATGCAGTGGGCTGGAAGCAGGGGCTTGCTGTGGTCCTCCGCTTCACCGTGCTGCCACATCTGTGCCGACTCACTGCTGCCCCTGGGCACAGCACAGCTTAGCAGCCGGGCACTCAGGCAGTGACAAAGTCCTCAGCACACTCTTTGTCCCTGCTGGGCTTGGGAAGCCAGGCAGGCGCGGGACCACCTCCGGACCCCGCAGCTAATCCTTTCCTAGGAGATGTCTATCACAAATACAAGCAGCAGCAAATCCTATAAGCCCTTCACTGCTGGCTGGTTTGCTCCCAGCAACCAGGAATGGAAATCCGTTCACCATTTCTCACCAGCTAACCCTGGGCATCCGGAGCTCGGAGGTGCCTGCACTTTTTGGGGATGTTGACAAAAGGCTGCCAGGATCTTGGAGCTCCTGTGAGGCAGAGAAACATTGGAGACATGTCTCATTTCTGGAGGCAGAGTTGGATCCTTCAAAACACAGGGTTTGTTTATCCCCTCCCTTCCTGGCACAGAATGGAGCCTTTTTCTGCAGAAAAGAGGCGGAATTTCAGTACGGCTCTGCAGTGAGGGGAGGACAGGAGAGGCCAGGAAGGGTGTGAGACGGGGCCCCAAACCACACGCCCTGTGCAAGTGCCTTGGCGCCGGCTTGGGAGGAGAATCCCGGGCCGGGAGAGAGATCCATAATGCATTTTTGCCACCAGAAGGCAGCGCGGAGCTGCGGTCGAGAACAGCTGGTGTTCGCAGGAGCTGCTCTAGGGAGAAACAGCAGAAGAAGCTTCTCCCTCTGCTGACTGTAACCTGCCTTGTTACACTTCCCTCGTCCAGCCCCCTTCGCTGTCCTTAGGAAAGCACAGGAGAGTACAGCGTAGAGAGAAAGGAATTTTCTTATGATTTTCTTTGGAAAATAGATATGCATCAGACTTGCCTTGCCTTCCCATCTGCTGAAACCCTCCTGGGGTGAGCACAGGCGTGGACCCCACCCCAGCATGGACCACCTCCCTTGAGCAGCTGCGGCACTGCTGCTGTTTTTGAAGAGGGAGCTAAATGTGCAAAGTCCCTCTGCCCTGCAGCTACAACCTATGACCCAGTGGTTATTAGGGATACAGTGAATGCACATGAAATCCTTGCTGGCTGGTTGCAGCTACCGTGGCCACAGTGCAGCTGTGCCATGACCCCTCCCTGTGGGCACTTGCTCCTCCGTACATCTCCTGCACGATGGGGACGGAGCCGTTACTGGGAAGTGGTTTTCTTTCAGGGGGTTGTTTCTCAGAAAGTCCGTCCTGCACATTACAGAGCTCCCTGACTTACCGGGCTCTTGATAGCAATGTAATAGGTTGTCTCAGTTTTCCGTGGGGGCCATCCACCAGAAGATGATGCTCCATAGCAGGGACAACTGAATAGGACGTATATCCCACCTGAGCCATTCTGAGTGGAGTATTTCAGCACCAATCTGCCTTCATCAGTGTTAGAGGTTCAATTTCTCAAGTTGTTCAGGCACATCTTCATCTGTGCTGCTCCTCAAAAAGCCAATTCTGCTAATCCAGCAGAGATCACATCATGTGTCTTTTAGTTGGTTTGCTTTCAGCTGGGACAGGCACCCAGCACCAGCCAAGGAACAGCCACATGAGCACACAGGAGGAAGCCACATGGAGGATGGCACGCTGGTGATAGAAAGAGGCTCGGTGTAAAACCACATGCAAGATTTAAGTGAAAACAGTAGGGAAGTATAAAAAAATAGGGATCAAAAGACAGTGTGCAGGGTACCAACCACATCTGGGTTTCTGTCTTCCTTAAAAGAAGAGAGTGGTGAGGGTTTTCTCATCAGACACAGACAAAGACGCATTAAATTGGCTGAAATGTATGTTTTCTGTTATCCAGTCTCTTCAGCTCCTGCAGCTGATGATTGCAAGTGGGAGAGTGGCCAGTCTGGAGAGGTTACTGAGTTAAGTGCTGCTAATTCCTTGTTTATTGACTTCAGTAAATTTGGATTAGGATGGGCCAGGGGTTCCAGGTGGTGGCCTTGTGCTGTTTACATGGCACGTCAGGAATGCAGCAACTCTACCATGATTTTGCTTGTTTTTCAAGAGGATGTGGTGAGGAATGCAGAGAGCTGAGGAGGAGCACTGTGCTGGGGCCAGCTCAGTTAACCCAGGGTTGCATCTGGCTCTAGATGCCTGGCTTCTTGTGCAGGGCTGGAGGAGTTCTTGTCCTCTGAAGCCAAAGGGCAAGTGGGATTTGGGTGCGGGGGCTCCTTGGCAATCCTGGCCATGGGACGTAGCTGTGCCCCAGAGCAATCACGTGTTGTTATGGGAGAAGGAGACCCTTCCTTTCTTCCTTTCTTCCATTCTTCCTTTCTTCCTTTCTTCCTTTCCTCCCTTCCTCCTTTCCTTCTTTCTTCCTTTCTTCCTTTCTTCCTTCCTAGTGTCAGTCTGGACATTGTCTCGCCCCTCTTCCCCCTAAATAATACACCTATTTACCTCTTGCCTTTCTCCTTGGGATATTCTGCGTTTTAATGGAATTTCAGTTGCCATTAATCACATCCAATCAATCTGTCAAAACTTAACACATTCAGAAACTTGACCGTTGAAAAATGATTGATTTTTGTTTGTTTGGGGGGAAGTGGTTTTTGTTTGTTTTTGTTTGTTTTTGTTTGTCTTGGTTTTGTTGTGAGTTTGTGAGGGGGTTTTGTGGGTTTTTTGTGGGGTTTTTTTTCTTGGTTTGGGGGGGGGTGTTGTTGTTTGTTTTTTTTGTTGTTGTTGTTCCTGAAAACAAACAACAGCTTCCAAACACAAGCTCTGAACCAGATGCCCCCAGTGGTACCATGTAAGGCAGTACCGACTCAAGAGGTTATTATAGAGGAATTATCACAGAGCCATGAGCAGCTGGGGGAGAGCAGCTATTGCCAGTCAATCTCTGATCTGGTGAATCTGAAACATGTGAGCTAAAGTGGAAAGACTCTGTTCCAGCACAGCATCTCACTTTTGGCCTTGCTGCTAATCACACTCGCAGCCTCTCCCATTGGCTCTCAGAGAGCTGTGAGGATTGAGCATTTTCTTATTTGCAAAAGGTTTTGGGCACTGCTGATGCCCTCAGGACACCAAGGTGTTGGCAGCCTCTTGCTGTTGCTGGCAAGTCTTCAGCTGTGTTTAAATCCAAAGAGTAACCTGCATTTCCCTAGTGAGGGAATAACTCCTTTTGCATGCATTGCAACCGTGCTTGGATACAAATGCCTCAAGTGTGAGACCCTCAGGGAGGACACAACTCTGGGGATATATAAGGGCCACTCTCAAGCAACTCTACACCAGGTCCATGAAAGAATTGACAGAAAGGCGCAGAGTAGAAGCCAATGGTACCCAGCAAACTGTTGCAATGCCTATGGGAGCCAGGAAAGCTGTGTATAGCCATCAGGATTTCCCTACCTTATGTCCAGACTAAACCTGCACCTACTGTCTTGTCTTGGGTAACTCTGAATTTCTGGATCCTAGAAGTTGTCTGTAAAGTTCCTGTTCTCAGGGACACTTCCCAGCTTGTGCAAATGGTATCAGGTGGATAGATGGTCTTCTTCCACCTCAGTACTGTGTCTGCCTGTCTCTTTCCATCCGTGTGTGCTCTGTTACTGCTTCTCTGTTGATTTTTTCTTCTATTTACCTGCTTCATCTTATTACAATTAATTTATAACACTTCTTACATTCATGCGTATTAGCTCATTATTTCCTTTTAAGATGATTATCCTCCCTCGTTGTGACTTCATGCATCTTTTCCCATCCTTCTCTTAAGCATTGTCTCCAGAGATATCTTTGCAACAAAATATGTTTTCCATGGAGAGCGTTCCAGGGCACATGGACATTGCTCCGTACAGAGATGTGAGCTTTCCTTCCCTCCTGCAGTTCAAAGTTTGAAAGAGCAAAAGTCAGTGTTCTCTCATTGGTTGTCTGCCTTGACTGCCTGCTCTCTGCCAGTGTGGTGTCCCTCCTGTCACGCTGACCTGCTGGATTTTCCACTCACTTCTTGCCAGTTTTCCAGAGGAGATGAGTCTGAAAAGATGTACTACTAGTGCTTGAAATGCAAGGAGAACTCTAGCAATGTGGCAATGCCCTGAAGGGATTAAGGAAGGAGGAACACTTTGGAGATCGAGTTAGAGGGAATTAAGAAAGTACCAGAGGAAAGGACATGAGGTTTCTGTCTGATAGCACTTAGGGCAAGAAAGTTCTCCAAAATGGAATTACTCAAAGTTCTAATGCACTTATAAACTGAGCACTGCCTCTCACCTCTGAAGTGTGCATATTCAGGCTCTGCCAGTCTCACCACACTGCCTGATTTCTGCCTTTCCAACTGTACTGCCAAAGTCAGAGAACAACACGCTTCCCGAGTGTTTGTCAGTGGGACAAAGCAAATTTGCTGCAATAAAGCCTGAACACACCAAAATGTTTTTCCTTGGAAATTTCATGTTTGCCATGTGGTATGTGCCATTCTCTTTCTTTCATCTTCCCTGCCCTGGCATGCCAGAGTCTAAAAATACCACCTTCTCAGCTGCCAAATCTCTGTGCATGTTTCTTCTGTTTCCTTTACTCATCCCTTTTGTTTTCTTTCTGGATTCTCTCTCTCTTGTGTTCATTCTGTATTTCTTTTAGCTAAGTTCAAACGTCTCAAAAATCCCTGCATAGGATATGCTTTTAGTAGATTCTTCTCTTTTTTTCCTTTGTAACTTACATTGCTCTGTTCTCCTCGATGACAAAGCAGCACAGGCAGGACCCAGCTCCAGGGCTGCCTGCCTGTGCCATGATTCAGCAGGTTGTAAAAGGAAGGAATGTTTTCTTTTTTGGGAAAGGGTGGGACAGAAACTGGAAGCATGCCTCTGTGTGTGTGTGTATGTATATTTGACTTCCTGGTGCTTCTGTGATTTCAGCAGGAGTATTATGCTGTCCTGCAGTCATATTGGAGTTAATAAGCTGTTTCAAAAGAAAGGCTTGAAAGATATTTGGTGGAAAAATGGGTTTGCCTAGATTGAGAAGGCCACTTTCTAAAATACACTGCTTTGTTACTCTTTAAAGTATTTTCCATAGTGTTTTTAGATTCTTCTTTAAGCATTTGATATCTCCTGTGCTGCCTCTCTTTCCCTGCCTGTCTGCATCTTCTGCTTAGTCTGGGTATAGCTCAACAGTGCAGTTTAGGAGCCAGCTTGGTGTCTTTCTGGAAAAATGTGTTTGATTCCAAACTTTGGTGCAAGCAGGGATTTGCTGATTTCATTTATGCTGAGCCTTATTTCTGAATGCTGGGCCCCTGCTTGCTTTGTCCTAACACAGTGGAATTTTCTCTGTGGGAAAACTTATACTGCTGACTCATTGCATCAACTCAAAACAGATTTATGTTTACAAAGGAGAAAAACCCCCACCCCTTTCTTTCTTACTTTTCCCTAGTAATATTGGATTTGTTATTCCTACAGAATTCCTCCTATCTTCTGGAACAGGCTGCAGCCCACAGACCACACAGGAGCTCGGTTTGAACTGGGTGGTTCGGACACAGGTTTCTATTGAACTGTTCTCAGCTGGTGCAGCTCAGAGACAACTCAAAGGTGCTGTAACTTCCAGGGTACCAGGAGCCTGTTTTCCTCAGCGTGGGGCCATGTTCCCTGCCCTCCTACACGGCTGTGTGCGGCAGGACACAGAGACTCCTCGAGTTTAATCTTGACCTGGTTCATGTGGTCCCATCAACATTGGCCCAGCAGGGACGCTTATTTCTGTATTTTCCCTGTGCCTCTTTACTGATTCAGTGTACAAACGTTCAACATTTACACAGTATTTCACCTCTACAAAACTACGTTACTTTCATTTTCAAAACACAGCACAGGTTAAAGGTTCCGAAATTGCACAAGGCCTTTGGGCAAGCAGCTGCTGAGCAGCACTGCCATGTTCCGAACACACTGCAGCCTATGTCACTGTTCACTATTTTACTAAACCCTCGGCTTGAAAGCGAGGTTAAAAAAACACCGGATATATTGAATTTTCTGAATAGGCAAGAAAACCTGAACACCATTTCTAAGGAACGAGGAGACATAAAGACGGCTTTGCCCTTCCACACAACGGTGTTTTATGAGGNCCGCAACGCCCTTTCAGCCTCCGCAGCGCCCCTGGACCGAGACCCGTTGGGACCCCGCCCACATCCCAACGGCCTGCCCGCAACCACCCAATCAGCCGGCACTTCCTGCACCCCCGCCAACCAATGACAGCGCTCCACGAAGGGCAGCGCCGTTGGGGGCGTGTTTAGAGGCGGCCCGGCTGTTGAGCGGCGGTTATTTTAGCCAGTCAGGGTGCCAGACCGGCGGCTGGGCGGGCGGACGGGCGCGCTGTCCGCCAATAGGAGAGGATGAGCGCCGTGAGGCGGGGGTGGGGCTGGCGCGCGGCAGATAGGCGGGCGGCGGCGGGCGCGCGGGCACGTGACGGAGGTGAGGGGAGCCCGGCGGCGCTGGCCGGGGTGGCGGAGGGTGAGTGTGTCCGTGCGTCCGTCCGCGCCCTCCCTCCGCAGCCGCTGCGGTTCCGGGATCATCGGGGCGGGGGAGCGGGGAGCGGACCTGCCCGCGGCGTGAGGCGGTGGGGGAGCCGGGCCTGTCGTGGGGCGTGCGGCGGGTCGCCGCTGGGCCCCGGGGGGTGGGCGGCCCCATCCCGGCGGTGGGAGGAGGCGGGGGCCCCCGCAGTCAGGGCGAGAGGGTCGGCCTGGGAAGGGCCCTGCGGCCGGGGGCGGGCGCGGGGCTGCGGCGGCGCCGGGTCCCGCCCGGCACCCGCAGGGCTCGGAGCGGCCTGGGGGGAGCGGCGGCTCTTCTGGTAAGTTCTGTGAGCGCCGCTCTGGTGCCAGGGCCGCGGGGTGGAACCGGGACGGAGGCGAGGGTCGGACGTAGATGCGGGTAGCGCGTGGTTTAGGCTTTATCTGGCTACGTGTGCCAGTGTCGGAAATAATCTTGAACGTGCTCCCCGTGAAGCCCCGCAAAGGGAAAGCAGGAGGTGGGTGCGGAGCATGGCGTGGGCCTGGCTGGGGCTGTGCGAGGGGAAGGAGAAGCCTGTGCAAAGGGGGAGCTCAGGGCGCGGAGCTGGAGGCCCAACAGGTGAAGTGCAGGCAAAGAATCTGCAGCAGGAATTTAATCTGAGAATTTAAAGGAATTTGAATGTCTGCTTTGATTTTTGTCCCCCAAATTCGTTCGCATTGGGTGTCTTTAAAATAGCGTATGAATGACATTTCTCATTTCTGGCCGAGGATTGTATCATGTGCTTTTAAAAGAAAAAAACCCGCTTTGAATTAAAGCATGTACAGCACATTGCTTTATCTGTACTGATCCTAAAATGTGAACTTTCACATGTAAATTTGTGGTTCAGAACTTTCTAGGCTGCAGAAAGAGAAATGCTGCAGGTGTTTTGGCTGTGAAGGGAAACAGACATGTATTAATAGCAGTAGTAATGGTGAAGACCATTGTTATGGTCAGTGATATGTCAGTGTGATATGGTCATATGATCAGTGTTAACATAATTAATGCTGCAGAGCTTCTGCAGATCATCGTGGAGAACTCTTTCTGGAACTTATTTAGAGTATGTTAGATGTCTTAAAATGGTCTCTAGGCATGTAATGAATGTGTTTCTAAATGTAGTATGTTTATTTAATGTCGTCAAGTAAGCACAGTTCACACATGGGTTTTATGGGACAGTTTTGCACGTTGTGGTTTTGGTTGTTGCTAAAGTACTGCAAAGAGATAGCAGAACTATAATAATGTATGAGCTAATGCAGATAAAATAATGGTTAAATATAGGCTGGTATACGTATTACTCTAGGCTCACACTGAGGTACCTGACTTCAAACACCACCTTATTGTTAATTTGGCTGTATTTGATGGGCTTATGCAAAACATTTAATAAAATTAATAAATTCTCTTAATTAATAAAATTAGGAAAAGGTCTGAGTAAAACTTTGTATTAAGTGTTAGTATTTCTAGTTTGAAAAAACATCATTATAAAGAGGATACTTATACAAATTACAGGTAGCATCACAAGCTGTATAATATGTAAGCTGTTTTTTGGGATCAACTGCCCGCCTAGGAAGGGAGTCTAGTGTAAAATAGTAAGAAAGTTTTCAACTTCCATCAGATTACCCTCTCATTTGGTGTGCTGTAGTGCTTTCCCCCTGAGTAAATGAATAAATCCTTTACAGAGAATACACTGAGACTTGTACTTAGCTCTGCCTTTTACTTCTTTTTCTGGCCTTTGATTTTCTGCCTCTGGTAGTAATCATGGTGGCAGCCTGTTCTTGCTGGAATCAGTTCTGTAGCAGGGCAAACTTGAATTGATTTGTAGGTGTGATGGTCTCAAAGATCTTGGGGTCCCTCCAGATCTGCGCCCACCTAATGTAATTTTCCTAGCAGCCCGTCTGTTTTATGAGGTCAAAAAGCCTCACGGTTCTGACTTTACCCTCCAAGGACTCCCAGTTCTGCAGGAAGGATATCTGTGCTGACAAACAGTATCTGCTTTTTGCTTCTGTACAGTATCTGCACTGTTGTACATTATTTTTAGAAACTGGCATATTTGAAATGCCTATTAAAAGCAAGCTTTTTTTGTTTTCCCTTTTCACACCTAATCCCTTGCCTGGTTTGTGCTCTCTACAACCCAAACCAGAGGCAGCTTTTTCTGTGGGGCTGTCCAGGAGAGGTTTGGCTGATCCTTTCCTGGAGATTTCTTCCTCGTGTAGAAGTGGATCCCAACCACCCCTTAAAAAAGGGTGTAGGAGGATAAACCACCACCATGGAGAGTTCTTGCCTCTCTTCTCTTGTTAGTAAGGTGGTTTTCTTTAGCCTTCTGCTATTCATTGAGTTATGATGTTAAAGGCAGAATCTTCACAGTGCTGGAAGTTGTCCAGCTGAAAAACAGTATTTCAGAGGAAAAAGTGTTGTCTGCATTATACGAGTTGTCGTATATACATCAACATCATTTTATTACCTCCCATTTTGAGGGGTGCTGAGGCACTGTACTGGTTGTTGAAATTAAAGTATTTGGCCACACAGTTTTGAGCTTCGCCATGATGTCTGTCCCCCAAGGCTGCCTAAAGACAGGTCAGGCAGGTGACAGACCTGCGCTTGAAACTGTGACATTAGGCTGGCTCTGCTGCCAACAGCTTTATTTCCTCTATCCTTGGCTCCTTACTTTCACTGGTACTGCTACAACTCTCTTTGCTTTTGCTGCTGGGTTGGCCTGGGGTATTGATTCAGGATTAAAATAACATGGCAGAAGGACTTCGAGCCACCTTAAACCAGCGGCTGGTTCATCATGAGCCTGTGTAAACAGTTACCCGGGCACCGCAGAGGAGGCAGGATGTGGAGGGCAGAGGGATTGTGAGATGTAGAAGAGATTTCCTCTGCTCTTCAGTGGTTCTGACTTTAGGAAATTAGTGCACTACCAAGTAAGGTAACTGAGCCTTTGCTCAAAACCCACAGAACTCTCACTTGAGAGGGGAAAAATGGATATCTGTGTCTCAGCCTTTCTGTTCTTGTCTCCTGATTCTGGTTTTTTGTGTTGTGATGAATCATCTTTATGTTTGACTTTATATTTTTCTTCCTAATTCTTGCCTTGCATGAGGCGTTGTGCTTGTTTTCACTGGTGTGTTTCTGCTGTGAATACCACACTGAAACCCAGTGTTTGGAGCACAGCTAGTGGGTTTTGTTCTTCCTTTGCTTAAGCCACTAAGCTGAGACTTCAGGTACTGCTGAAATAGAAGCCATTGATGCTCATCCCGTTAAATTGCCTAGGTGTAGTTTGTAGTGACTTTTTTTTTGTAAGATCTATTTGGCCTGACTGTTAATTATTTTTTAAAAAGAGTGAGTAGTAAACCAGATAGCCAGTAGCCATTCAAACGTAGTTATACATTCTGAAATATGCTGTATTAAGAACTGGCTTGATGAACCACTGAAATAGATTAGTAACCAAGGAGATGATTAAACTGGTTTTGCAGGCTCTGTTTGACCTGACAGGGAAGTTACTAAACAGTATGTTCTGGAAGAACGATAACACAGGACTTGAAGATCCTCTCTGTGGGCAGTTTCGCTCTCTTCCAGGGGACAAGAATATGTTTGGGAGAATAGTGACAACTGTCTGTTGTATGAGCGTTTCCAGTGTTGTGCCAATAATTAAGAAGAACTTTCTCCTTTATGCCCAGAGAAAGGAGAATAGGAAATAAAAATTAATCTTTAAAGATGCATGACTTTCTTGAAAACCTTGAACTCCAAAGGTAGCAATCACTTAGTCCTGCATGTCAGGAGTGCTGCTTTTGGGGTAGTGTCCTGATTCTGTTTCTGAATCAAAACCAATTTGGTTTTGATTTTTCTTTGTGAAAAAGTAAAGTCTGTAGTGCAGATGTTCCAGGAGTCTGTTTCCAGCACTCTGCTATAGATCCTATAAATACTGCGGTAAAATATTTCAGCCTTTTGACAATCAGATGAATAGTGCTTAAATGTCAGCTCTGAAGTTTTCTGGGGTAGAAGCTGGCCACGGGTGTGTGCAGAGAGAGAATAAGTCATCTGTAGCACTGACAGCCTCAGACTTTGCAGTAGTTTTCTCTTCAATCTGAGTGGTGTGCCAGTGTCTGTGACTGAAGACCTTATTTAAAAAAAAAGTACATGGAGTTGTTATCTCTGACTGGAGACGTTGTTATGGTGAAAGTGATGGTTGCACTGAAGTAGAATGGAGACGTCAGAAGCTCTCACCTATTATGAAAGTGCTCCTTTGTTAATGGCTTTCAGCAATTGCATGATCAGAAATACACCAACCTTCAGAAATACTGCACAGTTTAACCTGAAGAAGGGAGGTGCAGGCAGAGTAAAAAATGGCTAAGGATGGTAATTGCTTGGAAATTGGACACTTGTTTAAGGGAGAAGTCTGATCATAATAGAGTAGGTGAGAATGTCTGAAGGTTAGACTCTTCTTGAGGTGACTAATTGAACAGCTGTAGTTGCCAGCAACTTAAAGTTCCACTGAAAAATTGATTTATGCCTGTTCTGTATTAAACCTGAGTTGCATCTCTCTCCCCCTCCCCTCCTCTCCTATTTAGGAATAACCTAATTTACTAGGGCGTAATTGTGTTTATGTTGTGTCCCTAAGGATTGTGTAAAGCGAATTGGAATTTTTTTTCCTGTAGCAGTACATCCATTATGGATAGAAGTAGCTTTTTAAATATCGAAAATGTGTACTTCACTTAAATTGCTCTTCTGAGAACACAGTGCCTTTTTTCTATAATTTAGTCAGCTTTTTATACTGTTTCAGGTTAAACAGAATAAGGAGTTTGGCGTGATAACTGGCAGTTGCAGAAGAAAAAGCTACCAGCCTGTACTCAAGGTGTATGAATGGTAGCTTATGTTGAATTTGGGACTGATTTAATATGTAGGAAGTGTCCTAAGCAGCTTTCTGCAGGGATATAAACTTGTGACAACTGCTTGCCAATGACTGTAAAGAGGTAAGGACATGAAACTGGATTAGCTTCTCTTCAGACTTTTTTAGCTTTCTTTTTTTGGTGGGGGGGTGAAGCTTGCTTGGGAACTTGACCAATAAAATTTTCCTTTGAGGTGAGGTTCATCAAGGCCTGAAATTCAGACAGAGCATTAAATGATAAGTGTAGCAGGGTAGATACCTGTGGCTGTATCAGGAGCACAGATTTGCAGCAGCAGACTTCTGCCCCTGCTGGGTGGTCCCTGGCAGAATTGTCTGGTTTCACTAAGATGCTTTGACAGAATTTCTGAGGCCCCATGCCTTTGCCACTTGGGTGTGAGCTTTTACCAAAGTCCATTTGCTGCTGACAAATATTTTCAAAGGGTGGTAGTTGAGGTGGGATTGTGAAGTAGGTAATTATTACATATGGAGTCAGTACTGGAAGGAAAGTTGTGGGGGATGATTTAATTCTTTCACTGAAACTTTCATGCTGGTTGGCTACTGGTGAGATTACTTAAAGGATTACTTGCATGCTAAACCATTAATACCCTTTGCACAAGGTTGGGAGGAGGGGTGCAGAAACTCCTTCCTTTTAGGAAAAGAAAGAATTGGCTCATTTTTAACCTTGGTATATTTTTGAGATTACTTTGTTGTATCACTTTCCAAATCATGACATGCCTATTCTATCTGCTTAATATAATTTGAAAGTAGCTACAAAACTGTATTATCTTCCTGAATTTGCCTCTATTTTAAAAATACTTAGTGAGGCCCTATTGGTATGGTAAGAGAAAATGAAACCCTTTGCATGGAAAGGTGTTTTTGTGGCATCTCTCCATGGTTGCTCCAGTCACACAGGGCACATCCAGAGCCCTAAAGATCATTTTTTCAGATGAAGTTTCAGGCTCTTGTTTCTGTACTGCTTTTATGCTGGTGGGTATCAGTTTATTCAAAGAACACATTATCTGTGCAAAAAGAATTTGCAGCTCCAAGGGTACTGATGTCTGCTTGACTGTTTTCAGTCCTTGGTTTTGTGTTCTGGCTCTCACACTAATATTAAGAGCTATGAGGTGTTTTGAGGTCTGAAACTGTTTTCAGTTTTGGCTGTACACTGTGCATTAAGCAAACAAGCTTTGCTCATATATAACAGCCCTTGAAAGTTTTTGTCAGCTATTCCTTCTGGAATGATTGTCCTTTTGGCTCAGAGGTGTTTGGGTGCAGTTGCCTGAACTGAGGGGGGAGGTCTGTGCAGTGCATTTGGACCATAATCCTCAAGGCCATCACTGTTGTTGGAAAACTGGCTGCAATTGCATGTTGCTGTAGTGACAAACTGGACATGGCCTCAGCTCATGTCTTTAAAACATGATTTTATTGTAGTTATAAATCTACAGTTATAAAGTTTAGAAATCCTCTCTGTCATTAGAAGTAAGTTAAAGAATAATCGAGGAATGGTAGGTTAGTACACAGCATAGTTTTGGAATATTGGATAGTGCTGATAAGCCTTTGAGAATGTCAACTCTTTTAGTTGCCTAAACATGCTTTGGAAAGTTGGAAGTTTGTTTCCTAGCATGATCTTAAGCCCCTACAGGCACTGTGAACTCTGCTTGAGTTATGTTTGAAAGTCTGCAGGGCTACAGTGTAAGGGAAGGAGGAGGGGATCTTTGGTTTTATACTTGTTTTCAGAAGAAATTCAGTCTCAGTTACGCCTCTGATTTTGGAAAGAAAATTTGGAGTGGGATTCAAAGGAGAAAAGATGAGCAAGGTGCAGGTTGTTGTTGTGAGGGTTTTGGGCAGATAAAACTAAGCAGCATTTGGGGAGTGTTGCCTTTGGTATAAACCTATAACCTTACAGTGATCTTGTAATTTTTCTAGGAGGAAAGTCAAATTGCAACCCATTTTACTTACATGATATTTTAAGCTACAGCTTGCCAGTGTCCATCGTGTTTTAGGTGTGACAGTGTGCTGAGCACCTTTTGAATTAGTTTAAGTGTGATATTTTAATTCTGTAAGGCTTCAACAGTTAACAGCTACTCTGGTCATCTTGTTAAATTAGAGATTGAAAGGAGGAAATTGAATCAAGTGACAGCTTCCAGGAGCTTCAACTGCTTATAGGCATCTGCCAGTAGTAACAATGACTGTTGGCAGTAATTCTACAATAAAACCTGGGGAAGAGGTTTGATGATTGAAAACACCAGAGCTCTGCATTTGAAAGGACAAAAAATATATTGAACAGGAGATGAGGATTGATTACTCTGCAAAAATTACTATTTTTGAATAAAATAGAAAGTATTATTTTAATTTCTGGACTGAATGGAAGCTTGAGTTCCTGCATGGTGTATTTAACGTTCCTCATAAGCACGAAATAGATTTTCTTTTTAGGCTTTTACAGCCACACGTTGTGGTGTCATGTGTGTGTCTGCTGTCCTGCCTGTGGGCTGTAGCAGTGGAAGAGCAAAATTATGACACTTCTACAGCATGATCTGCAGAACGTGCACATGTGGTTCTCCACTCAGTTAATATCTGTTTGGTATTAAATACTTAGCTTTATGTTGTGTTCCTCCCCAGCTTTTAGAGCTGTCTCAGGCAGATGCAGTAAATAAGAGAGCTGGAGAGAGAAGTTTGCACTTCACCTGTTGCCTTGGATGCTCGGATTTGTACCGGGAGGCAGCGTGATGCTCTGCGTGCAGGGCTGGCTTCACCACTTTGCCTTGTCTTATTTATTCAGAACATGGAGCTGAAATGGCTACTGTGTGTGACCCTGCTAGCCCTTGGGATCCTTGCTGTCCAGGCACATGATATGGATGAAGACAATGATGCTGATGATGTAGTTGATATTGAGGATGACTTGGATGATGGTATTGAGGAGGTAGAAGACTCAAAGTCTGAAACAAGCAGTCCTCCTCCAGCTCCAAAGGTTTGGCATAGAACTTCTTATAACAATTGAATTACTGCATGTGTTTTAGTTAATGTGAGTGTGATCAGTCTTTACTTTCTTAACCTTTAATATGTTGTAATGTTATTAAAGTCTTTACTTTCTTAACCTTTAATATGTTGTAATGTTATTGAAGATAGGGAGTAAGGCTTGGAATTAAGGTAGGCTGCTTTGTTCCTGTTCTCATGTCCCCTGTGTTCTTCCAGAAGACTTAGATCTGACCTTGATGTGAGTTAGCTCTAACATGTTATGTATCAGGATTTAATACTAAAATTTCCAGCTAGATATATACTTGAGTTTTAGTTGCAGACAAGAGCACAACTTGGCACAAGCAGCAATTTTTACGTAATTTCTGTGTTTATGCTTCAAGAAGGTGCAGGTGAGCTGTGTTTGAGTGTAGGAGGGAGTGTGAGCTTTACTTGCCTGTATTTCTGTAGAATGAAGAATGTGTCTTGAAAGGTGCATAAATGCCCCCCTTTTCCAATAGGTTGCTTACAGGGCCCCTGTCCCAACTGGTGAAGCGTATTTTGTGGAATCTTTTGATAAAGGAACTCTGGATGGGTGAGTATAATCTGAAGGATGATTTGGTACAACAAATAATGTAAAATCTCGGTGAAAGGCAATGAAAACCCTCTCTGCAGAACTTGTGTTATTCCAAACTGAATCAAAGGGCTGCTGTTCAGTTGGGATTACAGTACTGACTTCTTGAGACTAGCTGTTCAAATGCTGAGTTAAAACAGTATTTCCTTAAGTTCTAGCAATAAAGGGGAGGTGAGGCCATTGCATGTGGCTTTTTTACTTTCCTCAGGTGATGTGAGGATGGTAAGGTGATACTTCTGGGGTTTTTTTACAGGAGTGAGGTACTTGCTCATGAGGCCATAGTCCTACCTTGGGGTGAGAAGTGGCAAACACAGAAAAGTTTGTGGGCTTGGGAACAGAACTCCTCAGGGGGTCAAGGTGCTGGGGCATAGTCATGAGACAGCAAAGGGCTGCCTTATCTTAAGGGCAGGATTTTAGTGTGTGTGTTGTGGGGGGGAATACAGTTTTCCAACTATTGGGTGTCTGTCTTCTAGATGGATCCTTTCCAGAGCCAAGAAAGATGATACAGATGATGAGATTGCCAAATATGATGGTGAGTCCAACCCAGGTTTTGGGTGATAAATGTTTCTGATATTGTTTGTCATGTATGAAAAGGAGATGCAAGTCTTTCTTTTCTGTTTCTCAGCTAAAATCATATTTGCTGAAGAAAATGGGAGGGATGTTTATATACTGGCTAACAATGTAAGATGTAGTTCTGATTTAAACAAAATAATCGCTTGGAGATTTTTAAAATAAATGAACATTTGGTCAATTTCTTCCCCAGGTAAATGGGAAGTCCAAGAGATGAAGGAAACAAAGCTTCCAGGAGACAAAGGGCTTGTAATGGTAACCCGAGCCAAGCATCATGCAATTGCATCCAAACTTTACAAGCCATTTGTGTTTGATACCAAACCCCTTATTATACAGTAAGTAAAGAATAATTTGATGTTCTGTTGATTCCAGGGTGACATGATAGCAAGCTGAGGTTAATTCCATAACTGAGCTTTTGATGACTGGGGGTTAGATGATACAAGATGCTGTAACATATTATTATACTATTTTGAGTAAGAGTAAAATAGTAACCCAGACTCCCAAAGTGGAGAGTTAGTAACAGCATGGGTCCTTCTGAAGGCTGAAAATGGAAGAAGTCTCTGCAAACTAGACTTGGTAACCTGTCTTGTGGCTTCAGTTCACTTGATTTAATTGTAGTAACAAGGTCAGGCAACTGACTTTTGTACAGCTAATTGTGGAAGTCTTTGTCCTTTTGAACGAATGCTGGTTGTAAGTAGGTCAGTGCATTTTCTTATACAGTAAACTGCCTCCTGTTTCTGAGGGGAAGTGGACAAAGAGGTAAAGATGCATTTGTTTCCTCCTTCCTTAGTTCATTTGCCATGGAAGACTAACACCTTACACATAGGTCTGGTCACAACTGTTTTAGAAGAATCTGCTTGCATGTGTGTCAGACAAGCAAGTCAGGGGAAAAGCATAATTCAGTCAGAACAGTTGAATTGTGCATTATTAGTGACATCATAAATTTTAAACAATGAGTAAATTAACTTGTATTTGCACAGGGTAATGCATTGGTCACTTTGCTCTGCACTGTTCAGTTTTGGCTCAAAAAATACAAGGCTAAAAATAAAGCCCAGTGGTCACCCACTCCAGCTGCTGGCATTGTGAGAGGATCAAGCATACTTAGCTTATTCCTGACAGAGATGTTTTGCCTTTTTCAGACTCCTTGGCATCCCTAAATATACTGTTGTATGCTTATAACCCTAAAGGGGCTTCTCCTAAAATCCAATTGTTTTTGCTTTGTTGTCTTGCAAATTGACTTGTCTATCTACTGTAGTAGTTGTGGGGAAAATAATTGGTTTGCCTCAATCCCTGTTGAAGTGTCATATATGGGAAAGCTCTTTCTTCCTCCTCTACTGCCAGGTCATTATCTTCTAGGCCAGCACTCAATTTCTTTAATCTTTTCTGTCAGGTTAATTCTTCTAAATCTTCAAATTTTTAACTGTTTCTCAGGCTCTTGTGAATATTTTCTTAGTTCTTCTATCTTTATATATCTGTATGACTGTATCTTTAATATCCACTGGCTCAGTGATTAAAGCAAACAACAACAAAACAGTGTTACTGTTAATTTGTACTGAAAAAATTGTAATTGTGTATTACAAAAATAAATTTTCCTCATGTATAACATGTGCTCTCCTCTCTTCTATCCAAAACTAAAATTAGGTATGAAGTAAACTTCCAAAATGGAATAGAGTGTGGTGGGGCCTATGTGAAATTGCTTTCAAAAACCCCTGAGTTGAACCTGGTGAGTAATGCTACTACTTTTGGGTATTAGCTGTGAAACATCTTAAAGTTTTTCCACTTTGCTTCTTTCTGAAGAAACCCTTTTAGTGAAGGCAGTGGGGCCTGATTGCCCAAGTACTTTGCACTCAGCATTTTCCCAGTGTTTTCAGTTGGAGAGGATAAGTACTGAAATGTGATGGCCCCTTGAGTGGAAACTGAAGTTCTCTAATAGCTGAGCAGTTGTAGACCTTTGCCAGACTCTGCAGTACTTCAGATTTTCTTGGGTTCTAGAAAAAAACAGGAGGTGCTTAGGAGAGTGGCCAGCTCCTAAGGCCTAAGAATTGCATTTTGTCCTCTCATTGAAGTGGTTTAGCCTGTTCAGACGAAGCTGAATTGCTGGGTAACCTTGCAGCCTGTGGGTATCTTTAGTATCTTGTACAGGTTTTCTTTAGCCATGTTCCTAGACTTTATAGGATGTACTTTTTAAGACTTGTTATCCATCCTTCTCCTTTCCTTCTGCAGTCTCATTGCAGTTGTATTATTAATACAATTTCCAGACTACTAAAAAACTCCAGAACACCCACAAACACCAAGAACATAGCTTGGCTGCCTAATCAGCATTTCATATGTGCATTGAATTTTCAGATAACATTAACAAGAACAAATAGACTTGTGGAGTTCAATGGTGATTATATCCAGTTACAACTTAGATAGAGGCAGTACCCCAGTTTATAAGTGTAGACTAAATGCAGCTTGGTTTCACTTAGAGTGCTGCTTATCATTTTGTGTGAAAGAAACTCAGTGGCCTTGCTAGTCTTTCATTATTGCCAGTAGCTGATACTTCTAATTGATAGCTTTTAAAATACTTTGTAATGTAGAGATGCACTTAAAAGATTGTGGGTGTCACACTAATCTTCGAGATAACACTTGAATAGCTGGTGTTTTTTGTGTGGCAAATAGAGCCTGAAGGTACAAAATGAAATAGCTGGGATAGTTCTCAGCACATTTTTTTTTTCCTGGAGGCTTATACGAGGCACATAAGCTTTAGTGTGGGGACTTCATGGGCTTGCTATCCAAGTTGTAGAATAGTTTTAAATGTATTGGGAATTCTTACACCAGACAATGACTTAAGTTGTATTTCAAACTAATGGAATGAAGTATTGCATTGTTTTTAAAGGATCAGTTCCATGACAAAACTCCATATACAATAATGTTTGGGCCTGACAAATGTGGAGAGGACTATAAATTGCACTTCATCTTCCGGCACAAAAACCCAAAGACGGGCAAATACGAGGAGAAGCACGCGAAGCGTCCCGATGCAGATCTGAAGACTTACTTTACTGATAAGAAGACTCATCTTTATACTCTAGGTATGGTGACTGCTAACTATGCATATTAGTAATTACTACACTTTCTGCACTAAAAGCTCGTAAAGTGAGCCATATGAACAGGTGAATATTTGTGCCAGTGCAACAAAACTGAAAACCACTTTAAAGCTTCAAGTGCAAAGACTGATTGTCTATGCAAAGGCTTATTTCATCCTTCCAGGAAGTCTTGATTCATGTAAGAAAGGTCATACGACTTGAACTTAATACTTAAAGGAGAACTGAATTTCAGGGCAGTTGTAAGTAACTTGAGCTAAGTATATTTGAAATAATTATCAGCATATATAAACTGCCTGACTGCTGCCTCTGGGTAACGTGGGGTACACTAAGCTTTAGATGTAGAGGCATCGTGGTTTCTTGTAGTTTTGTTTGGGTTTTTTTTCTGCTTTCATGTACCAGACAAACTCAGGAGTTCTTGAAATAGTGTCTGGTGTATTAGCGATGATCAAAATCTTTCAGGAAGCACTTAGGAGTGTCTCTAGCTTTTCCTACTACAGAGACACTAGTAGATAAAGAAGTGAGATTAAAATGCTGTTAGTCAGTAGTAGGAAGTCTTAGTCTGGAGTAGAACATGAGAATATACATTCTTACTACTAAAGCAATACTTAACTGTGCCAAAGTCAACTTGTTGTGGTAACTGCTAAATCACTCTACAAACCTCTGTGCTTTTAACATATGTAGGACTTCTGCCAGGAGTCTGCCTTCTCACAGGGTGAAATGTGGTGCATCATAACTAGTTGCACTTTGGTGTAAGGAGGAAGGTTCTTAGCAGTTGTTGATGGGTAGGTGGTAGCTTGGGTTGTACAGTGGGGATGATTGATGCTTTATGACTCATGCTTTGTATTGTACATGCAATGACTACATCAACTTTTTTCCTTTCAGTCTTGAATCCTGACAATAGTTTTGAGATACTGGTTGATCAAACAGTTGTCAACAGTGGGAATTTGCTAAATGATATGTCTCCTCCTGTGAATCCACCCCGAGAGATTGAGGACCCAAATGACCAGAAGCCTGAGGACTGGGATGAGAGACCAAAAATCCCAGACCCAGATGCTGTTAAACCAGATGACTGGTAAGGTGTTGGAAGGGTGGAATTGAGGGAGTCCTTAGCCTGATAATTTGGTCCTGATCAAAATGTCTTTCTCACATGACTTATGGAAGGTTTTGAGTCACACCCTTGGAAGTAAAACACTGTCAGTTTAGGCATCTTAACAGCACTTCAGTAGGCAAAGGCAGAGAGGTTGCACATCCTCTGGGAATTTCTGTTGAGAGCTCCTCTTCCTGCCTTAGCCACAGACAAAGATTGTACAGAAATACTTATTCTACCTGTTGCTTTCATCCTTGATGAGATCAAAAGATCAGCTGCAGAAGGTATAACTGAAAGATCTTTGTAGTTGTTTGTGTAATGTTTAGATAAGGTAACTTAAAAATCTGACTCCCTAAATCAGAAACTGATCCTGCCTTTCTGGCTTTCTGCCTGTGCTTTGTAAATCGTAGACTCAGTTTCAAGCACAAATGTGTTTCTGCAGCTGCTGCTAAGAAATGGCATTTGCTGTAATATGCCCCTTTTATAGATTGGTTTAAAAAAAATCAGTAGAAGAACTTTGCAGGTGGCACCTTGATACGCCATGAGGTGCACGTGTTAGGATTGCAAGGCAATTCCTTTCTGAAATCATGGGGTGACCCTGACAGAATGGAAGGTGGCTGGCTGTCTAGAGCAGTGGACTTGTTCTGAGTCTGTAGAATCATGCCTTGGGCTTAAGAACTCTTACATGTTGTGTATGTTAACACATGATGCTCTGCCCTCCAGGGATGAGGATGCTCCTGCAAAGATTGCGGATGAAAACGCTGTGAAACCAGAGGGCTGGCTGGATGATGAGCCAGAATATGTAGCAGACCCTGATGCTGAGAAACCTGAAGATTGGTAAGTTTGCTGCCTGTTGCAGATGGCAGCAAATATTTCATGACTTTGGTACTGATGTTTGCAGTTCATTGTTGCTTGCTGACAAAGTTGCTGTTCAGGCTTTTTTTTTTCAAAAGTAGAAGGCAGTGGTCTGAGGACTCATGTCCTGCATTCACCTATGCGTTTTTCAACTCTTCTGTGACTGTAAGCAGAACAGGGCAGGGATGTTCACCTTAAAGTAGAAACTACTTGGAAGGGGCAGTGGAGGAAGCTGTGCTCAGAGACTGGATTTTGTTGATCATCTGTGCTTCCCAGTTAGTCTTTGAAATCCTTGTTCCTTTTACATATCTACAGACCTATGCTATACAAAGTTTCAGTATCTCTATTTAGTGGTAGGAATTTTGATTTTCCCAGAAATTGGACATTGTCTGAGCCTTATTCTGTATGAAGTCAAGGGGTGGACTTCAAAACTGAATTTGCTTTTTCAGGGATGAAGATATGGATGGTGAGTGGGAGGCACCTCAGATTGCAAATCCTAAATGTGAGGCAGCTCCTGGCTGTGGTACCTGGCAGCGCCCGATGATTGACAATCCAAACTACAAAGGCAAATGGAAGCCTCCTATGATTGATAATGTGAACTATCAGGTTGGTGTTTTCATTGCTTAAGCTGGCAGCCAATGCAGCATCTCTTACAAAAAGCAGAATGATTCAGATTCAGCAGATGTAATTAAAAATTCAAGTGCTATCATGATTGTACTGTGTTTCAATTAGACAGCTTTAAAGTGCTTTCTTACCAGGCATCGCTTCATTGTATTGATTCCCAAAGACTGACGAGTTGCACCAGTAGATGTTGTAATTAAGTGCAATGGATTGTTATATCTCTCCATTCATAATGGGCTGAAAACTATAATTTGTCTTCTAGTATATGAGGCTGCATGTCTTTTGTCTTTTCTAGGGTATATGGAAACCTAGAAAGATCCCGAACCCAGATTTTTTTGAAGACTTGGAACCTTTCAAGATGACTCCTGTCAGTGCTGTGGGACTTGAGTTATGGTCCATGACATCTGACATCTTTTTTGACAACTTCATCATCTGTAGTGATAGAGCTGTGGCTGATGATTGGGCCACTGATGGATGGGGACTGAAAAAGGCAGCTGATGGTGCTGCAGAGGTGAGAGAGGAAGGTTTAATGGTGTGCTGCTGAGTGGAACAGTAGAAGCATCTCTGCTGTTCTCTCACAGTCTTTGTCAGTATGTACCTGTAAGTGCTAAGGCTGAGGGTTTTGCTAAACCAGGTCAGAGCCTCAATTCGTAATTACAGTATGTTAATGTAGGTAACTAAGAGTACTCACCGCTCTCTTCTGAGTTTTTGCTCTGCTATTTGGACTGTATAGCCTAATTCTTAATTTGTAAGCTATGGGAGAAGTACCTGTGCAGATTACCTTGAATTATTTTTGAGGTCTGAAATACAATGTTTAAAGTTGCAAAAAGCCTATTTTAAAATTCTGTAGCTTTAACTTAACTGCTAAGCTTTGCTGTATGGGGTGGAATTTGACAGTTCTTTTGGTCTTACAGCCGGGTGTTGTGGGCCAGATGATGGCAGCTGCTGAAGAGCGTCCCTGGCTTTGGGTAGTCTACATCCTCACTGTGGCTTTGCCAGTGTTCCTTGTTATCCTTTTCTGCTGTTCTGGGAAGGTAATGCATTTCCTCTGATAATTAGTCTCATGTTTAAAGGGTGGTTCAGTAAAATGTGCCTGAATGTCATAAATAACTTCCTGGGTTTGTCATTGCCTTTCAGAAACAGCCAAGTGCTGCAGAATACAAGAAGACTGATGCTCCTCAGCCTGATGTGGTGGATGATGAGAAAGAAGAAGAAAAAGATAAAGGGGAAAAAGAAGAGGAGGAGGAAGAGGAGGATGCAAATGAGGAAAAGCTCGGTAGGTAAACTAGATAACCTTGAACGATGTTCTCCCTGATAGACTAAACCAGAAGGATTGACAGATATGGAATAAAGCCAATGGTGAACTCAAGTCAGGAAGGAGAATGATTTTTTTTTTCTTTATTTCTCCTTGAAGAGAAGCAGAAAGGTGATGCTGATCTAGGAAGTGCTAGTCAAGAGGAGGAAGAAGATGAAGAGGAAGAAGACAGGAAACATGCATCAGAGGTAAGAGTGCTTAATCTCTGGAGGAAGCTTGTGCATTTTCTTTCATATGTTATGTAGAACAGGCCTTACTACAGTGTTAAAAGTTAACCTGGCTCATGTCATGACCCTCCCTCCCAGTTCAGAACTTCGGAAAATTTAATCAACCTGAAGAATAGGAATTGCTGTGGCTGACTTCAGCAGACTTGAGCACCCTGCTAAAAGCACTGCTGAGAGCCTGCCTTGAGAGGGGAGTGGGACTGTTGGAAGGCATCTTCTTGAGGCAAAAGGTTTATTCAGCTTCAAGTGCAGTCAGGATGTGGCCTTAAGTGCTCCACACTGACACAATGGCTGACTCAGAAATGGGTGGAGTGTTGCTTGAAGTTAAAGGATTCTCCCAGCAGCAGAAGCTGTTGAGCATTCCCCCAACAAATAGTGTACTTCCACTGTAAAAACAAAGAATTTTTCTGTTTGCACAAAGTACTTTCAGCAGTAGGTCCTTTCAAAAACTAAATTCTAATGTAGAAGAGAAAGTGGATTCTTCATAGATTTTCTGAAAATGGTTATTAAGGGTTATATTTAGGTTTTGTTTTATTTTATTGATGTTTACACAAATTACTTTCTTGCAGGAGGAAGAAACTGTGAATAGATCACCCAGAAACAGAAAGCCAAGGAAAGATTGAAAAAAGTCATAAGAACTTGATCTGTGATTTCTTTTTTTTGTTGTTGTTTTCAAATATGGTTCTGGGAGAGGACCTTGGACACCTTACATTGAAACTTGGACAAACCTCAAGATTTCACCATCCACAGGTTCCAGTCACACGATCCAATGTAATGGAGTGTCTAGCAGTAAAATATTTGCAATCATCTGTTCTAAAAAGAGCATCATTCCTGTAGAAAGAAAGCATTTAATATAATGGGCTGTGGATTTTGGAATGTAACATAACTAACCTTTTCATTTTTGGTTTTAAATATTCTTTTCTGTTCTTAAGTAGATTGGTAGAATTTTTCCGGACTCAAACCTTGGCTTAATTTAATATATTAATTAGTGAAATATAACAATGAATCTTGAAAGTGCTAGGTGATAAAAATGCAGTTTTATAACTAGGTTTTTTTTTACAAATATGTAAATTCCTAAATGCACCAATGTCTTTATACCCCTTAAAATTTGATAATTGTTTGAAGAAAAGTTGTCAATGCATTTGACAACACCCCTGCCCTCAAAAGAAAAGACAACGGGGGGGGATATATGGGGGAACCAGTAGTGAAATTCTAACAATCAACTTCATTCTTTTGGGGGGAGGGGAAAGAGGAAGAAGGGGTGGAAGGAAGGGGTTTAGGCAGTCTATAGAATATATGCATACTGTGCATGGCTAAAGCCCTGTTAAATGTTGACAAATGATCTAGGGTTTGGAGTGGGTCATCTTAATGTGGCGTTTAATCCTGCAGAGCTTGCAGACAACCAATTTCATTTGTTGTTGAACTGTTTTTGTAAAGCTGAGGGTTGCTGGAGAGGTGTGGTTAGGCTACTTCCCCCTTTGCCCTCTGTTCAGCCACCGATGTTTTCCTCTCTGTGACGATACAGCTCTTCTTGAGAGCAGCTTTGCCTCAGTTGCTGAAGTGTCTCATGTTCAGCTCATTGTCAAACTCGATTTCATAGCTAGGCCTACTCCTTTCCAGGGTCCAACACTTGAGTAAGACCGTGTCCCATATCCTCTCACTGTTGTCACTGTATGTCTGCTGTAGAAATGGAGGAGGTAGGCAGGTAGACAAGTTGTACTGAGTATTTGTTAAGGAAACAAAAACCACAACCAAGATGTCAGTATTGTAGGTGGGGAAGGAGCATGTGGAATCTCTTAACTGGTATGTGAAACTGTTTTAAGTCCTTTTATCTGCTCTTCATGTAACAAATGCATTCTAAATTATATTGTGAATGTTAGGAAATTCCAATTCCAGCTGAATAAATTTTTTTAAAGTGTCAAGTCTACCATACTACACTGTTTCAAACACCTTTTTTTTTTGTTCTTATGGAATGCAGGTGAGCACTACAAGAGCATTACCTCTGAGGGTGAGATGGATGTAATTCATTACACTGTACCAAATATGTTGGTGTTTGGATGTCTATATAGATAAACTTTTGCCTTTGTTTAGAATGAAATTAAATGTCCTGAAATTATTCTTCTTGCACTGAACTAAAACACTCCAGTGTTGTTTGGTCATATGATAGGTATAGTGTGTGGAATGATTCCCAGGGGTTATGGGGGGAAGAGTGTTCCAATTACCTTGCAAACAATCTAACGAATTACTAAAAGACTCTTGTTTTGGGTTTGGTTTGTTTTTTGTTTTTTTTTTTGTAAAACACCTCTTGCTGCCTGTCCTTATGTTGTATCCCTTGGTTGTTGTGTTTGAAATATTAGTGATCACAAATGCATAGCAGGATTTCTTGATCTCTCTGCAGTGTACAAATAAACTATTGTAAGCAAGATACTGGAAGTAATTTCAGACTTCTGTTGGGAGCTATTGCATGTTTAGAATGCCTTTGCCTGTTGAACACCTGGTCAATACTGCTCCTTATTGCAAAAATAGCTTATACTCTGACATGGAAGATGTCATAGCTTAAGCATTGCTACTAGCTTGTTCTCAGGACTGTATTTTTATCAAGGAGCAGCAGCTATTTATGACTCTCAGTCCTTTGAGATGAAGTATGTGTAAATGGTTTCAATTCAGCTAATGTTTTGAGCACAACATAAAAATCTAATTAATCTAATGGTTTTTTATCTTAATATGCAAATTGCCTTAAACTCCCAAATAATCCCTGTGCATACATGTTCTTTCAAAGCATCAAAAGTGAACCTGAGATCTGCTATCAGCTTTTAAATAGCATCATATTAAAGCTAATTGTAAATCTACATTTGCTTCTGCTAAATCTCCTGAAAAAGTCTCCTGTCTGCATGTTACGGCTTTTTTTGATACCATAGTGTATGCTTTAAATAATCACTACAATAAATGAAGACTTTCCAAAATGGATAGACAACTCAAGTTACTTTTTATCTTGCTTTTTGGCTTGGGTGCCTCAGTTTGACTTTAGAATTGCTCTTATTTTTGAAGTCTTGGAGGAAAAAATACAGCTACCTGCTTATCCTGAGTGCATAAAGCATAGCTGTGTTTTTTAGAGTAGTGAAGCTCCACCTGGCTGTAACCTGTGAACTGTGTTTGGGACTGTTACAGATCCTTGAAGGTGTATTTGGGCCTTTTGTGTCTGCAGCCAAAGGGTGGCAGCTCTTGAAAAGGATGCTGAGTTTGATGTGCTGTCTGAAAAGGGCTGGGGGGAGGTGTTAGGCTGACAGGGTCAATCCAAACAAAACCCGTGGGATCTGACCCACAAGGCAGAAGTGCTGAGAGCAGCTTTGCTCCTCCTGGAGCCAGTGGTTGGTAGGGGCAGTTGATAGGTCAGGGTGCATCTAACCCACTAACCCCTTGCAGCAGTGTCCCTGGATGTGATCTACCCTCGCTGCCTCCGCTTGGTGCTGAATTGATGCAGCTTGAGGCCGTGACCTCTCCAGTGCATTACAAACGTCTGTTTTTAAGATTGCCTCCTGGGCCTTGGGAGGGTTTCTTGCAAGTACTGACTACTTGTACATGTCCATGGTTTTCTCTTGCTCTTTTCTTACTCCTCCCTCAAAATCTCAGCTCCTCCACTGAGGCTGTGGGTACAGACGTGGGGCTTGTGACTGCTCTGCTCATCCCAAACTGATGGTTAATACCCTTCTTGCCTCATGGTTTGTAAAAGGGGTTTTTGGTTGACTGGGGTTTTATTTCGGTTTTTTTTTTTAGTGTTGCTGGACACAACTACTGTGATTTCATGTCCATTTCCAACAGGTACTTGTAGAAGCAACTTGAAAAAAAATGTAAAAACTAATCAATAAAGTAACTTAAATATGTTTGGCTTTCTTTGTCTAATTAGCAAAGCAGGTTCAGGGTGAGCCGTTCCTCTCTTGCAGTGTTTTGCCAGTCCAGAGCCAGGTCCGCTTGTGCCGGGCAGAGCGGTGCGCGGGACACGGGGCCGAGCCGCGCCGCGCTCCGATCGATCCAGCGCCCGGGGCGCCCCTGCTGCCCGCCCCTCCCTGTCAATCACCCGCGGCTCCGCCCACCGCCTCCCCTGGTTGGCTGGGCCGCGGTGGCCCCTCCTCCCCGTACCTGTTCCTTTAAACCGCGCCGAGCGCCGCCTCCAGCTCGCCTCCGCTGCTTCATTCGCGCCTCCGCGCCCGCCTATTGGCTGGGAGGGGCGTCGGTCACGGCTCGTGACGCGCCGCGCGCCGTGACGTACCCCCCACCCAGGAAGCTCCGCCCACTTATTCTCAACTCGGCTCTGGAGGGGAAAAACAATTTCAAGATGGCGGCGGCGCGGACAACAATGGGGGGCCGGGGGTCCGGGCCGGCCCGCGCCTGAGGGCGGCGGCGGGGGGAGCGCGGCAGGCTCCGCCGGGCCCCGCGGGGCGGGCAGGGGGGGGGGGGGGCGGGGCGGCGNCGGAGGGGAGCGCAGGTAAGGCCGGCGGGAGGGGCGGCGGAGGCCCCGCCATGGCGGGCGCCGGAGCGAGAAGCCGGTGAGCGGCGGCGGCCGCCCCTTCGCCGCCCGGCCCATGGTGCTGCCCCCCTGCCCCATGGCGGAGTTCGTGGTGCCGCGGCACAGCGCGGTGATGGAGCGGCTCCGCCGGCGCATCGAGCTCTGCCGGCGGCACCACAGCGCCTGCGAGTCCCGCTACCAGGCCGTGTCCCCGGAGCGCCTGGAGTTGGAGCGCCAGCAAACCTTCGCCCTGCACCAGCGCTGCCTGCAGGCCAAGGCCAAGCGG
>VXBN01013254.1:49388-131944 GCA_013397395.1 Sinosuthora webbiana
GCCCGCGCCCCCTCCGCCCGCCGCCGCCGCGGGGAGCGCCGAGAGGAGCGGAGCCAACGGGCTGGACGGCGAGACGGCGAGCGGAGAGCAGCAGCACGGCCGCAGCAGCGCCCTGATCGCGGTAAGCGCCGCCCGGGGCCGGGGGCTGGGGCCGGGAAGGGACCGGCGGTCGTGCCCGGCTGGCACCGGGACCTCTCGTGTGGAGCTGGATGGGGGAAGGAAAAGAAGCTCTCGCGGTTGGGGTGGTGGTGGCCTGCGGTGCTAGGGCTGGGGTTGGGGCTGCTTTGCCGAGTACCCTGTCTGCCGTGATACAACTTCGCAGCCGATAAGGCTGTTTTGTTTTCGCTCGTCACCTATGCACGCTGGAAGAGTATCTAAAACTGCGGCATGGTGGGGTAGAGATAGCGGCAGGATTTCTGTGATGCTTAAATCATTCAGAGTATTTAGTGAATCATATTTCTGGCTAATTCACCTAAAATGCCCCTGCAGAAACTGTCAGGGGGCACTAATACCGCGGTGCCTTTGGATTTTTGTTTGCTTGCGTCTTTAATTTGGGGTGTCAGGGTTTTGTGGATTCATTTGATAAGAATACGCTTATTACTTGGGGGGGAGTTGTAAGACAATGTGTCTGTTAATTCTGGTACATATTGGAAAGAATTTCAGTGGAAAGGCAGCTGCTTGTTTGCCACTCACCCTAGTGGGTGTGAACACTCTGAGAATCCCACTCCACCCATTAAAAACTGGCTTAGCTCAAAATCTTAATGTTTCTCTGGCTTCTCTAGCATTTCTGGTTGTCGGGACATATTCACATAGCCCTGTTTGTATATCAAGATAGCTGTTGCTTAACTTATTCTGGGCCCTTTAAATATACTGCTCTGTGCTAATGTGTCAGTAATGTAGGTTAGTAGGATAACCTCTTAAAGGCTGCCTGTCCTAATACCTGTCTGCCTTAAAACCAGGTATTTTTAAATGGTGGCCTGCATGAAAATGATTCAGTACCACTCTGAGTGTCTTTAAAAGAGACACTAGATTAAACTAAGATATTTCCAGGTTAATATATAGAATAAATCATATTTTTAGGGTGCTCTGTGTATTTGATTGAATTAGAAAGGAAGGAGGATATACTTCTCTCTGTCTTGGACTTCACTTACTGTTTTTAAAGTAGAATCGCGATAGAGCTTATTGTATACTTGGGTGTCCAGGACATAATGTGAGATACCGAAACACGGGGTTTATCGATGTCATCTTTACTGTGACCAGCCCTGGGCAGCCTGGGTGCAGTTTGTAGTATTTACAAGATGAACTGAAAGTGTTACTTAACCGAATTGTGTCTGTTCTTGCTAATACACCTATGAGACTCAATGACTTGAGAAGACTGAGGTCCTTGTGACACAGTTAGAGCACTTCAGAGGACTGCTACACAAGGGTACTTGAGGAAGAGAGGAAACCTTGTGCGTTCCTGATACTAATTCTACAAAACTTTATGGTTTAGCTGTTGTTTAGTAGACTGACCTTGAATGTAAACTTGTGTCGAAACAAAAATTACTCAAACTTGGTTTTTATTATCTAAAAACTTGGTGGGGGTTCTGTTTATTTCCTGCTGGGCTCTCGGCTGTTTTGCATATGGGGCTCTACCCCTTAATAATGTGTATTTTCATTACACTCAGGGCTCTTTAGCATGTCAAATCCCGTTGCTTAAACTGCCACCGCACGACTTCATATTGATCTTCTAAAAGAAAGATGTCTCTAATTCACTGCTTTTGTTTCTCTTAAATCACTCTGGATGTGGATTTGATCTAATTAGCATCCATTATAATGAGGGCTCTCAACAGCAGCAGGTTCTGAAGTGCACTGCACATCTGGGGAAGCCCTTGTACAGGAAGCTGCTGCCAGTGGCCAATTTACACAACAGAAGAGGGTTTTAGTGTATGAATGACTCTTCCTCAGGCTGGCCTGTTTCCTTCCTAGGATCCATGACTGTGAGCTTAATTGCAGCTGCTGATTCATCACCTCCTTACTGGGGTATAAAGTTGGTTTGCTTAGTAATTCAAGTCTTGGAAAAAAACACAACAACACCTTTGCTGCTAATTTAATTCCTCTGGCCCTGAAGGTCCCTAGGTTGGTATTTCACCTCTACCCATCATGTTGCCATTATCAAGACCAAGCATGTGCTTTGAATGGGAAGGACGTGGGCTTGATTTCCAGAGTTCAATAAAGTTTGGATGAACACCAGAATTGTCTTTTAAAACATCCTGGCCACATTCCTTTCCAAAGAATGCTGCTAGCTCAGTGCAGCATGCATTATATCAGCAGTTGCTGCTGTAGCAATCCAGATTTTTCTGTGAAGCTGCATATGAATCTGCTCTTGGAAATTAGTACTTCATGTTGACCATTAATGAAGCATTTATTTTTGTCCCTGAAGGAGAGAGCAGTTCATATAAAGCTGAAGGCTTTTGTGAGGTCTTGTAGTAGAAGGACATGAGGCTGTGTTGCCCCAAGTGTGGGCAGTGTGGGCACTGCCAGGTGCTGTGCTGCTGAGCATCTTCTGTAAATGCACAGTGGTCACAGGGAACAGGGTGGCACTGCCACTTCCTCCTTAGTGTCCTGTGTGATTTGTCACGTGGACAAAAGCAGATATTTTCTCTTCCATTAGTCTTTGCTCTGATTTAGATCCTGAAGTTGGATGGCTCTTGCTTACAGGCAGAAGTAAGGGGTAGATTATTCCTTGTTTTCTTACTAAGCAGCTGTAAAATTTAAGCTATAGAAACCGAGAGAAGACAGTACTGATACAGAAATACCTTGGATTATTTATGCATTATGTAGGCCTGTCCTTCATTTGAGGAAAATGTTGAAAAACCTTCTAGCTTCCTACTTCTAAAAAACTTCCAGACCATTATTTGATGGGAAATCCAAATGTTGGCATCTACTTCCCATTTCTGTTGTTTAACGTGACATTATTAAGGCTGTGTTCAAAGTAGAACATGCTTGATGTTTGGATAAGGTGTTTGCTGTGTTAATCTTACATTTTTGAGAAACTGGGAAGTTGGGAAGCGATGGGGCTTGTCTCCTAGAACATTTTTTTCTCTGCTAGGTTCTGATACATGAAAGTTTATTGAATAATGCTGTTTAAATTCTCTGCAAGAGAGAAGTTGGCTCTCTTACATTTCTGTGCTAGGCTATAAGGCAGTGTATGGCTGAGCTGAACAGAAGGTGTTTCATTGGCATGTGAATGAGGACAATGGCAAGATCTGGATTTTCATCTCCACTCCTTGTTTATGATGGGGTGTCTTGGAAGGAGAGCTGCTCCCTGTTTCTTACTGGGTTTTTTCCCCCACCTGAGAGCAGTTGTTGTGCAGAGAGCTTGCTTTGTCTAGGACTGCCACAAAACCACAAACAGTATTTCTGGAATGAGCACAGAAGGTCTAGTCAGTGGCCTGTCTTGAGAATGCTTTGTGTTAAAGCTGAAGAGCAGCATTGATTTGGGAGTCATAGATGTTTTACATTAATATTAGTTAAATACTAAAGTAAGCAAAGGCACCAAGTAAAGAGTTTCAAATGAAATCTAAGTCCAAGGAGAGCAATGCAGTGTGTCTTGGTTGAAAGATCTAAAGTAATAAATTAAAGGGAATAGATTGCCCATAGTCTGCTGACAAGGGTTAATGACATTCCTCTAACAAAGCTCAAGCTGGTACTCTTAACAGTTCAGAAGACGTCATTTTTGTGTAAGCTGTGGTATAAGGGTGTTAAATTGTGACATTATGTTTTTACCACAAAAATAGCAAATTATTTACATGTTATTTATATATAGCTATGGTGCAGTTTAGTCTTGCCACCATTGTTTGTTTTTGCTGACAAGTCTGATAGTTTGTTGCCCAACAACTCAGACAGGTTTTTCTTTGTCTCCTTTTAATTCTCTGTGAGGTATTGTTTTATGTTTGAAACATTTCCCATACCAGATTAGTTAGATATGCAGTGATGCTTCCTAAATTGTAAGGATCTGGGAGTGACTGAGCTGCTGCTGTTTAAGTTCAAGTGAGGTGGAGGATCCGGCACTGCAGCTGAAGGCACAGGAGTTTTTTTGATTCAGCAGAACAATTCCTGTAGCAGAAGCTGCCCCTTGTGACTAATGCAGGCTTGGGATATTTATAGATATGCCTATCCACAGCCCTTCTTCACTCCAGCAGGCAGTCACCCAAATGCAAAAGTCTGCTGGAATTAAAGTAAAAATTAAAATGAGTCCTGCAGTTTGGTTCTGACAGCACAGTGGAATGCAGAAACACATTGGGAATGCAACTTTGGAAGCTGAGGGTGGATGCACAGTAAAGAGGGAGTTCTTACTATGGTGTGTAGTCAAAATGTTGTGTTTTCTATCCAGAATTCATACACTACTATGTCTGATATTTGCATTGTTACTCCAGCTTAAGGAGTTATCATCTTTGTTGCTCCTGTCCTTGGAGAGGCAGGAGAGGAGAATCAGTGTCTGTAGAGCACCGACTGTGAACTCTGGTACATGGGAGCTCATCTGTGCTGCAGTACTGCCACTTCCATGGCAGAAAAATGGATCTATTCTGATTTGGTTTCCCCTTCTAGGTGAGAATGCTAGGAGCCATATTGGAGCTAGTTTTTCATTATGATTCTAGTCTAATATGGCATTTCTTCTTTGAAAATGTCCAGCATTATGCTTCTCTTGCTGGTATATCAGGACAAAGCCTTGTAGACTTAATTCTGATATTGAAATGGTAAACTTAATTTGAAATAAAATAAATACAAAAAATTAAAGCTCTACTGAATCCTGTATGAATATTTAAATCTCTGTAACAGATGCTTTAAAAAACTAAATAAGAACATTATACAGAGCCTGAGAGGCACAGTATGAGTACCAGATTTTAAAGAAGTTTCTCTTCTGCCATGTTCACGAGGTGGTTTGTTTTTTTTCTAAATGAAACCTGCGTACAGTTTGTGTTTTTATATATATGTATATATATTTACCATCTTCAGTTACTGGACTCAAAGTATAGCAAAGTCCTGGATTTTTGCAAAAGGACTTTAGCTGACTGTTCTCAGTTTAGCTGTTTTGAATGGTAAAGGGTCTCTTGCTTTCAAGCAAACAATGTGAACTAAACTTTCATGCCTGTTAAATTCTAATGCATTGAAATGTCATTGCTTTCAGATGATCATCTAAATCTGGTTTCAGGTATTAAGCCCACACCAAAATAGCTGACACCAACCAACCAACCAAAAAAACCTGAACAAAAACCCAACAAAACCTTTCAGAACAACTTTGTACCACTTTTTTGACCAGTGATTCATGCCCCTTCCCACCAAGGCAGTTAAGACTGCAGTGCCCTGGCCTCTGAAGTTTTGAACTCTGCCAGTGGTAACAGGCAAGCAATAGATTAGGTTTTCAAGCTTTTCTGGTTTCTGGAGTAGTTTTTGGACAGCTTTTACAAAGTCAGTCAATTTGCCCTTGCAGTGAGACCACAGTATGGCTGAGCATCACTGTGGTAAAACTGGTGGGTTTGAGACACAGATTGAATATCTCAAAACGCTTTGTGTGCTCTCTGTTTTCTGCTGGAAGCTTTCTCATTTGCCTGGGCACACATCCATCTCTAGCACTGCAGGCCCGTGTCCTTGTCAGCCTGTGAGTTACATGACCAAAGGTGTGTTGGACACCTCCTGTTGTCATGGGTGGCACCTGGGTTTTGTCAGCTTGTGTTCCACGTGTGAGGAATGCACAGCTGGGCACGTGTGCTCCTGCCAAGGAAGTGTTTATGACCACGTTGAGGACTGTGTGTTCTGCTCATGTGAATAAAATGCAGCTCAGGTGATGTGGCGTGGAGGAGGTGCAGCCTGTGGCCCCTGAGTGGCTCTTTGACAAACTGTCTGTCCTGTCCTGGGCCAAAGGATCGATCACATCCCCTGCCTTGCACTGTTCTATATTGGTAAAAATACTTCAGATAAATGTTTTTGGGGTAATATTTTTAGGCATAGCTAGATAGCAGTGATCTCGGAAGTTCATCTTTTGTTGGAAAATTGAATAGGCTGAGAAAATGAGAAGACATTTCTGTATCTGATCTTGTGACAGTGGAAACGATTGGCTCAGTGTTACAAATAAAATCGATTGATTCTGCTGAGGAAACAGTGGATAGTGTACTGGAGGAACACTGTGCTTTACAGGATGGTAATGAACAAGGAAATTAAAGCTGAAGGGCTTTTCTTAGTGAGTAGCAAGCTTTGCTTTACTTCATATGTGAAGTACCTACCTCCACAACTACCATGTATTGGTTGGTTTTTTCCCTGAGTTTTGGCAGAAGAGAACAGGTTTTTCTTGCCTTGAGACTCTGTTGGAGCAGCTTGATATGTAGATAGCTTGCAGTCTGACTTGTACCTCACATGCAGCCTGTTATTTTCCCCCTCAGATCAGATTATTTGGATAGACCCAGACAAACTGGGGAGGAACTTAATCTCCCCCTTTCTGCCAAAGGAATACAGTTTTAGGTGAAAGGAGGATTTTGTCTCGAGCAGCCTACAGTCAAAATGTCTCCAAGGATCAGATATCTGAGTGTTATGACTGTTAAAACCCATAGAGATATGAGAGTTCCTGTGCTGGATGTTAGGGGTCTGTATCTTTTTCTAGACTGCAGTGAGTGTAGCTGAACAAAACAAAATTATTATTTTGATGTGAGTTTTCAGGGGGTGGGTTTTTTCCCTAACTATTTAGAATTAAGGAGGACCCATTCCCAAACTTTGAGTAATTTGACTCATCATATAACCTTGGGCAAGTTACTCATCCACCTTGAGCTTCAGTTGTCCTGATGGGAGTATGAAGTAAACAATTGGAAACACTGAAAGCCAAATGTTGTGATGGAGTTGAGCTTTTTTGCTCTCTGTTGTTTTGCCTTTTTACAAAAAAGTAAATTTCCGTTTTTCTTTCAAGCTGGTATTTGAAAAATTCACTAGAGAGCTGCTACTCCAAGCTGAAGACCTGATGTTCAAATTAAGAGATTTCAAGTTCCAGCCTCCTCTCCAAATGTACACCTCACCTCATCCTACTCAGTCTTCTGCTGATCTTGCTGCTCTGCTGCTATTCCCATGTGCCATCTAGAAGATCACAGTCTCCAGGGAAGCTGGAGTCTGTCTCACAGATTAAAATAAGGCTTTGCTGTTACCTATGCAAGCATTAAACAAATAGTGGAGTTTTTTGCTGCTACCTGTGCAGGAATTAAACAGATGGTCTGGGGTTTCTTTCCCCCAAAGATCAGCTCACTGTAGATGGTTAAAAAAAATAGGAACAATTAACTGTGAGCCAGTCCTTCTGTCTGTAAATCAAAGAATGCTGTTGCTCAGGCAAGTGAGTAAAATTCTTCTGATAATTTATGCTGGCCCTACATACAGCCTCTTGCTTGAATGCTGAGATCTTGAGGTTTCCCGTTTTTCCTTGGATGAGAGTTTTCCCCAGGGGTTAGTGGACTGCCTTGTGAAGACTGCAGGTAATATGAAAAGAACCATACTTGTCTTGAGGTTTGTTTAATGAGCTGCTTTCCTGCCATGTGAGAGGCTGTTGTTAGCCCACACCTCAGATGGGTGGCTCCTGGTGGGGATTCCTGTGGAGTGTCCTGCTGGGATGTGCCAGGGTGTCTCCCCCAGGTCGGGAGCTGATGGCAGTTCCCAATTCAAGCTCCCTGCACTGCTGGAGCAGCGCCTCTGCCCTACAGGTTTGTCTGCGTTGGTGGAGTGTTCCAGCACCAGCAAAGCTCAGGGTTTTTTACAGAATGCACCCGAGGGAAGGAAAAGTTTATAGTCACCTTTGATGTGTGCAGGAATTCTGTTTTCAGATGCTTTTGAGGCCAATAGAAAGAACTTTGTATTTGCAAGAATGCTGGCAGGAAGGAGAAGTTGAACAAAGGCGCTCAGGCTCTGGCTGTGAAGCTGCTGCTGTAGCCGCTGGTCGCTTCTAGGTGGCACCACGAGAAAGAGAATCTGTGCCTTCGCCATCTGTGAGAGGCCAGCTGTGGAGCTGCTTGGGGCTCTGGTGGTCACAGCAGCTGGCAAATACTTCAGGAGAAAGGAGGAAAGGAATGAACTTACTCTGCTGTGATGGAACTGGCTGAACTCTGAATTGCATTTTCCACAAGTGTGAAGCAATGGTCGCTAAGTGACAAATTGGTTTTGCTTCAGTGCCAAAAGTATGATTGTGTACAAAATTTATACACATAGTTCTTCTCTAGAAGTTATTATCACAGAAGAATTACTTGTTTTTTCTAAATATTTAAATGTGAGACTGTTTTATAAATATTTAAATGTGAGACTTCTGTAAAACAGTCTCATAGAACAATTACACTGTGTGTGTACATAGATCAAATAAAATACAGGTTTTTATTCTCATCTAAAATTTGATTCTTAAACATCCTTCAATGTTTTTCTCATTTTGAATAGGAAAAATCATAACATATTGCAATTCACAGCCATTTTTCAACTTTTTGTTGTTGTCAGACTGTATGGTAGCTTTTAGTTTTGTGTGAAGGAGGGGGCCTCTGTTTGAAGTAGTACATGTTTTTTGAAAAATTTCCCTAAGATATTATAGTGGGGAAGTCATCTCATGTGCTGACTTGTAAAACAAAACGTTACCAAAACTAAAATGCAGTCTTTGATTTTTTTTTTTTCCCTGGAATGTTTTATTCAGAGCAAGACAATGTTCTGATAAGAAATAAAAATCCAGATCTATGTAACACAGAACTACATAACTAAAATACTCCTTTTCTTTTTCAGCAGCTCCATGAGACTGTGAAAAGAAAGCTTGATAGTGCTGCTTCCCCTCAGAATGGAGACCAGCAGAACGGCTATGGTGATGTGTTCTCTGTGTCCAAGAAACTGCGTCGTGAGGATGGTCTGGGAGTGAGTGGTTCTTCCAATGGAATGCCCCCTGTGTCTCCACTCCATCATCTTGACAAGAAATCTGGTACTGGTGATACCTTACAACTTAATGGGAAACATCCAATGGGGCTCGATGGCATCAGCAAGAAGTGTCTTCCAGATTCCAGCCTGCAAATGAATGGAGGTGGTGATGCTGATGATTCATTCCCTCTGAGTTTGAACAAAGAGCTGAAGCAGGAGCCTGTAGATGAGCTTCCCTGTATGAATCCTGTAGCAGGGGGTTCTATATCTCAGAATAACCTGATGCCTGATCTTAATCTCAATGAGCAAGAATGGAAGGAACTTATTGAAGAGCTCAATAGATCCGTGCCCGATGAAGACATGAAGGATCTCTTTAATGACGACTTTGAAGACAAAAAAGATGCAGATTCTTCAAATTCAGCTGCACAGACACCATTGCCACAAGATATTAACATAAAGACTGAGTTTTCCCCAGCACCCTTTGAACAAGAGCAGCTGGGATCTCCCCAGGTTAGATCCACTTCTTCAGGTTCAGCATTTATTGGTGCTGCTTCTGTACCTGTAAGTGCTGCTTCTACAACGGTTGGTAGTTCTCAGGCTATGTTCCAGCCTTCCAGTCAGTCAATGACTGAAAATCCTAATCAGCCCATGATGCAGGCATCAAACCACTCTCAGAACGTCCAGAGGCCCGTGTTGTTACCTGGGAAGTGTGCGGGAAGTGCCAAAGAAATGTCTTCTGCTCATCAACTTCAGCAGATTGCTGCCAAGCAGAAGAGAGATCAGATGTTGCAGAACCAGCAACAAGCTTCACAAGTCCACCAAACAAATCAAATGTCAACGTGGCAACAGTCTGGGACTTCCCATAGTCCACTGGCTGTCCCATATACCATGGAAAATCCTACTAGCCCATCAGTTTATCAGCCAGACTTCAACAATCAGAAACTCATGATGCCTAATTTGGGAAATAAAAGCTCACCGAGGGCTGGAGGCAACTATCACGTGAACATTTTGGGTCATCAGCAAAACAGCTTGAACCAGAACCCTGTGAATAGTCAAGGCTCTATGCTGGACTATGGGAACACCAAACCTCTTTCCCATTACAAAGCAGAGTGTGAGCAGGGGGTGGCAGTGCCTGGGCAGAACAAGGCTCCCATGCTGGCGTACATCCAGCAGCGCCAGCAGCCACCACTGTCCCACATAGGTGACGACCAAAATGGGATGATCCTGTTGAAGCCCAAGTCTGGAAACATTGCCTACCGACTGCCACATGGTCAGGTGAGTGTCCTGAATTACCTTTGCTCAGTAGCAGATTTAAGGTTGTTGGGTAGGTAAGGCTGGAGTGCGGATTCCTTGGTATGGTTTCAAATGTTTTCATTGATTTTAAAGAGAAAAATCCTATATACAAGAATCTTAGACAACAATCATGAGGTCTTTTTTCCACTGGGAACAGTTTTTAATACTGGGTTCTAGGTCATGTAACATGTGATTTCCAGCTTAATATACTTTGTGGGCAACAAATTATGTCGTGCCTCACAGAAGCTTCTACTTACAAAGATAAATAGATGCTTTGTAAACTTTTGACTAAAATAACTCCTATAAAACAGTAGTGTTACACAGTGTTCTCAAAGAAGCTTTGATTTCTTTACCTTGTTTTTAGTGCCTACTTGTGTCAGAGTTGGCATACTATTAAAAGATCTACTTTTAGGGGGGCTGCATTCCTGATTTCTTGGGTGTTCCCTGGAGCCTTTCAGTTCTATGGATTTTTATTGGTTAAGTCTCTGGGCATTAGGCAAGTATGGCATAGGAGAGAAATACATCATTAAGAGCAAATAATGGTAATGTTTGTTAGCTTGAAGCATATGCTTCAGGTTTTCCTGTAACAGAAAATTCCAGATGGTGCTCCTTTGCCTTGTATAGAACTGTTACTACAGGTATGTTGCAGGTGAAAATTTCTGTAGTGGGTGGAAGTGTAGCCTCATTGAGATTCTGTAACATGTACCTGCAATGCACATAAAAGAGGGCTTGTTGGGAAAAGTATTTGTTGCAAGGATTTCAGTTTCTCCAGCAAAAGCTCTTTGAGATCCATCTCTAGTCCTATGTTCCCTCAACAAACAGAACAACTTAGCACAGCATTCCTTACATTTGGCTCATGATTCCTTATGAAACTGCAAAGTGAGAACCAACAGCCAAACCCCATTAGCTGAATGCTTAACTTGACCATAATGTTTTGTTCATGTAGTCAGAGATGAGGCTGAACTGTGCTTTAAAATGATGAAAACTGTCAAATTTTAAAGGGATTTGCTGGTCCTAAGAGGGCAGTATCAGGTGTTGAATGATAATTGTTCTGTGTTATTTTTGTTTATCCAAGTTCCAGTCTCAAAAAAGAAAAAAAAGCAGACTTAAGAAAAACTAATCATATCAGACTTATACCTAGTAGTATTTTTGTCTGTGGTGTATGGTGATGGTTGGATTCCTGGAAAAATACTTTAAGACCCATTTTGACCAGTGGAAGCCTTCTCCCCTTCACCTGCAAATAGTAAATTCTCTGATAAAAAAAAAAAGCAACTTAAGGGTGGGAGACATAAACACTTGCAGAATGAAACATTGGCAGAAGAGGCAGGATTTAAATAAATGTTTTGTACAACAAAAATATTAAGTGTAGTATTTGAAAAACTGCTACCAAAGTAAACTGAAGCTGGGGTGTTTGAACTGCAGTTTGTAACTGCCTGAAAAACACCACACAGGGCTATCCTCACCTGTTTGAGTTGGAAATCAGGAAGTACTTTGAGACTGAAGTTAAAGCCTCTATTCCTAAATGTTGTGGAGCTTCTGACCCTAACTCCAAAGTGGCAGTTCTGTGTCTGGCTCTGTATAGACTGGTGTTTGGTTGTCTTTAATTAGCTGAACTTCCATGAGAAGCTTCACAGGTGAAGAAGTTACTGCATTTCTGTAACTTTTGTCACTTTTCCTATGTTCTGCAGGATCAGAACCCTGCTCCTACTGTTCCTCGTGTTCCTGTTTCTGTCCCGGGCCCTGGGGTGAGTGCCCAGGCTCCAAATGTCTCCATGGCAGGTAACCACAGCAGCTCAGCTTATCAGCAGCAAGCAGCAGTGATGAAGCAACACCAAATGCTGATGGACCAGCAGAAGCAGAGAGAGCAGCAACAAAAGCACCTGCTCATGGAGCAACAGAAGCAGCAATTCCTAATGGAACAGAGGCAGCAGCATTTGCTGGCAGAACAGGTGAGAGGGGCCAGCTATCTGGGTTTTTTTTTAATTGTTCTGCTTTGCTTTGGTGCGTGAAATAGCATTCGATGTTTTAGAATCAGAGAATAGTTTGGCTGGGAAGGACCTTAAGGATCACCTCAGTTCCAACTCCTCTGCTCTGGGTAGGGACACCTTCCACTAGACCAGGTTGCTCCAAGCTCCATCCAACCTGGCCTGTAAACATATCCAGGGATGGGGCAGCCACAGCTTCTCTGGGCAACCTGTTCCAATGCCTCACCACATTCACAGTAAATAACTTTTTCCTAATATTTAATCTGAACCTAACCTCCTTCAGATGGATGTCTTGGATTCCCCCTTCCTCTGTCACTTCATGCCATTTTGAGACACCTTCCCTCTCCAGCCTTCTTGTAAGCCCCCTTTAGGTACTGAAAAGTGCTCTAAGGTCTCTCTGAATCAGCTGCCCATCAGAAACTTTAAGAAAGCAGGAAATGACACAGTCTCCTCTGAACTGAAAATGCATGAAAGCCCATTTTGTGGGGATGGTTGTAGTGGAACATGCAGGATTGTGGAGCTATGGCTGTGCCAGGTCCTAGCAATGGCTCTTCTATCACCTGGAGACATCCTGATAAAATTGAGGTCTCAATAGAGGTGACAGAAAAACCCCCTCAGTTCTGGACCCAGTGTAGACAAAACAGTGATGTGGTTGGCAGTGTATGAGTGTTGGTAAAGATATGTTTTTGATATTTGGGTTAAAACAATTTGGACTAAGGGAATACTGTGGGGGAATTATATTATTAAAGACTTAAAGAAAATGCCCAAATCATCAACAAAATCAGATCTTCTCTATGAGTTACATGATCTATAAGCTTAGAATACCTTTTAGTAAATCGATCAGTCTTTGGTGACTTGTATGTTAATATCCAATGTCAAAGATGAGTAATCATTGCTCTCCAAAACGTTAACAAACAGCTATTCTTTGAGAGCAGGTGGGGAGAAGGTAAATATGGGGTGTGACCTCCTACTTGTGCTTTTGCATGTCTAGTGGATGGTGATTATTACAGCTTTGTTAGAGCTCTTGGCCCAGTAGGTTTCCTTAGGACAATAATGGACCTAACAGGTATCAGATCTCTCTGAACAGTGGGGAGGTAATAAATAGCATATCTCAAACACAGCATTGAAATATTTTTTCCTATCTATTTGCTTCTGCTTTGCCAGCACATGTTGCTGCAGTAAATATCAGTATTATGAAAATACTTCATTCATGTCCTAGTTATGGTAACTACAACTAACTTCTGTAATTTCCATTTTTCTATAGTGATGCTGGGACTCTGGTCCCAGATAAGGAGTGGCTTTGCCTTGGCCACGTTTATTTGCCTTGTGCTGCCTAGCAAGCTAGGTCACGTTAGCATTCTGATTTGATATTTATTTCTTTGGATACACCTGATAACAGATGCAGTTTTACAGAAAGATTCCTGAATCTGCTGCTTTGCAGTAGGCTTGTAGTTTCAGGTAGCTCCAGTGCCATTCCCTGCCACTATAAAGTTGTCTTTTCACTTGGCATCCTGCATGTTATATTTTTTTTTCCCCAAGCCAGGTTCTGCAGTTCTTGGTTTCTCTCAGAGCTGTGACATCTCTGGTTGGGTTCCGTGGTCAGCCTCTTTCAGGTCTGACTGGTCCTGCAAGCAGCAGGTCCTCTGTCAAGCAGCCTGCCCTCATCATTCCTGTGCATGTCTCAACAGCTTTGCAGCTGGAGACATTTGGGAAGGGTGGTATCGATTTGTATCTGCTGTTTGTTACATTGCACCTTTACATTCTCTGTAAAGGCTTCTGGCTTGTGTCTTTACCCCAGGGCTCTTGGGAGGGAATTTCTGTCCCCTGCTGTGCTCTGTGTAACTTTTTGGTTAAGTAGGTAGTTGTGCATTGTATCGCTACTTGGGTTAGGTCAGGATTTCAGTCTGGCTGAAGGTATCTGAGAAAGGAGAGACAGAAATGCTGTGCCTGATACGTTTCATATTGTAAAAGCAGCCTGTTGGCTGTTAATAGTGTCAAAATTTGAGTCTATTGTCACTGCATCTACATTCGTTTCATTTTCCCCCAAAGTTTCCTAATAGAAAATTTTCTTGGTTTATTTTTCAAATGGTTTGATCATAAAATAGGTATGGGTGGAATCTGCTTTTATGTTAAAGAGGCACAATTATTTTGTGAGTAGTGTTTGCTTCAGCTGAGCAGTGCATTGCTATGAAAGGGGTTTGAAACAATGGTTGAAAAACTTGTATGACTTCTGTTATGGACTTAGTTCTGCAGTTTTTCATAATCTTCTAGGAAAACCTGTGATAAATGCGAATATGGATTTGTGTGTATCTTTTCATGTTTGCAGGCAAGGACTAGAAAATATTTACATGTTCAGTTTTTGATATTTCTGACTTGGACCTTTATTAATTTCTAAAGAAGGGTCTAAAATACATTGATTTGGAAATAAAGACCAAAGAAGTAAATGTTTGGGGTTTTTTTATACACTCACTTTTGCCTTTTTTGTACCTGTACCTCTTTTTGTCTTTAGACTATTGGTAAAAATTCCTGTTGATTATGTTCCTCATTAGGAGACTAACATCTCAGATTTTCAATCTTTGAAAGGCTTCAGACATGCACTGCAGTAACTCTTGTAGTGCACGCTGTTGTCTCCGAGATCCTGGCCTTGTCACTCATCAGATCAAACTGACTGTATCTGAGCCTTGAGAACAAAGTCTGAAGTGACTGTAGGGCTGCAGAAGCCCCTTTAATTACCAGCTGTGCATAAAAGTATGCAGATGGCTTCTTTTTATCCAAGATAGCCCTTGGAAAAAGCTTGATCTGTTTTCAAATGATCTTGCATTGGGCCTTTCTTAGGAGAAGCAGCGGCAGCAGCAGGAGCAGCAGCTGCAGCGGCATCTGACGCGGCCTCCTCCCCAGTACCAGGATCAGCCACAGAACCCATACCAGCAACAGGTTGGGCAGTTCACAGGTGAGTAAACATGGCAATTGAAGTAATAGCAAAAGAAATACCAGGAGTGAAAAACAAGGTGTCTTCAAATTTCCTGGATTGGATAGCTTTTAATTAATTTATTGCACGTCACTGACCTATACTCTGATTCAGTTGCAAATTAACAGCTTCCCTGGTCACAGGTATCTGGGACAACTCAAGCTTCTGATTCTTAATGTTTGGGAAATGAACAAAATTTTTAAGTACCTTCACTGTTCTACAGGCTTCTTTTATTCTTCTGTTTCATTGTGCAGGTTGTAAATTCCCTCTATCTTTAGATGTATTAATATTCAGAGGGTTTTTTTCTGAAGCCTGACATCGCTGCTCCCTGTATCACAGGCCCTCATTAAAGAAAAATAAGTGGTGTATTATTTCTCTCATCTCTACAATGAGTTTAAAAGTCTCTTAACATTTTTATCCCTGCTACTTCTAAAAAGGAATGCAGTTTGAATTCTCTTCGTTACGTGTTAAGTGTCCTGTGTGGGTTTTTTTGTATGAGAAGCAGCTTAGTATATCTGTAGATTATTAGTTCTGATACATAAAAGATGTTGTAACTGTTCAGCTGGAATAGCTTCAAAAATGTGGAAGAACTAGAAAGCAATAAAAGCTCATCTTTTTACCTTAAAAGCTGTTACTTGACGGGGCGTCAAGAAGCCACTTGTCTTTTTTTTATAAACCTAGAGGACAAGAAAATTTCCCTTTGTTTTGTTTTCTTACTCTCCATGTTCCTGTAGAAATAAATACTGAAGGGGGAAGATGCAAATGGAAATATAATACCCTCACCCTGACAGTGTTTGTGCCTGTGCAGTGTCAAGTGCAGCTACAACTGGGTTTTGTTACTTAACTGAAAAAACTCGATGCCAAGACAAAAGGATCGTGTGCTAACACAAGGATCAGTAGCATCCTTCAAATATTGCACTGAAATATTTTTTTACCTTGCCACTTTTCTACAGAAAGATAGGCATACAACTGTTAGATATAATGTAGGTTTTGCTATGATGAACATCAGTACTATTAAAAATAATTTTTATTGTAATGATGATTGTAACTATTTTTTGCACCTTAAATCCTGATATGTGTGCTGTCTCTTTGCTGTAAATATTATCACAGGAAGACTCTTCCCCCACCCATCCATTCCCTCGACACTGATGATTTTATGATGTGCTTTGTTGATAATTAATTCAACATAATTTGAATTTTATTTGAATTTATTTTTGATAATTCTGTTTTTATTCAAATACAATATTAGTAGTAATGGAGAGCCAGTACTCCTCGGCTGTCATAAAATAGGAAAAAATCCTGCAGCTTACTTTTGGATTTGAAAGTAAAGAAATTGTTAGCGTAGGTAGGTTTCCCCTGGTCCACTGTAAGGAGTGTGTGGGGGGTGTTACATGCACTACACTTTACAGAGCTTTTCTGCTTTTTTTCCTTCAAATAGGGGGCTGTTTCTTCTGCAAGAAGAAATTTTAAATTCAGGATTTGCAATAACAAGGACTGTATTTGGTTTGCTGAGGAGACATTTTTCCAAATCACCTTGCTTGGCTATCAGCACTGCGTATTAACATAGTGAATACTTCACTGTGGAAATCCAAAAGATACTTGACCAAAAATTTCTGAATTAGATATTTCTATATTAGATAAATAGAAGATATTCCTGGAATTGGGAAAATGCAGAACTGGCAACCCTACAGTTGTATGATATGAGATGCACTCTTGTTTATGCATGGAATGACTGACTCTGTGTGTGTGTGTGCAGTAAGAGCTATTTTTTAACAGCTTAGTAAATTGTGCGTGCACTTCAAAGAATGTGTTTACCTTTGCTCACAAAGAAATATCGGAGTCCTGCCTTTAAAGTCATAATTTTTTTTAAATTAATGTTGCTGAACTCTTAGAAGTGGTATTCAGATTTTTTTAGGACATTGGCATATCTGTGTTTGAGATCAAGGTGGAGGTGCTGACTGGAGCAACAGTTGCCACTCTTTAATTAAACTCATGCTCTGTGTGTTGCTTGCAGAGGTCAGTTTATACAAATGTAGCTGCACCTCTCTTCTGGGTTGTTGTGCCTACAAGCCTGGCTTGGCTCTGATTGAACCTGAGGTGTTAAATGTGCAAAATATTTCTTTGTATTTCAGGGTCATCTTCAGCCATGCCCGGGGTCAGTAATTTGGGACAGTCCAGCTCCGGCAGTCCCCGGATGTTCCCTCAGAGCCAGAACATGATTCAGATAGGACCTGGACACGCTCCTGTGGCTCCCCTGCAGTCGGGCTCCAGCCAGCAGGAGCGGGGGGTGTCTCAGTACCCCGGCATGCAGAACATGCAGCGTGGGGGGTTGTACAACCTGGCGCCTGGCATGACCCAGATGGTTGCCCAGCACACGACTCCCAGTGCCAATGGACAGACCCCGATGCAGAGACAGGGCAGCTTGGGCCAGGGCGCTGCCGTTCCTGCCGCCTACGGGCAGAACACCTTACCAAACTCAAGTATTTCTCAGCAGCACAGTAAAGGTGCACTGAATCCAACCTTATCCAAGCCACAGATGGCAAGAGTCCCAGCTGCTATGGGGGCTCAAAATCCATCTTGGCAACATCAAGGTATCCCTAATATTAACAACCAGACACAAGCAAACAGTGGCTTAGGACCATTTACTGCCAACTCCTCTTTCCACATGCAGCAAACACATCTAAAGATGTCCAACCAGCAGTTTGCCCAGGGAATGCCTCAGGTAAGCCTAAGCACCAGCAGGCCCATGACCTCGATGAACGCTGCTGTCTCTGGGCAGATGCTGTCATCCTCTTTGGGAGCACAGCCGCGGACAAACCCACCCGCACAGCAGCAGGTACCCTCACAGCAAGTCTTGCCTGCCATGAACCAGACTGTTCCAGACCTGAATGCTTTCAACCAGAACCCAAATCAGCAAATTCCCAACAGAGGAAACCTGCACTGTAGCCAAGGGTACTCTGTGAGGACGACCAGTCAGGAGCTGCCTTTTGCCTACAGCGGCCAGTCAGGCAATAATGGACTTCAGAACTTAACTGGTGACACAGATCTGATAGACTCTTTGCTGAAAAACAGGACTTCAGAGGAGTGGATGAACGATTTGGATGAGTTGTTAGGGACTCATTAAAATGGGGCCGGGGGCAGGGGTTCTACTTTTTTTAATTATTTCATGAGCTATAAACAACTCTTGGACCAAAAAACCTGTGGCATTGAGGAGACTTGCAGGCATTAGAGGTAAATGGTTGGGAAAAAGACTGGAGCTGCTTCTCAATGAGTGTTGACGCGTGGTCACGGCGCACCAAGCAGGTCTGCAGGAGGAGTGCGCTTTGTCTGCGGTCTCTGAGGAGTTGCACACTTGAACAGGTCAAAAAATACTGTGTCCTAGCCAGCCTTCCAGAAATCTCTTGCAGTGTTCTAAGACTTAAATATTTTAATTATTTAAAAACAAAACAAAAATTCCACAGAAATAGTGCAGAAAGAACGCAGATAGTTGCACAAATTGTGTTTAGGGCTTAGTCTGCAGCTATTACTTGCAATAATTATTTGTTCATAGCTTGACATGCTGTTATAGTACTGTCCATCAGACTTCTGATTTTTGTTTGAGAAGAGGCTGTATGCACCTGAGTATGCTTGCAAAATGTTTGGAATTGTTTCTTTTCCCCATTGCTGAAGCATGTGCCTGTACTCTCAGTAAGCAAGTGATATTTCACAGTAAATATTTCTAGATGCTGGTAATAGATGAAAGAAAGTATTAAAAACCTGGCCAGTTAGTCTAGATAGTCATCTTCATAGGTTGTAGTCTTTTAAGCTGCAGTTTGCACTCTGTTGTAGAGAGGCACAGTTCTTGGCTTGTACCTTGCTGTGTTTAAAGGGGGAATTTCTTATGGGAGAACTTTTAAACTATAGTAGGTTTAACATGAATTGTAAAGCCATTTACTTTGCACCTGTTTCTTCATAACTTATTTCCAAAGGTAGTTGTATTTAAATGAAGGCTTTGCTTCATGACAGCTCATCTAGTTTTCTTTGTTGTAAAAAGTGAAACTAACCTTTGAGATCAGTTCATCCCCCGAAGTTAGCAATGAGCACAAGACTTTGTCACTTCAGGATAAAAATGAGGAAAGAAGAATTTGGCTGCGAGGTGGAAAGTCCTTATTAGCAATAATAGCACAGGCAGCCTGGGAGAATACTCGTATACTTGTATCAGGGTTGCTCCAATGTGGAACTCTCCCCCTTAAATGCTTTGTTTTTTTTTTTTAATACTGGCTTACAAGTTTGATAATCTTTCTATGGACTGGTGGATTTACTTTTTTAATATCCCTTGAAGCAGATGCTGTTCTTCAGCTCAGCGCAAGGAGACCTCTTATCCATATGTTGGTGTTGGTCCCAGAAAGGACAAAAACCACAATGGGAACAGTCAGTGTTCCAAAGTCCTTACTCTCTACCAAAAAAATCCCTTATCCACCAACAAACCACCTTGCCTTAACGTTTATTTTAAAATGAAAATAAAGTTGAAAGCTTTTGTTTGAAATGCACAAATACCTCTTCCCTTTCTAAATCCACTTTCTTGGAAAACTCCTCTAAAGTTTCTAACCAAACCCAGCATTGTGATTCAAAAGCAATTTCCTTCAACACAGACTGGCTTCTCCAGGAGTTTTCTGCATTGCAGAATTGTGAGAGAGGGTTTTTTTCCAGAGGGGGTGAAGGGAAGTGAAAGATATCATTGGTTTCAAAGAAGGAAAATATTTTACTGTATCTGCAGCTCCTTTATGAGACAATTTGCACTTTTGAAAACTGCTTTTTTAACACTAATACTTTAACCCTTTCCAAATATGCATGGAACATGGTTTGTCCAGCACACTTAGCTAGTGTGGATGAATTCTGCTCTGTTGATCAGATTTGCTGTTTTATCATGTTGAACTGTTGATGAAAGATGTGCATTGATCAGTGGATCCCACCTTTGAACAGTGGATAAAACTTCACTGAAGCAGGCTTAATCCCTCGTAGAGCTTTTGAAAAGATAACATAAAGATTGTCTTTGGATGGGAAGACGAAGGTGTTGGTGACTTTGGTTGTTGACACTTCTGATATTTTCTAGAATAAGTAGTTGAGATGCAAATAACTGATGCTAGCTTTTCTCATACTGGCAATCCAAGAAAAGAGCTAGTGAGCTTGGTTTACTGTTGAGTTAAACCAAAAACTGGTCCAAGGTAAGTGTCATTAGAAGAGTATAGATATAAACTAGCAACGGCAGGGGAAGGAGTGTTTGCTGTATTTTTAATTTTAAAGGTTAACTTTGCACCAGTGTGCCTTCCCTTCCTGTCAGGGGTGCTTGGGACCTCAATTTCAAGTGGCATCCTTCCATGTCACTGTTTTTTTCTCCCCCTTACAAACACTTGACAGAAAGAACAGGGTAGTAGGGTTCAGCTTCTCTTTCTCCCTGTTGAGGTTGTGGTGAAATCTGCTCTGTTTTACAGTAGATTTTGCACACAGACTTTGTTCTGAATAAGTCAAAATACAATCCATCCAGTTGTGATTTCTTAATTGGAGGAAAAGAACATCTGCTGTTTGCATTATTACTACCAAAAAGGCAATCCAGTGAAATGTCCAGGAAAATGCAGGTGTGCTCTTTCCTCCACTGTTTCTGGAAGCTAAGGTGGATATTGCTCTGCTTGACCAGAGGGTTTGTTCAGGAAGGTATCTGGGTGTGATGACAGGGCCTTTTCATGGTACTGTTGGAGTAAAATTGTGTGACTCTAGACAAACTGGCGTATAATGCCCGTTGGTTTCCGTGTGTGAGCAGGATCCAAAGAGCCCCTGGCTTGGCTCTGGTCCCTGTGCACAGAACGCAGCCGGAGCGTTGGGAGTGCGGGGCCACTGGAACAAGGTTGGAACAGTTCAATGGAAATGAAAATAGGGTTTTGATGTATGTGGGCGCATGGGCAGGGCTGGGCTCTGCCCTGGTGCCCTGTAAGGTGTCACTGTCTGTGTCTGCACTCGGGCTTTCCATTTGCTGCAGCTTCAGAGCAATAAAACCAATCTCCCCTGAACTGAGCCCAGCCGGCCGCCCATGGCTTTATTTATAAACTGCGGTTTTGGTTGGGCAGGCAAGGTGAGAGTGTCACTGTGCAACATCCACTGCCTTCCAAAAACCACGATCCAATTGAAAAGGGTGCTCAAAATTTTGTTATACACATTTCCTTTGTGTAAATAAATGTTTACAATTTTATATTAAAGATTTGAATAAGAGTTAGATCTTCTGACTGTATATTTTTTACTTTTTATAGATTTTAAAACTATAATTCTTTATATATGTGTTTGGGGGGTATTATGGTAAGTTTTATGCTTGTAAATGGAGAACAGTTGAATTTGATGCTAACCTTTATGAATTTTTGTCATTGAAATGTATAAAGAGTCCATTAATCCCCTTATTCTTTTACTACAATTACTGGTGCACACCAAAAAGAAATCCTTCACTTCTGTTTTATCATTATGAAATAAATATTTTGCTAGTGTATTAAATATACATGGTGTGACTTTATACATTTGCGTGAGCTGAGCAGAGTTCAGCGTTGTCATTCCTAGTGACATGGTTCCTTCCCTTCATCCCAACACACAATTTTTGCTCAGCCTGTTACTAAGGCTCAAAATCTGCTGCTGTGTCTTACCAATTCTTATGGTTTCAGAAAGTCCATTTAAACAGGCCAGAACTGGATAAAAAGGCCTTAGAAAATGTAACTTTGAAAATCAGGCTTTATGCTACTCCTACTGCTTCCGGGCTTTTGTTTTTTTTTTTCTGGAATGCATTGTAAGCCTTGAGCTGGGAAATTCAACTGCAGAGGTGGTTGTTAGTAGTGAAAAAGATTTTAATAACTACCGAGACCTCACATGTGCAAAATTGTAGAGTTCCAAAATGTCCCAATTCCCTCAGAATAACAGCCTTTAGAAGTCCAAAATGATTTCCTCAAGACTTGCCTGATGCAGGCACATGGCACACACAGGAATCCAGCTGAGGCCTGGGACACGTGCTGCAGGCAGGAGCTGATGTTTCTGAACAAGGAACAAAGTACTGGCAGCAACGTGTGTGGAGGTCTTGGCTTAAGGCTGGTGAAGTCCCATAGCCACTGCCCAGCTTCAGACATGGATGGGTCATTCTCCAAGCTTTGCAGTTGGTGTCATTGTGCAGCTGAGTGCAGCCCCAGCTCAGCCTCCAGGTTTCCTCAAAGCATCCTGACTTACCAGAGTGTAAGTCTACAAGTTTTGTGTTCCGTTTGGGAGAGGAGGAGACCTGTAACTTCAGGAGTTTGTGAAGAACCAAATGTAACAATCAGTAGCAGTACCAGAATCAGCTGCTTTTAGTCCATGGGGAACCGTGAAGTTGGGTTAATTTTTGCTTTATTGCCCCATTAAAATGCTGCATTTTAGTTATTGTTGAATGAAACAGAAATTTTCCAAGCCATCCCCCACTGAAATGACATCTGTGGTTTTCCAAAGATTTGTAGAACGCAGCTTGTCACGAACCTTTGCTCAGAAACTAATTTGATTTTTTTCTCTTGATGCCAGTGTTTTTCCTGAGAGTAATGGAAGTCCATAATGGAAGTGTTTTCTCCAGCCTGAGTTGTTTGTTGAAATATGTTGTAAGGAGACCCCGGTGGCATTTTCCCTCTGACTTTCGTATTGGACACTACAGATGAAATTTTTGGTCACCAATAGGTTCAGTTAAGGTTAATTTTTTAGGTTTTAGTTCTATTTAGTCTGAGTCTGCTGTACCTTGGAGGGTATGAAGTCACATCATATGAGTGTTTTTTTAGAGAAAGGGAGTGGTTTTGCTATTCTACATGTGTGGTTATTATAAAATATGTAACATTGGATATTTGATTCAGTAACTTTCAACTTGATGAGCTGTCATAGTGGGGTTTTGAAGCAATGAAGAGCCAAACTAGAAAAAAACTTGCTATGTGTAGGTGTGGTACATGCACAAATTCTGTAGTGAGGGTTTGTGTGTGTGACTGAACAGGGAGAAATGCAATGGCTCAGCCACCAGTGTTAAGGGAAAACCTTCCTCTTTAATTTTAAAGTCAGAGTCATCCATATAAAGTTGCTCAAAAACATAAGGTAACTTTTTGAACTGATGCCTATTTTACTTTTGTGGAGTGGGGAGAAAAGTTATTCAGGGCTAAAACGTTGATGGTTTTCAAATTTTACATTTTACAATTATAACTCTGATGTCAGTGTAACATTTCTCAGGGTCTGTACATTTCTACATCCTCTGCTGCCTTCAGATCTGAGAACTATTATTTTTGTATGTTAGCCAGGGAAAGGTTTGTACTGCTTAAAATCTTCAGAACACTACTAAGGGTGAATGAGTTCTAGAAAAGAACTGGACTACTCTTTGGTAAACTTAAGAGTAGTAATTAGTAGGACAAAGTATCTGAATGTTCTGTTAAATTACAGAATCTGGTAACAGAATTAAGTTATTCCAGTTGGAGTGTATCAAATCTTTCTTGTGGTCAACTCCACTACTTGAAATAAGAGCAGAAGGTCAAGTCATTAATTTGTAAATGCTTGCTAATAATTTTTACAACCTTGCACATAATTGAGATGCTTCAGAGCTCATTAAAACTAGCAACAAAAGGGCTGGAAAGAATTCCATCATCTTTCCATTGCCAGCAACATATAATTCAATCACGGTATAAAATCTGTAAATGTAATTAGAAGAATTGCACAGTTTGCTCATGTTAAAATTCTCCCCTGCTCCATTGTTCAGCAAGAGGCTGGAATAGACATTTTCTGGGTGGGTGGCAGCTTTGGAAAACCACGTGGTGTGGAGGGAGTTAATGTGAGTTAAGGTGTGGTGGAGGAAACACCTGTGCTCAGAGGCAGCTGGTGGAAGTGGGTGGTGGAGAGAGTGTTGGGAGAGCTGTACCCAGCACATCAGGCTGGGGTTTGCTCCACAGTTAGCAGCATGAGAGATCAGATAGACCTGCTGGCCACAGTCACAGTTCTGGGGGTCCTGGAGCAAGGTAAATGTCCTTTGTACAATGCCAGTGTTGAGGTAATTATGTTAAACTTTGTGGGATGTGGTTCCTGTATTTTTCTCTGGGTGTCTGTAGAGTGAAAGTCACTGTTTTCCATCATGGCAGAATGATACAAATTTTTGGCTGTTAATGGCAGAAATGTCATGCCTGAGTGGTCATTATTTAACAGGGATCAAAATGATCCTGAAAGCCAGCAAGTAAAACTTTTAGACTTAAAGCAATTTCAGTGTGATGTTCTTAAAGTAAACTAGTTTGTGATTGAATTTTAGCAGGTAATTTGTAACCTGTAGTGGCTGGAGGTAGCCAAATAAAAGGCAGGTTAATAAATGTGCTGCTGAGGAGGTCAGTGTGCAGACAGAGCTGGTGTGGGTATGGAAAGGAGCCTCGTGCACACGGGTGTTTCTGTGTGACCAATATCCCTGTGTGTTCCTGTGGCACAGAGCAGAGGACAAGATGGACTGAGAGCACAGTAATTTGGAAACTAATTCAAGTTCTGGTCAGAAATAGACACAGAGCTCGTCAAAGGTGACTTCTAATTCAGATAGATGCATTGTGTTTAGACCATTTAGAAGGAACAGTGTTGTTGCCAAGCTCTTTATTTGTGGGCCCTTTGGGCAAAGTCTCTCCCTCTTGGACAATCCCTCCCCTGTCTGGGATGGGGACAGAGCCCCCATTTAATCACAATCTTCAGCATTCTATAAGGGAAGGTTTGAGGGGTTTATTATTACTGTATTAATGCACCATACAGATATCACACCTCTGCTTACAAATGGATGTCAGTGTCTGAGCAGCGTCCTCTTTTAGCCATCAGATGATAAATCTATTAATATAAGCATTATTTAAAGCAAAACATGCCACTTTAAAAATAGAGCTCAAGACTTCTGAATTTTCAGTAATTTCTACTTAATTTATACAGACCTACCACCACTAAATGGAAGAAACTTTTGTACTATGCATTGTTTTGTTGTTATATTAAGTGGGAGTTGAGCAAGTGTTTAGTGTCCAAAGACAGGACATGAAGAAAACTTGAAATTGAGTTGAAATTGAGAAACGCTGCTGAGCCCTTTTCCTTTAGGAAACCCTCAGTAGCAATTCTCTAGATAGCAGTTTTGTCTTAAATATTTTTTGTTTAATGAGAATTTCAAGTACTTTTTAAAGGTTGCAGCATTAAGCATTTTACTTTCACGGCACACAAGCAGGTGTGAAGCCAGCAGAAAAATAGCAAGCATTAGCACCTTCCTATCTGTTTGATCAGATGAAGCATCCTGGTATTATGATCTGTGCATGGGAAGCCAAGGAGCAATTGCAAAATCCTGTGTGTTTCCTTTCCATCTGCTCCTATGAAATACGTGTGCCTGTGTCACTGGGGTTCAGGGCTGTGCAGTGGCTTTCTCTGCGTGTTTTGAAAGGACATTCTCTAGGTGAGTTACAGGTCTGGGATTCACCCTGAGCAGGTGAGCACTGAAGCACAGACGTGGGCTATCCCTACAGACATTCCTCCATCACACCCTGGTGTAGGAGATGTAATTTAATGGCTGACCTTGGTGCAGCGTTGGTTGATTTTTATGTTTCCTTTTGAATTTCCTGGCAGCCTGTAGTTTCTCCATTCTTTCAAGTAACTTTCCCCTTTTTAATTTAATCATTCTCAGTTTAGTGAAACTCTGAGTTTAGCACTCTTTAGATGTGTGCCCCAGCCTTGTGGTGAACATTGTACCACGGAGCAAAATTATTCTACTCCAGTTTTTCCCCCACACTCCTTTATTTTATGGCTTCAAAGGAAACAAAACTCATGCAATGTCACTGTCAGGCCCCACAGGGCTTGTTTGCCAGGTTCACTCAAATGTGGCAGATAGCAGCTGTGATATGATTTGACAAGCTTGTGGACATAATCAAATAGAGAATGAAGGATATTTCCACTGAGGAGCAAAGTTCAGGGAGAGGTGAGCCCCCCAGCCACATGGGAATCCACACAGGTGATTAACCTCGAGACATGAATCACAAAAAAAATGGTTTGAAAGGTTCTGCAGAGTAGATTGAACTCATTTTCTCCAAGAGTCTGTGCTGAGAAGGCTCATGCAGTGTAGTTTTTTTCAACACCTCATTCTGAGAAGTGTTTTTGTGGACTGATTTTTCACCCTTAGTTCTTCACCCTTACACCAGGTTGGGGAACAGCCAGCTGTCCTCCAAAAGGCTCCTGCTCCTCTTGGGTGGTTGTTTTGTTACCCATCCCTAAGTGTCAAGGATCTGTGTTGGACTTGTCTGAATATTAGTCCCTGTGTAGAAGCAAGATGCCAAGTGTAGAGCTGATGGAGAGTTTTGATGTGAAATGACTCTTACCTCACCCATCAGTCACAAGAATCCTCCCTTAGGAAAGGTGCAGATGGCACAAAGCAGGATGAGGAGCATTGCCCAGTGCAGCTGGGCTTATGCCACAAGCCAGAGCTACTCATGATGCTGTAACTTCAGCTCAGTCCATTTCTGGAGAGAAGACTGGGATGAGACCCTGAGAGCATCAGGGAGAAGGAGGGGTAACAGGATGGGTCGTGGTTACATCTTATTCCCAGAGCTCTGCCAGCAGCTGCTGAATTCCCATTGCATGTTGCACATCTCTGGATTCACAGAGGGAATGCTGTGTCGTGTCCTGCTGGACCTCTGGAGAAGGGTGACACCCTCACCCATGATCAACCTGCTACACATGAATCAAAGAGTGGGGAACATTGTTGCTTCTCCCTACCTTGCTCTGTCAGCACCTCTCCTTTAGGGCTGAAGACACTAGAACATGCTTAATTGCTCTTAATGTGTTCTGTAAGGAATGTCTGTATTTATGTTACTAAAACCTGGTGATACACAAGTCACATAGCACCAGATTATTTACATTTCTAATTCCCTTCTACATATGTTCTAATGCATTTCTGCAGGCACATGTCTTGTCTTTAGTCTTGGAACATCTGTCCCTACTTCCCCTTCTCTATCCTGCTGTTCTGCTTTTATCTTTGGCACAGTAAGACTGTCCCAAAGGCAGGCCTTGCACCCTGGCTCCGTGTCTTTCTGTGCCATGCTCTGGAAATGTTGCTATGTGAGGACTGTGCTCACTCAAGTGTCTCAGTGACATCACCACAGACCACCGAAGTAATTGTTTTTATAACTTAATTTTCTCCTATATGAAAATAGTCATTTTCAATAAAGGCAGCAGTATAGTAGTGCACTTAAATAAAACACTCAGAGCATCAGCAATTGCCTGTGGGAGTAGGAGCTTTCAATAAATAGTGAAACACTCCAAATCTTCGCGTTAGCAAGTTTTCATTGTTTTGAAGTGACTTTCCATGTCCTTTACAAATGTACAAAAGACTGATGTAGCAGATACTGAGTCGGTGCCTTGGCTTACATGTGGCCCAGGCTGATAGCAGGCGTGGGCAGCACCTGTGCTCCTTGAACTGCTGGAGCCTTGGTGCTGCCCTGCAGGAGTGAAGAGCAAGAAATAATCACCCTCTTCCCTGTTTCCTTTTATTACCATGATTAAGAGCATCTCTAATTGACTTAATGATATCCCAGTGCTTGACAGTTTGGATGCTGCTCTGTGACATGGGCCATACTTTGCACCCACTAGGAATAGCAGAAAGTGTTGTGCATCATTCCCATCAGACTGGCTGATGGTGCACATGTGCTCTAAACACAAAGTGCAAGATTATGAAATAATTCTGTGGCTCAGTGTGGACCTGGTAAGGTTTTATTGTGTTTGATGTGCTGGGGAGCAGCACTGAGGGCTCTGCTGGGTGTGAGATGATGCAAAGTGTCATCCAGCACTGGCACCCAGCTGGGATAACCAAAGCTGAATTTAAAGCATGAGAGTGAAATAAATGGCACATTTGTTACATGTCATGTGTGACAGCCCTGGACTATGGACCTAGGTCATATCAGCTCTTTCATTCTAACCACTTGTTTGATCCCAAGTCAGATAAAGCTTGGCTAAATAAACACTGCGGGTCTGTTACCATTCCTGTGTTCTGTTTTCAGCCTATTTTGCAATGCAGGTGATCTATGCCCGTCGGAAGTACAAGATTTCCCCTCCTGAAACAACAGGTCACCCTGAATTTGAGCGGACCTTCAGAGCCCAGTAAGACTTTGACTTTTTGTGGTGACTGGCTAGATAAGACTTGAGTCAAATGTCACTGTTGGGAGAGACTGGTCCCCCTCAAGTCACCTTTCCACTTACTGCTACCGATATTATATGATTTTTTCCAATGCTTTGTGTGCAAAGGTCTGCATTTTGATTTGGAGCATTTTGGCTGGGGTGTTTCTGTCCATCCATGATAATTCTCCTTCTGGCGTTGTGAGGCAGCCAAATCACAAATTAGTGGCCGTATGGAGGAGGTGCAGTGCATTCACAATTAGAATCATTAAATTTAATATTACCATTGGCTCCAAATGGTGAGAGCAGCCAAAGCTTTATTAATAACGTGATATTTTCTTGTAATGATTTGCTGTTGAATTGAAGCAAACGGCCTTGCTGGGCCCTTGAAGCTACAAGGGCATTTTAATTTTTTCCCTTTCAGAAGCCATTGTACTGTGAGAATCAGCACTCGCAGGCCCCTGCTGAGGGCTGTTTCTTTTTGCTCTGTTCCTATGGAGAGAGCAATGCTGGAGCTAAACTGGAAACGTTCACAGATCCCTTCGGTTTCCAGCAAGCACCAGATTCCGTCTTTCATCTCAGTCGTTGTGTTTTGTAAGCAGCTGAAAGGAATTGGCTGGGGCTGGTGTGGAGGGTAGTTCCAGCCCAGCACTAAATCCCGAACAAAGCAGCTGCGTTCCCTTGCCAGCGCACAGGAAACATTTGTGGAGTGGCAAAAACACCGGCCTCAGCCCTTCTGTGGTGCCCTGGAAGGCCAGCCTGCCTGGAGACATCAGCCTCTGCGAGCTGGGGAGCTGCTGATGTGGCTTTTAATTAAATACTTAACTATTAAATGTGTGTTAACCAAGTCATGCCACGGGCTGTGGTGTTCTGGGAAGCCCTGGCTGTAATCGGCAGGGAAGGTGACCTTGGGCAACTTGGACTTGAGAAGACACTGCTTCTTTGTGGGTTTTTCTTCTCTTTTCCCTGTGGAAGAGTATACAAATGGATAATTTCATATATTGAAGGAAAAAAAAAAGGGAAAAGGTGGTATTGATGTATTACTCACTCGAAGAAAGCTGGCAGCCTCCCCTCACTGAGGCTCAAACTGCATTTACAGAATAAGGTTCTTCAGCCTTTTTCCAGCTCCCAGTCTGGCTCCATTCCCCAAAGGTTTGTACATTTTTGGCCAACATTAAGATTAAATTGCCTAGGGAATGGTAAAATGTGGGAGAAGCAAAAGCAATGTCTTTAATAGCACAGCTCCTACTCTTGCAGAAAATCTGTATTTTTGTTACTAAAGGAAAAAGGAGGAAAACCTGGCTGTAGATCTGATCACCTCCTGCTGAATTTTATCTGAGAGAAGGCTCCTTCTTGGACTGTGACATGTGTGGAATTTGGGCTGTGCTCACCCAAGGGGAAGAGAAAGCTCCTTAAATACTGATGAGAAGGGTCTCCCCCAGCAGCTGGAGGTGCAGCAGCTCTCTGTGATGGTGCTGTGTGTGGGATGGAGGCCATTGAGGGTCCTGCAGGGACAAATCTCCATCTCAGCCACAGCTTGTCCTTCCAGGGCCATGTGAATGCGGGAGAGGTGAATGCTGTGTGTTGTTTGGGTGCTTTTTTTCTCTACAATACAGATATTGGGTGTTCTTGATCACAGAAAAGGCCCCTTTCCCACAGCACAGTGATGGTTTTCATCTGCTCTTTTAGTTTGCTCTGACATGAGTTTCCAATTCCCTCCTCCAGCCTAGGTTATCCAGGCTCTGATGTACAAGGAGGCAGTTTTAATTCTCATCTCTTGTTCTCACCAGGGCAAACTGCTCAGAGTACTTCCCTATCTTCATTTCCCTCCTCTGGGTTGCTGGAATCTTCTTCCATCAAGGTAAGAGGGATGTGGGGGGAGCTCCAACCCAAACCTTGTGAACAAACACGAAAACCCCAGCCCCAATTTAAATCCCATTATGACCCAGACATTCTCTCTGTGCCTGTGAGACTCTTGTTCATGGAAAGCAAATTTCCCCTTTAGCTGGATGGACCGAGAAGTGCCCCAGCTCCAGCTGGGAGCAGCCGAGCCCATTCCTGCCTGGAGGAGGAAGCACTAGCACCCCTTGCTCCTTTGCTGGAGCCTGGCTGTCCCCTCGTGCTGCTTCTATACACAAGGTCAGGCTGTCCCAGGGTGCCAGGATGGCAGCAGCTGAGGCAGAGCTATGTCAGAACAAGAAACCATAACCCAAACATTTACTCATCTACTGTCTATCCCTACCAAGTGAGCCCAGGGGATTTGGTTGCTGCAAGAGGGAAGATGTGAGGAGAAACCACGTGAGGGATCATTGCCAACCCAAGTCCCAGGGCAACCCTGTGGGGCAGAGAAGTTCACGCCTCATAAACAGGGAAGGAAGAAAACTCATCCAAACTCCCGCAGGGGTTTAAAGACAAATCCCTCTGTGTTTGGTTTTCTGGTCACGCCCCATCTGCTGGGTGACAGCTGGAATGCAGCTCCAGCAGCGTCCAGGGATCCGCCAGAGCTCGGCTCCCCTGTCCCCACAGGTGTGACTGCGGCGTGTGGCCTCTTGTACCTCTACACCCGCCTCAAGTACTTCCAGGGCTACGCTGTGGCTGCACAGGGACGGTAAGGACCTGACCGGGACCTTGGGCACCCCAAACCAGCCCAGGGAGGCTGGAGCAGGACGTGGCCCCTGGAACAGGTTTCCTTCCCATGGGTGGGACTGCAGGCAGATTTTCACCACCTCCTCCTTTCCCGCTCCTGCCCCCATGTGCTCATGGCTGTGTCACCTCTTCCCTGGCTGTCCCAAAGGAGGGTGGGCACTCACGGCCCTGCCAGTGCCTTGTGCCCCGGCTGGGCTGGCAGTGCCTGACGGTGTTTTCTCCCACCCAGGTTGGGACCCCTGTATGCCAGTGCCTGGCTGCTCTGGGTGCTGCTGGGGCTGGCACTGGCCGGGCTCCTGGCACACTTCCTGTGGCCCAGCTCCTCCACGTGGATGGCAGCACTGATGTGGCCTCTCCAGCTCCACGGTGCCTGGTGAGAGGGGCCACGGTTCTCCCAAAACCCATCGTTTGCCCCTGGCACAGGGGAGACAGTCATGTGGCACCATCAGAGAGATAGATTTCCCTGGCTCTGCATTCCCTGCTGAAGGAAGGTGGATGCTGGCATTCCTCTGCTCTTCAGAGGTAATTTCCCTTCTAGAAAGCAAATGCTTTCCAGCCCTTGCTCCTGCTGAGGAGCTTCACTGCTGGGCTTTGTAGCACTGTCTGCTCTAAAATGCCTCTGGCTCTGCCTCGTGGAGCACAGATTGACCCACATGCTGTCATCTTTCCTCCTTACTGCTGTAATGATCTGTGTTGAATAATCACACCATGGATATATAAAAATAAATTCTTTTTCTCACTAGAAATCACCTGTGATTGTCAAAGGTGCTCAGAGACTGGTGTGAGAACATCTGAGTTGGGGACTGGGTTTCATAGGAAAAGCTGCTCTGATTAACTGAAAAAGATGGGTAAGCTTGCCTAAAACCACATCCAAATACTGGGAGAAAAGCCTGACCCTAGTCCAGTTACTAAAGTCTGTGTTTGGCATTGATTGAACGACTTACTTTGCCCCAGCTTCAGTTATCACCCACCCTGCAACAAGACCTTGCCTTCCCTGGATTCCACCCTCTGCTCTGAACTTGGGGTTCACAGGTGCCTAAAGCAGCCCAGCTGCAAGTGACTCTCACTACTGCACCAAAGGATTAAATTTAGCTTTTATTACAGTGCACATTGTTTTATATATTTATATAGAGAGATGTACTTGAAAAATCAAACGTATCCAATAATAAAAAATACAGAACATTAAAGTAGTATAATGCATTCCAGTGTATAGCTGAAAGGACATTGGGATTTACACTAATCCCTACTATTTTTGAACTGGGCTACCTCTGCTTTTTTTTTTTTCCTTCCCCAAAAAACCCACATCAATCAATAACTGAAATAGTTATTTAAAAAAAGACAGTTTCTGCACTCCATCTCAAGGCATGAAGACACTGGAGACTTCACCATGAGTTAAGGGGCTGTGTTCAATGCTGGCAGGCACAGTGTGGCGTATTTTATTTTTTTTGTTTTTCCCTGCCATAATCATAGCTCCAACCCCTTTGGATTTGTTCCTCCTCTGCTGAAGGAGGGTCAGTCTTTGCCCTCACTTAATCCTCAGCTGTGGCCAGGACTGTTGCCTGGAAGAGGGCAAGGCAGACCTCGGTCCCAGCACGCCGGTGGGGTCAGCTGGCAGGACGCAGCGTGACCTGCTCTGTCCCCAAATACAGCCGAAGATTGCCCTGCCCGAGGCTGAAGGTGCTTTTTGTCCCCACGCTGGCTAAAGCTCGTCCCGACCCCAGACTGTGCCGTGTCCCGAGCGGCAGCCGGCACCCCGAGGGAGCGGAGCAAAGCCACCCCTCTGCACAGGGGGTCGGGTTCTGCTTTTTGCTCCTCTTCAGGAGCAGTCGATGCCCATCCTGGCCCCGTGGGGAGGGTGGGGCCGGCGCAGCAGCAGCAGCTTGGCCGGGGTGTGCGGGCGAGTGGCGCCTCCGGCAGCCGGCCCTGCACTGTCCTGGTCCGGGCAAGGCGCCGCGGGGAGGAGGGAGCAGGACCAGGGATCCACGAGTGTGGCCGTTCTGCCTCATGCCTCTTTCACTCTGCTTTTTTGATAAAAATCTGAAAGGAGAGAGGGGTGGGATCAGAGCAATGAGCTGGGCAGGGGTGGGGAGGTGCTGAGGGAGCTCGGCTTACCTCGCTCAGGATGATCCACACCGGGGAGTCGGCCTGGATGGACAGCCTGATGGCCTCCAGTGGCCCAAAAGACGGGTCCACCTCACCCTCTGCGACGCCCTTGGAGAATGAGCCTGGTGGGGGAGAGCACATGGCTGACACAGGGATGGTCCTCTGGCCTTGCCCTTCCCCTCTCCCCCAGGGCACCACCAAAAGCCCCAGCAGCCCCTGCCTGCAGCTCCCCAGCACAAAACAGCCTAAAAACCAGCAGCGTGGATGGCAATACAGTGCAAAATGCCACATTTTGGAGAACAAAAATCAGGTAAACAAAGTGTATTTGGAGTATTTGGCGACATACCACTGCTGTGGGAAAGGGGAAGAGTGGCCTGACATGCTTTTTGGTTGTGATGTATTTTTTTTTTGAAAACGCAACTGGGAGAAAGCAGCCAGCATGCAGAGGAATGAGAAAATGGCAAAACACTGCATGTGCCAGGAAATTTTTCTTTTATTTGTCTACTTTAAAAAAAAAATGACATCTTAGCAGGCACACCAGGGCTGTATCACACACAGACAGGTCTCTGGAGGCTGCAATTGCTCATTCTTGTCCAAGGGCAGGGCAAGCACTAAAACAAGCTCAGGTGGCAAGACATGAAGACTGACCTGCAAGCGGTGTGACTACAAAGATAGCAAAACTGCCTGTGGTGGAGGTTTTTAACCCCAGGGTAAGCAAATGAATAATCTGCATCATTTGGTCCCAGTTCTGAGCAGAGACTGGCAGAAATGCAGGACTGAAAACTATCTGAGGAGGACAACCTGGTCTGAGAGCAAGGGCAGTGAAGGAGAGGAGACAATGACAATTAAATCCTGTTCCAACCTGGCTCCTGGCAAGCAGAAATTACTCTTTGCCAAACAAACAGCTCTAAGGTTATTAACTGAGATGCAGGTGAGGACAGGGGCTGTGTTATCAAAGCCAGCAGGCACTTCACCACCCCACAACCCACTGTACCTATCTGGATGTAGCCATCCGCTGTCCTGCGGTATTTGACGACTGCACCTCTTCCCTCCTGCAAGGCTTCCTTATCTGACTGTAGACTCTGCAAAAGGAGAGGAGTTTTGTGCAAGGCTAAAGGCAAGAGTCACCCAAAAGCCCCAAGGAAAAGCAGCAACCCCAGAGCTGTCCTTGCCAGCAAACCCTGGCATCTCATCCCATAGCTGGCACCCTGAGACATATGCCCAAAACAAGAGAACAGTTGCAGTCTTTATGCTGCTGTTTCAACTGTGCCATTTTGGCTTCATCCCCTCCTCTGCAGCCATCCCACCCACTGGAGCACCCCCTGTGCAGGCAGGGATGGCTCACACAGCTGTGCTCAGCCAAGCACCCCGCTCCTGAGCTGGCATCACACCAGGCATGACCCTCTGGCTCCCTGCCAGCACCTGTAAGAGGCACTCAAATCTTGTAAAGATTTTCCTGAGGGCTTTAAGCAGTTCCCTCCTCTCAAGTCTCTTTTGCTTCCCACTCCACCCTCACCTCCAATCTCAATCAAACGCTTACGTCAAACGGCAGAACCTCCACGGTCGTGTTGAAGAGTTTGTCTTCTGGGTGCTCGATGTTCCCGCTGCGGAAGAAGAACCTGTGACAGAGACCAAATCCACAGAAAGGCACACTGAGCGAGGGGGCACATGATGGCTTTCACCCCACGTGAACCACCAAACAGCTCAACCTAACAGGCACCTTCCCAAAGAGCCCACAGCACGATTTGGCAGGAGACTTTCTGTGCCAGACCAGCTAAACCATGGACTGCTCACAAGTGCAGGAAAGGAAAGGGCTCTGGCAAAGGTGCCCCCCCTGAGAAAGGGTCAAATTATCCTTCCCCTGGAAGAGCACTACTCTCTCCTCCCGGGCAGCCAAGCAGGAGACAGGCAAGAAATTTGATTTAAATTGCCAGAAGAGCAAAAGTCAAAAGTCTCCACAGGCTCTGGGCTGTCCCCACACCCCCGCTGACCCCTCAAGCACTGGCCTTTCAATACGGAGCGGTTTGAAGAATCTGAATCGGATGAAGTCTCCAGCAGTGGGAGTGAAGGCCCAGAAGAAGTCCTCCCGCAGGTAAGCCTTCTCCAAGGTGAAGTGCTGGTAGGTTTTCAGGCTGGTGCTCACCTCGGCAGGAGGGTTGACGTGCTCCTTCCGCAGTGCCTGCTTCCCAAAGTCCTTGTCCTTGGTGGGCACAAAGCAAAAGGGCAGAGAAGGGCCGTGAGCCGCTCTGGCCCGTGAGGAACCAGGGTGCCAGCTACAAGGCACTGCAAATTAAAATTTTGTGATTTGCAGGGCACAGAAGGATGAGAGATGGAAGTAATTTGGGCAAGGCACCAGGCAGGGGAATGTGTGGCTGGATCCCAGGACACTGCTTCAGGAGAGGCAGCTCAGAGAAACATCCCAGCTCTGTGCTCTGATCCAGCACAACAAGGAGCCTTTCATTGTCCAAATGTCCCTGAACGCCTGTCCCTGCCCCAGGAGCTCTGGAAACAGTCTTTACACTTGAGGAGAGAGCAGCTGGGAGGCTGACAATAGCATAAAATGACTGGATTACATGGCCTGACTGCACTGCACTGTGATACAAACTGGATTATACCATCCATTTCCCCGGGGATCACACAGACAGCACAGCCCAGGCATGTCTGTCCATGGGTTCTGCACATGTAGCTGTGGGAAGCTGCATTTTGTTCACGTTTAAACACACATCAGCAATTCCAGCTCTTATACAATGAATTATGATTTATCTATCACCAAATCCCAGGAAGATGGAGTGGAGTGGGAAGGAATTCAGACCAAACCAGGAGTCATTTCTCCAAGGTTTTTCAGTATTCTTTGAAGTCACTTGCCTGGACCATGGTCTGGCACTCAGGATGGGTGGCCAGGACTGGTACAAAGGCTTAAAATCTTGCAGTGACTCTTGGTGCATGTCACTGCCATTCTGAGGAGCAGGAGCTACCTGAGCTCACCGTAATTCAGAATAAAACAAAACCACTTCAGAGAAATCTAGCTGCCACCAGCTGCTGTCACTGATGTCCCTACACAAAAGCAGTCAGTTCCTGGATGCCTGCAGGCCAGGCCACCTGTAGCTTGGACAGAGAGCTGGTACCCACCTTCAGCTTCTGTATCTTCCCAGCCAAGGAGGAGTGGGTTCCCACGTGCTGGAAGAGCGAGGGCTTGAAGCGGATCCTCAGGTTTGCCTTCTGCCTGTCGCAGTGTTTCTGAAAGGAGACAGCCCCACAGTGGCCCAGGCTCAAACCTCTGCAGGCCACTGTGGCCCACAAGAGGGATGGACAAGGGCACAAGGTGTGACAGACAACCCTGTCTTCCACCTCTGAGTGCTTCTGTGGTATTTGGGCTCTAATCTGGCAAGAGGGCTTTTAACCACACTCTGGAGAAACCAGACCGTGACTCTCAGCCACTCGCCCCCCAGGCTCTGCTGGGCAGGGTCCAGGTTTAAGTGCCAAATTTCTCCTTGCCAAGCATATCTAGGAATGCTGAGCAAATCCCCTCTGTGGTGTCAGGGAGGAACAGCCAGAGAACTGGGTTTCCTTTGCCCTTGGCTTATTGGGAAAGCCTTTTCCTACAGCTCAGAGCTTGGGATCCCTAATGTCTGAAGGTACAGCGATTCTGGCATGACTCAGAGCCCAGGTGAACAGGTCCCAAGTGTGGGCTCTCTCTGGATGGGCAGTTCCCAGTTTGCTGGCAGGAGTTGTGAGCAGATGTGAGCACGTGCCATCATCAGCTGCTGGGCTGTTTCACGCCTATCACCACATAAATAAACTTGGAGAAGCCAGTGTGATTCTGGCAGTGATTTACCATGGAGTGGAGGGAGAGAGACGACGGAGAGAGAATAAAAGACAAAAGGGAAAATCACTGAGAGCGTGGGGAGATGAGAACTCACATTTTAAAATAGCTCATTTCTCTCAGCTTGGGGGAGCAGGACAAAAATACAGGTTAAAAGCTGTATGAAGAGGGTATTTGCTATCCAACTTTGGCTTCTTCCAAGAAAAGCAATGCATGCAGATCCCTAATGCCATCTGCTCTTGCAGCCTCCCACCCAGCAGAGATCCCGCGGCGGGTGCGGCGTCGCCGGATGCCTGGAACAGACAGGGTGTCACACCAAGCCCCCACCACTGGCCTGGAGCTGGGAAATTCCAGGCATGACCCCTGTGAGCTGCAAAAGAGATAATCCCCTAATCCAGCTCACGTTACATTAGAAAATTAAAACTAGCCACGCTAATGGGACAGACTGTACTCACTGCCAGCAACTCGGGATGCAACTCCATCATGGCTATCTCACTCTGGATGGGGAGAGGAGGAAGAAGGGGAATGGAGGCAGCTACAGCATCTCCTGATTTATATTTCTCCCCTTTTCCTGCACTGCTAAAGAAATATTTCCTGAAGCAGCCTTGTCACAGACAAGCCAGGAGGGGGAATAGCCCAGTTGGTGGTAAGAAGGTCATCCTTTCACACAGCTCTACCCCAGGTAAATCTAAAATTAGTTAAAAAAGAAGGCGCAGAATATACCCAGAGCAGGCAAAGCATTTACCAAAAGCTCAGGTCAAACAAACTTTCAATCAAAAAGACAAATCCTCCCCGCTACCAATTTGATTCTGCACAGTGGGATTTACAAGAGAAAGTCATGTTTGAAAGGGCACTGTGCAGAGTTAATCATGCAAACAGTGGGGGAAAGGAGCCAGAAATCCACATGGAAAGTAGGTTAATTTTTAAAAAGGCAACATGTTTATAAGGTTTGCGGTTTCCCCTGAGAAAACCTTGGTTCCATCAGGTAGGAAAAGATGAGCACCAGATGAGTTATGGAGAAGATGATCCTGCACAGCAGGATCTGCATTTAATCAGTGCTCAAGCTGAGGATTTTGAAGGTGGGGGCACAGACAGCAGCATCATTCCCAGCTCCATCCCAGCATCCCACCCATCTGGCCTTACCCACAGCTGTGCGGACTGTGGGGTTGCCAGACAGTCCTGGGGACTGCTCTGTCACACCTGAGCACGTGGTTTGAATTGCCAGGAGGGTTCAGGGGACATCATCTGAGACTGGTCTGGCTGCACAGGGAGCACTGGAGCCGATGCCATGTCCTCTGCCAGGGACCAGGCCAAATTAAACCACAACCTTGCCCCAACTCAGCAGAGCTCTGAGGATGGTCCAACCCCCCAGCACATAAATACAATACTAATTCCCAGAGTGACCACTTGGTGTGGCATTTATCACCACAACACGGTTGTCACCATGAAGTCTGTTCTAAGCCACCGGCTCTGAGCTCTGCACGGGGACTCTGCTGCTTGTTCTCCATCGGGGGAGGAGGGCGAGCAAGCGTTTGAGTAAATACAGTATGTTCAGAGAGAAGACAGGAGAGTATCTGGTGCTGAGCTCATCTTACATCTGCTGCCACACACACTCCTCCTCTGCCCTTCCCACTCGCTTTAGCCCCTTGCTGCTGGAGTTCAAACACAACCTCCACAGGGCACGGGGGCTTATCGGAAGCACAAAAACAGAGCCCATTTCACCTCTCCGCACCCTCCTAGAAAGCCTGACAAGAGCTTGGTGTAATCTGGCTTCATTCTGGCAGACTGTGCAAGGAGGGTTTGCTCAGGGTCGTCTGGGGTGAGCTCTCTGGGCAGTCTCCATGTGTGCTCCAGGCGGGTACAGCACACGGATCCGGCGTCAAAGGGTTATTCTGGGGTTGTAGTCAGTGAGTGGGAAAGGGCTGCAGGGAGAGGAGCACACCGGAATGCAAAACAACACAGAATAATGGGGAACGACTCCTGTCCTCGAGGACTGGAGGAGGAATACCCTATTAGTGCTTAGATGCAGAAATAATGCCTTTCCTGGCAGCTGCAGACTACAAAAGCCTGAACTCCCAGGTCTCCACTTACACAATCCACAAGGACACCCTGCGGCACGCTCCACAGGGATGGCACGGCTCGGTGCAAAGTCAGTTAGCACCAGAGCTCAAAGAAAAGATCCTCTGGAGGCACAGCCAAGCTTACATTTGCCCACACACAACAGAACATTTCCCTTCAACAGAGGTTGTTTACGTACTGCATCTTTCTCAGGGTTGCAGACTTTGACCCAGAGGATGTGATCCAGCAGCCAGTCAATGGGTTTGTCCTTATAGAACATCAGGATGAACTCCACAATCAAGCTCAGATCCAGAGACTTGAACATTTTTCCTAGAGCACAAAGAGAGAGCAAAGAGAGAGAGGAACTTTGGTATGTAATGGTCTAGAATCAGAGCTGGGAAAGAAAAAATTGGGAGACTGGGCTATGGAGGTTGGATGTGTCCATCTATGTAAAGGAAACAACACGTGGCTCCTGTTTATGTACCAGCACTGCTGACATTGCTAATACAGTTCCGGATTTAATATTCGTCGCAGAATTAGAAAGCATTAGAGTCTCACAGGTCATAATAGTATCAAAAGGTCTAAAACTCTCCCATTCAGTAAAGGGAAACAAGGATGAAAAACACAGCCAGCTGCATGACAGACCATTTCCTGCCCCGAAAACTACAAGTTTTAAGCCAGTCAAACCAGTATCCAAAATAACAGATCAAGCTGCTACTGCAACCATGTACTGCTGTTCCCAAAATAGTTCTGGGCTGATGTAAACTTCCTTTTGCACACTCTTAGGCAAATCCAGATCCCATCCAGCCTAAAAGCTACTGGCCATATCTAAGCTGTTTGGCTGCTGGCTGGGCCACTCACCAGGTTTATTTTTACTAAAAGTGAGCAACAGCAGTACCAGCTGTGAGGATCTTTCTCCCCTGTGCAAACACAAGGGTCATTGCAAAAATAGGAGGGGATCAAGTCCAAGTAGTTTACCATGTTGTGGGGACAATTTCTTGGGCCAAGAATGTAGTGCTGGCAAGAGCCAGAAGGTTCTTATGCCTTGTGCCTGATAGGACTGGAGTGAGAGGGAGAGAATGTTACCAATGAACCCCAGCTGAGAGAACTCCAGGATCATCCACTCCTCAGAGGGCTGCTGCAAGGCAAAGTTCTTCATCGTGCTGAGATAGTTTGGTTTGGCCACAATATCATCCTCCAGCTGCAAGACAAAAGGGCACAGTGCCAATGTCCCATCCAGGTCCCAGCAACAGTCTCTCTGTGCAGAGCAATCACACCATAGAGCAGAGGAAAGCCTTGGCACAGACCCAGTCTATACTGGAAGGCACTCAAAGCACTTTTTCTCACTCAGTCTAACAGGTAAGAGAAACAAGGAATTCTGCCTTTCCTAAGTGGGAGGTTTCCAAGTCAAAAAGTATTTTAAAAACCCAACTTTTGAAACTATGTGGTTAAAACCTGCTCCCACTCTGCTGCATCACAGAATTGGATATGCTCTTTGCTCTCTCTCAGCTGGTATGAGCCAGTACAGTGAACACACAGGTACACCCATCTTCCCTCCAGCACCAAACTCACCTGCACATAATAAATGCCTTTGGACTGGGCATACATCATTAAAAAGCAGTAGTCCAGGTTCTGCTTTGTCCTCCACCTGCAAGAGACAAAGATAATGGGAGTGTTGGTCTCTGCTGGGATAGTGGCTGCTCCAGGGAGCCTGCCAAGGCTGGGTTTGAGATGGGAAGGTGACACAGCCCTGGGAGGCAGAGGGGATGGGATATGGCCTCTCCCTTTGGTCCCTGGTCAGCTAAAAGTTACCAGAAATCTCAAGGACTTCCACAATGAAGATAATTTGGGTTAAAATAAGCCCCTTGGTGATGGAAACACCACAGCACAAGGGAAGCCTGGCGAAGTTTGTGCCAGTTCATCCCCTCGTCACCAAATCACATCCTTCCAGCTCTTGGATAATTCATGTTAGCCAATTCATGAAGCCCTCACCCAGCCCTGCAGAAGAGCTTTCCCTGCTGTAGACTGTGAGGAATGTGCTACAGTTCCTTAATTCAGGGCTTGCTTGTTTATAAGCTCACTCATTCTTACCTGACTCTTTCCTTGGGATCGCCAAAGGATTCCCGCAGGTGGGAGAAATCAGGATAGAAATGTGGAGATGGGGAAATTACCTCCAGGAGACCTGAGTGTATTTCCTTTGGGAATCTGAGGGAGAAAAGCAGCAGAAAACAAATACCTCCACGTCTGACACAATATTTGGTGGACCAAATCCCTGGGTAAACACTGAGCCACAGAGGCAGACAAAAAACACAGACTCTAGGGTGTAACTTCCCTGGTACCTAGTGCACTTCCAGGCCTCACCAGAAGACATCAGCAGGGATTGACATAGACTTTTGAAGTTATCTTCTCCCTCCCACAGTCTCTAATAGCCCCATGTGCACAGGGTCCCCACCAGCATTCTTCTCCTTCCTGCACACACACACTTTAAAGGGTCAGCTTTAAAAACCAGCCCTGAGCAACCATGTACTCTTTACAGGATTAAATGACCTGCAAACTGGTTCAGCAAAGAAAGGACTTGGCACTACAGGCATTTAGAGAGTTTCCAAATGCATCAGTAATTAAAATTAATTTTGCCGAGGGTGTGCTATACATTTCTGCTAAGTTGCTTAAAACACTGCTGTGCTGTAGTTCAGAGAGCCAGCAGGAAGTCTACCTAGCTCTCTCATGCTGATAAAACCAGCATCTACTTTTCCTATCATGTGGCTAAGAAACCTTTAAAGAGTCAAACTCAAACAGAAAATAATGTCACCCGTCTGAAAAGCAGGCACCTACATCAGCCTTGCAAGCAACACCCTGGGACTGCTCTAACTGTGAGAGATAAGCAGGAAAACCAGTTATTTTTATACTGCCTTTTTGAGAACATTCGGTGCAAGGCCGATTTCCTTTGTTTGTGCAGAGCCTGGAGGACGGGAGATGGGGCAGAGGGAGACAAAGCAGGGAGACTGCCAAAAACTTCTCACTTCCTTTTTCCCTTCCTTATTCCTTCCTTGGCACTGGCAGGTCCTTCAGCTAAGATTCTCAAATCTTCCCTTCTTCAGGCAGCAGTGAAACAGCAGCTTCTCACCGAGCTGACAAAACATTGCAGTAAAGCAGCAACAGCTTCCCCGCTCCCGTGAGAGAAGCCCAGCCCGCCCTGGCCCCACACCACCTCAATTCAATTTGGAAGAAAAATAATTTCAGTGACTCAGGGAGGGGCGGGAGGCGCTGGAGAGGGGGATGATGAGAAATCAAATCATTAAGTCAATTAAAGTTTCAGGACTTCTACTAGAGGCACTCTCCGCAGCAGCGCCCGGTAATTTCATCAGGATCCATCGGACAATCAGTCCATTATCCGCCGATAAGTGCGTCCTCCTGCCCGCAGGCACAAGGAGGGGAGCCCTGCCAGCTCCTGCACAGCAAGATGGAGGGCTCTGTTTCAGCTCTGCCGCAAGTGCCCGGGAACAAAACCCTCCCCAGGCACGTCCCAGCCCCTCTCCCATCCCTGCCCGGCACGATGTGCTGCCCCTTCGCTTCTCCTTCCTGCGGCCACTGCGCTCCTTTGGAAAGGAGCAACCGCGGGAGCCGGACGGGAGTCACCGCCCCTTCTCTCCCCACCTTTTCCCTTCGCCTCCGAGCTCTGGTGCCATTAACCCGGACCGGCTGATGGTTAATAATAATCCATCAGCAGCTTCTGCTTAAACAGCCACAGACCAAGCTGCAGAAGACACTGAGGCTCCAGGACATAAATAGCAGCCAAGCACGAGAGACAAATGTAACTAGAGCCTGGAACAAGGGGAAAACAAACAGGCTGGAGTGGGAAGAAAGATGGATCACGGATTTTAAAGCAAAATAAGGCAGGAGCATTCGTGTGTGCTTGCTACACTGCCCGGACTGCACAGAGCAAGTACAGGGCTGCAGCAGACACTGAAACAACTGCCAGGATCGCTGGAAATCTAAACAATCCATCTCCTCACAATGCCCCAGGGCAGAAGGAGCAAAACAGAACGAAATGACCACGTGTGTTAAATACTTCGAGCACAAAGCAGCCTCCTGGAAGCATTTTAGAACAAGCAGAAAGTGGAAGCGGCATCAGCGAAGACAGCAGAGAGTTTAAAAAGAGGAAAAAACCCCAAGCAACAACAACAAAACACAAAAGGGAAGCAGAAGAGTGTGTATTTTCTCCTTAATGAAGCCATTCCCTGGCCTTGCTGCAGGCACAGGCTGTACACTAAAGCCACTTGGAAGTGCTTACAAGTTTTTGATATTTTCTGCCACTCCGGCTGTGTACTGCGGATCCGTCTGAAAACAAAAGAAAAGCAGTGTTAGACCCTTCAGCCTCAGCCTGTGTCCCCCAAGGCTCAGAAATATTCTTCAACACACCCTGGGGTACTGTCAGCACATCTGTATCATCTTCATTCACCTTCATGTCTCCTTTTATCCAGCTTTACTGCTCTCCCATGCTGACAGGCTCCCAGGAGCCCTCCTCTGTGGTCAGTGTTAACCAAAGGCATCACACACCAAAATCCATCCCAAAGGACACAAGAACCTGCACATCTTCCCCATGTGTTCTCCTGGCACTTCTGCCCCTGCCAGCACCAAGTGTTTGCACAAGTTTTAACCTCCGGGCTATTTATTTTTTCCCTACACACGCTGGCTTGCATCCAAGAGAACACTCTTGGCAGCGAATACTCTGTACCCTTTGATGAAAAAGAGGGGTCTATTTATAAGTTTCTTATTTCAGGTTCATTTTGACACTTTTCTTCCTTATGCCCCAGTTTGTTCCCACAATCAACGTGGCAACCCATAACATTTGGGAGACAAAGGTGGCCGGCGCCGCTCGCTGCTGTCTGCGGGTGAGGTAAGTGCAAGCACAGGGACAGGCACTGGACAGAAACCGTCTGCACAGTGACGGGGAAGACAAAACCCCAGAACAAAGGGCAGGAGACCCACGAGCAAAAACTGTTCCTGTTTCCTGGTGGTGGCATTGATTTGGGCAGCCATATGGATCATGAGGCCGCACGTCCCGGGTGGATCTGCCGATGCAGCATCGCAGAAGCCGGGACCAGCTGCTGCTGCACTCGGCGCCGGGAGAGGTGAGAAGGAGACACCGGGATGTGTGTCACAGGCTGAGCACAGCACTTCTGTGCTGGCACAGAGACAAGGGAGGGTTTTCTCAAGAGGAAAAGGTCCCCCTTTCCTAAACAGGGCTCGGAGTCCCAGTGCTGGACTGATGTCTTACCTCAGCGTGCCAATAAAACAGCAATGGGAAAAACAAAAGCAGGAAAGAGGCTCCTGGCTTTGGCAGGAACCATGCAGCTCCACTCCAAGTGTCTGAAACAGTGGGTTGGTGACAGCCGAGCCAGCCATCTCACCCCAGGGCTCCCCTCAGGCAGCTGAGGAAGCATCTGCTCTCCCAGGCAGCCCAGCCACTGTGGATGACACCTGCAGTGGCCAGCAGTGACACTTGGGAATAAGAAGTCCCTATCCCAGAAAGGACATTCAATTGCTGCACTTGTGCTGAGTCTCCAAATTACTCAGCATTTGCTTCAGGTTCATACCACCCTCTCCACTATTTATTCTTTACCCCATGCCCAAGGAGCTCTAACAAGTACAGGTACCTGGAAAAACACTTTGGAAAGAGGCAGAGGAGGCACAGCAGTGGAAGGCACTTGCACAGAAGGATGTTGTGCAGCTCCAAGACCAAACTTGGCCAAAGGAATCTGCAACAACTGCCATCGCTGTTAATGTGATGTGTGTGCTCCTGCACTTCAGAGGATCAGAATTTATTTATTTTTCACTTTCCTTGTTATAGGTACATCCTGAAAATCAGGACACACCTTATTTTCAAGTCAACAAAAGTAGTATTACTGCAGTCCAAAACAGGAGCTGCTCTGGGTTAATTAGCTTAAAACCTCTCAGGATTCAACTTACCCACTGCAAAAACAGTCACCAAACTTGTCCTGGCTCCAAGGGAGCCAAATGATAGCCAGGACCAAACTCTGTCCTGGGCCCTTTGGGCTGCACCATCTGTGCACACCTTCTCCCTGTACAAAATACCAGCCAGAGCCCTGAAGGCCAAATGCTACTCAAAATGTCAAATTGTGGGTAAACAGGCAGCAAACCCAGACATTCATCTTTGTTCCGCTCCCCGTAACAGGCTACTGAGGTTTATCTTTCTCACTGGATTTCTGGAAATTAAGACAAATGCACTTCAGGCTCAAGAAAATAATCCTGAGAGGAAAGCCATGGAGAAAAATAACCATCTAAACCCATAGATAAAAGCAGCTCTTGTGGATTAAAGTATCAAGGCTTTTTAGCCCTTGGATTCAGCAACTGATTCCGGGCTCAGGCACCAGTACAAAGAGGAGTATCAGTCTCAACCCCGAATCACTGACTCTTGGGTTTCAAGAGGGGTTTAGTGCTGTGTTACAGGTACATGGAGAAACAGAGCTGCTGCAGGAGGTCTGAGAGCTCTCCTAGACACGGGCATGGGGCTGCTCCAGCTCATTTTGTGGATATCCATTCAAGCACCCTGCAGGAGGTATCCTGATTTAGGTGAGCTGTGCCGCACTGGTAGCTGCTAATGGGATGTCTTTGCCTGCTCACATCCTGATCCTCTCTGGCCCAGCCAGCATTTCATTTTGGGCAAGACAAACCTGCTGATCCTGCTGGACGGCAGCCCAAGGCCAGGCTTATCTACCCAGCAAGTGGCAGAGCTGGTGTCCAGGTGGGCAGCATCCTGTTTGGCACCGAGTCTGGCAGACAGTGGGAGGAGGGCCAGGGAAAGGGGGCAAACTGGCAAAGCTGCGTCTTACCTCGGCAATGAGGACAACGATGACAGAGTCCTCCTTCTCCTGCTGATTGAGCTCTGAGATGAGGGAGTTGAGGGTGTCAGTGAGGTAGGAATGCACCTCCCGCTTCACGCTGGGGATTCCCATCACGACGGACACTGCCCAGGGTCACAGAGAGATTTTAGACAGGGGGCCGTGTTGGACACTTTGCTCTGCTCCCATGACCAACTCATGGTTCACCTGGTCAGTGCCAGGCTCTGTCATTAAAAACCATCAGTAAGCAGCAGGTTGGTGGGTTCCTGGGCTATGCAGGGTTCCCACAGTCCTGTCCTCAGCACAGCGCCAACCAGCAGCACCCCAGTGTGCCAGGCTGGCAGGGCGCCCATGGGCAGTCAGATATGCTCTGCTTTTTCTCCCTGAAGGAATGATCTCTAAGGAAATACCCCAACCTCCTCCCCCTCCCAGGGGTCTTTTCAACTTGTGAACAGCAACTTGACGACCACCTCTTGTTCTTCAAATCCCTCCCATGGCCAAAAGCACTACAGTTTAGTAGGTGCAAGTCAGGTCTTTGGCGTTGGCTTGGGATTTGGGAGCAGGGGGAATCATCAAGTAACCAAATGGGATGGAAATCCCAATGGGATTTGTCCCCTTAGTTGGGCTACAATCTCCATGAAGCACCCTACAAACTATGCTTTCACTTGAAGCCCTTCCTGGCAAAGTCTAAAGCACTCTGGATATGGAAAGCAGCAAACAACATCTAGCAGAAGCATCAAGAACATTTTAGGGCCAGTCAAGAACACAGACAGCACTCCCCTGTAGACTTGCAGGCGTGACATGGCTCACCCACCCCACATGTCACCATAACCAAGGAAGCTTGCATGATGCATGCAGCCCTTCCTCCAGTCCTGCTCGTATCTGTGCAACAGCCAGGCCCGGAGGAAAGGGGAGGGACAGGCACCAAGGTGAGGAAGAGCACCAGAAGCAGCACTAATTCCCATTTACCTCCAGTGCGCCCCTGTCCCACATGCACGGCTGGCTGCAGACTGTTCTCCTTTGACAGCAAATGTGGCAAATGATGGAAGATGGTGGGAAGGTGCAGCACATTCTTGTTGGTGATATTCCACAGTTTTAACTTGGTTTCGTCTTAAAAAGGAAAAGGGAATCAATTGCAAGGCACGGCAGGTAAGAAGAGACTGCAAGGCAAAAAAGCCTTTTTACAGCAGCCTGGCCACCCGAGACTACTGCTGGGTTATAAAAAATCAGGCCAACCTTTAACATGCTACCACAAACCCAATTAAAGTTCAGCAGGAGCCAGGAGGGCCTTAAAGAAGTCCCAAAATATTTGGGAAGGAGAGGGGAGAATGAAGATAAAATGAAGGTCAAATCAGATCTTTCTGCAGAGATCCAATTTTCTTCAACCGAGCAACTTAAAAAAAAAACCAAGAAAAAAAACAACAACAAATAAATTGGCAAGGGGTGCTCAGCCAGCCTAACTCCTTCCTCCCCCCTCTCTTTGGATACCCATTTCCCATATGGGTTGAATACAGCCATAGGAAATGGAGTGTATGACTTGCAAGGGAGAAAAAAAAGCTTGTAAGCAAGCAAATTGGCAAATATCCTCAGCAGAGGCAAATCCATGTTTAATGATGCTTATACACCTCTAATTAAACAGGAGTTTAAGAGCTCCCAAGTCTCTCTGAATTCCACAATTTGCTCGCGCTGGGGGAGAGAAGAGCAGGTCCTGTCCGCAGCCCTGCTCTCACATACACACACACACACCTCTCTCTACCTCCTCATCAGAAACAGCTTCAACACAGCCCCAGATGCTCAACGCCTGTTTATTCACCAGATAAGCTGCTCCAGGTCCGGTTTATGTCCCGCAGGGCCTGCTTCTCCGACAGGGCTCTCTTGATCTCCTCCAGGACCAGGTTGAGCTCCTTGGAGCGCTTCAGGCTCTCCTGCTCGGCCGCGTGCAGCCGGTCCCGGAGCGCGAGGAACTCCCGCTGGTAGATGTCCACAACGTCACCTGAGGATGGACAAATAATGATGAGAGGGAAGTTTTGTCCTCTGTGCTCAAAAGGGTTTCATTCAGACCTCCCTTGCCCCCTCAATCCTTAAATTATGGATTTAGGGAGCTGGATTATGGAGCATGGACCTGTTGGCGAAAGGGTCGCGGGGAGGGCAGTTCAAGTTGCAGAACTACAATAATAAAGCTACTTCCATTTTTCCTCTTTCAGCTTGGGTTTCTGGGTCATGTGGAAATAGAATCATAGAACAGTTTGGGCTGGAAAAAACCTCTAAGATCATTGAGTCCAACCATAAACCCAGCAATGCTAAGTCCACCATGCAACCATGTTCCCAAGTTATATCTCTTCAGGGATGGTAATTCCACCACTTCCCTGGGCAACTTGTGAGAATGATTGGCAGATTTCTCCTGAAGGATTTTTTCCTAATATCCAATCTATCCTTTTGTACAGGTTGAGCCTTCCCCAGCTCGTTTGCCCTTCTTTGGACACACAAATACAACCATCTCCTGGAGGATTCTGAGTGATGGAAAGAGAGATGTTGGCAAGGGGGAACGCTGCCCTTCAGTAGGACAATGTGCAGACACCAGAGAGCCTCAAATTTTAACAGTCAAAAGAGATTTTGGGAATCTAACCTCTCAGGATAAAGAAAATCATATGACAACAGCTGCCTGGATACTTATATGAATTCAAGTGTTTGGATACACACCTTTAGGACACATCATAAATGTATAATAACCCCTTCTGATAGGCTAGCAAAGCTTTTTGTTTTGAAACATCTTATCCCATGCTCAGTAAACAGAGCAATAAAACTATCAAGAGCTTTCAGTCAGAACCAACTACAACAGCTGGGAGTGGAATCAGTGAGCCACTAACAAACCTTCCTGGATATTTTTTCCTATTATTAATGAAAGTGCTCATTAAAAATACACTTTTATCTGTGGTTATTCATGTGTTTTCAGTAAGATAATAACTCACAAGACTATACCCAAAGCAGATTTATCCACTGAATGGTAGACTCTTAACCCAAACACGACTAGGAGAGCTAATGATCAAAAATACTGCACTGGAACTTCCCAACACAGGGCTAAATATAAATCAAAGCAATTGAAAAAGATACATTGACTGCATCAAAACCTTCTATTTTGGGGTCCATGAAGAAAAAGAAAAATGAATTTTGAAAATCAGACATATCCAGCTTCAGTGCACAGAGTTTCCAAGACAACAGTGCTTCCCAGTCCAGTTACTGGTAATGCTTCTGCCTAGAAAAAGTTTCCCCTCTTCAGTCTTTCCCCCAAGAAAAACCACCTTAAAGACTCACTCCTTCAGCACAAGGGATCCCCCCAAGGCAGTCTGGCTCCTATTAACCTTTTGACATTATTTTCAAAGCCATGGCACACGGGGAGGGAGCAGAGGAAGTTACACCCATTTGATGACTCTGTCCATCTGACAACACATTATTCAAAGAAATTCAAGGGAGAGACATAAACAAGACCAATCCTTCCTTTTTCCTGTGCAGTGCTGCTCGCTTTCCACTCCCATCAAGAAAACATTTTCTAAAGTGCAGAAAAATAGGTTAACACCCAACTTTGAGAGCTGCCATGGCAATTCAGAGGAGGATGTCAGGCTCTCAAAACTCACCCCATGACGAGTGAGACCTTTACCTACTGGCACCACTCAGACACAAGAATACAGCTACATTCAGGTTCCCAGAACTCAACATTACAGGTTTTCCTACTTGTATCTTTTACTGGCTGCATCTGGGAACACCAGCAAGGAACAAGTCTCACTTTCTCTTTTTGCACAACATGATGGCTTGTGCAAGGCTGGAAGCATTTGGCTCTTGGCATCCTGGGGGGTTACTATCCTGTGGATGCTATCAAAGCCAAATCACAGCTAAAGGCTGCCATTAGATCTTGTTCTGCAATACCTGGAGCAGAGTAAAGGCGAGGCTTTGCACTTAATGGCTTTTTCCAGAGCACTGCACTTCATTTGTGTCAGATTTAGAAGGGAAATGTCACTGATTATTCAGTCACTAATGACCTGCCTGCCGAAGCCAAGAGCTGTACTTTCCTTAGACTGCAATGGCGATGTGCAGTCAACCATTTGCTGCTTTTCTGGTTAATGGTTGGAAGTGAAACTGTATTTGCTTCCAGCGCCCTTGTCATATGATGTCTTCGTAGGCTTTCCATTCTTTAATTAAAATTTCATTAAATTTAAAAGCTGATCGATTGTGACTGGTTCTGATGACAACCTGAACAATCCTAGACAAAGCCCGAGATGGGTGCACAGTTTCCCATGAATTTCCAGTAATTTTGCACTTGTCGGCCTGCAGTGACACGTGGCTGCAGATCTGTGTCCTCACAAAAACCCTCACTGCTCAGCCAGGGAAGGCTCTGAAAACCCACAAAGGGCAGCAGAGGATAAGGAGGGGGGATTGGCTCCCATCTCTACAAGCAAGGTTGGACACAGAAGTGATTTGCTGCTAATTAGGCTGAACAAATTTTTCAGCTAGTGTCAGTTCAGCACAGACCCTTTACATACCTCTCGAAGCAGCAGCACTCTCTATCTACATATTTATTGTATTCCCTCCCAGCACAAGATAACAGAGCTCTTAAAATATCCCTAGACTCAAGCACTGCAGGACAAAAACTCCTAGCTGTATCTAAAAAAAAAAAAAAAAAAGATTTAGCTCATTTTTTCTTGAGAGATAACACATTGCTTTGGGCTTAAAATATACTGGTTTAGGAAAGAAAGAAAAGTCAGTGTTAGGTGACAGGCTGCAGGACTGACCTGGGAGACCAAAAACCTCTCAAACTTGCAGCACACATGTTCAAAGAACTCATTTCTCACCTTGCCAGGGCCCATATTAGCACTCAATGGTTTTTCACAATCTGTTTTTAGAAGCAGGTTGGCTGTGAGGCTCCAAGTGGGAATCAGGCATCCTCACACAAGCCGGTGCTCAGCAGGGCAGGGAGGCAGAGCTGGGCACAGCTGAGTGCCAGTCACCATCTGTCCGTGCCATGCCCACCCCAGCAGCTCTGAGAGGGGATCCCCGGAGGGGACAGCAGCCCGAGGCTGAGGGACAGTGGCCATGGGAAGTGTCCATCACTCACTGCCTGATGTCCCCCCACACTCCCCTCTCCCGCACGGCTGTGCCCGGACACAGCTGCCAGGCTTTGTGTTTTCAGCTGAGAAGCCTGGGCTTCTCACAAACCACTGGGGACACAGAAGGCAGGGATGGCTTGAACAGGTCCCTTCAGGACTTTGGTGATCTTAGTGGGGGTGCCTTCCAAGCCAGAACATTCTGTGACTTCCCGGCAGCTGGGATGCAGCAGTGTGCAGGGGATGGGCACAGGCTGGTGGGGCTTATGGGCTGCTCCCCAGGAGCCTGTGGGTGTCCCACAGAGCTGAGCTCCTGCAGCCTTCCCAAAGCATTTATCCATCTAAGACAGCATCCCTTTAATAAAAAAAAATTTCCCCATTAGGGAGAATTCTGTGGCTTCATTCTTATTCAAGTGACTCTTAAGTGCAAACTACGTTTGCAAGCAGAGGTGAGGGTTGGGACAACTGCATCCAAATCCATTTTCAGTTTTTTGAGCGAAAGCAAAATAATCTGATCCTAAACCAGAAGACAGACACAAAATCAGATCAGTGCCAATAAACCCCCTATCCTGAAATCTCACACAGTCATCCATCCACATATATCTATCTATATCTATAAAAACATATATATACAAATATATCTATATACACACATATATAATATATACATATCTATCTATACATTCAGGAATGTTATAATTCTGTATTTTGCATTCATCTTTTCAGTCACACTCCAACCTCCCAGGGAGTCCGCAGTGCATTTTAAACACATCCATATTTCAATTCCAATTACTTTTGGTTTTGTTCTCTGCTGATAACCTCTCCCAGCAGAGTGGACCCATGGCCAACACCAGAGATTTCCCTCCAATTCAATCTTTTCAAAAGCAAACACACAGTCTTTGCTAGCTGGACTTGCTTCTCATTAGGAAGACTTTCAAGAGACTTGGTTTAAAAACTAAAAACAACTCTCAAACCTCTAAACTGTTTAGCTCTGTAAAATCTTGGCTTCAAGAGCATAACTGCACCTTTTGACCGCTGTTGCACGAATTCCCAAAGCCAAAACAGCAAGAAAACGTGCAGCTGCTTTACAACGTAAATGAAGTTGAAGCAGAAAATTCATCTGCCTACAGAAAATGTCTCTGTAATGACTATTCTTCCTCATTTTATTTAAAGCACCCCTTTAAGAAATAAATGCTTCCCCCTCTAGGACTTGAAAGGGCCTGAGGAGACTGAAGAGCACACAAACCACCCCCTCTCCATGCTAGAGCATCTGTGTTACCCAAAAATGCTAACAGGGAAGAACAGGAACCAGAGTGGTGAGCCACTGTCCCCATCCAGGCTGGCCCCAGCTGCCTCCAGCCCCAGCCATCCCCAGCAGCTCCTGGAGTTAGATGATGATGATTAGGGAATTTTATTGTTTTTTTACATTTTGATGTTTAATGATTTATATAATGCTGGCACCGCTCCACGCATTACACTCCAGATTGCCCTGATTGAATCGCAGCATTCATTAGGTCCTTTGCTAACAGAATTTCACTGGACCATTAAAATGGATAGAAGGAGTTACTGTGCCGCATCGGTGAATTAAATCCAGCTCCTGAGATGCAAGAAAGGAACACTCCTGCTTGACATGGAAATCTGGTGGCTGGTGCAGCACACAGGTGTGAGGCACTTTGCACACAGGTACACAGAGATTGCAGCAACTCCACAATAACCTATTTATACCATTAGAAGCAAAATGTTGCCCTTTGCTTATCTGGCTTTAAAAGGTAGAAACCAGCTCTAGACTCACCATAAACAAATCCCCAAATCATCCCTCAAAAAACCACCGCAAAGAGACTCTTAAGTAGCAGTAAGAAAGGATATTTTAGTATCCAAAATACCCAAATATCAGCCCCTCCTCACACCTCCACCGAAGGCAGGATAAAGATTGAGCAGCAGGTCTTTTCCTTCAGCTCTAAAAAAACATGAACAGCGCTCCTGTGAGATGGGAAAGCTGAGAGACACATCACCTTCCCTTCTGTGAGCCAGCAGGTCATTGCTCCCAGTTTCAGACTCATCTTTTAAAATCATAAATATTTTGGCAGCGTGGGATAGATGCAGCCACTGAGAACCTGATTTGCATTAAGGAACTGAGCACCAAGACATGCCAAGCAACAATTCAAACACTGTCAAGGGTAGAGTTTGGGGCGTGGGTGGTATCTGGCAGGGTGGGCCTCCCAAAAGGCTCCAGCAGTTGAAATCACCCTGCTGGGGGCTGATTCATCTGCATAGAAAATGAGTGTTTCAGCAGTGCCATCACCACACGGCAAACACGGATGCTCTATTCAGTAAACATTATGCAACATTTACTTCTCCACTGTGCCCCATACCACCTGGATACTCAGTCAAAGCAGACATTTTCTAGCTGCTACTTATAAGTGCACCCCAGGATTCTTTATTATAAGGTTTTTACATCATTTTTTAAAGCAAAAAAAGCTTTTAAAGAAACTTCTTCAAATCTTTAAAATTATATCATGTTGTAATTTGTGGTTACCACCAAGGCAAAAAGTAACATGGAAAGTAGAAATCTTTAGTACCACTAGAAAGCTGATTATTGGGAAAACAGCTACATGTGTGGAGAGCTTCAAGCAGGACAGGAACTAGGGAAGGAGAGGGGTGGTGTGTGGGTTTCCCAGCTCAAAGCAAGCAGGCTGGGTTAGGTGGTGCTGGGACTGGCACTTACAGGGAGGCCCAGTCACCAGTCATGGAAGGGTTTGGGCTGGAAGGAACTTAAAAGTTCATCTCATTCCACTCCCCTGCCATAGGCAGGGACACATTCCACTAGACCAGGCTCCTCTAAGGCCCATCGAACCTGGCCTCAGACATTGCCAGGGATGGGGCATAATGGGCACTGGTGGTCAAAAGAACTGTCAAAACTAGCAGCTACGGTTTATAGTTCCTTGTGTTCATCCTCTGCCCTTTATTTACTCCTTAGTTCAGTTCAGTCAGTTCCTACAGCATATGCTATCCTGAACCGGGGCTGAATAATATATTTTGATGGCCTCATCATCCCGATGCACCCCTCAGTGCCACCACTGTGCCCCAGCTTGGAGCCTGTGCTCAAGAACTATCCTGATCAGATGCAGAGCTGTTCTGGAGCACCAGAGTCTACAGCATCTTAGAAAAACCAGTACCCACCCTCCACACCCAGTAAAAGGCACTGGTTGCCCTGGTGGAAAGACTCCCCCACAGTCAGTGGAGGCTCCTGTGCTGCCCCTGGGTTGGCTGCTGGGTTTGAGCATCCCATGGCATCAGCGTCACGCTGAGAGAACTCATCAGCCAGGACAAGAGGCTTATTAAAAGTCAGCCTGTCTGAAAAAATGATCCTCAAATACAGCAAGAGCTTTCCCCAGCTCCAGTCTGGTGTGTGCGTGTGTTGTTTTCTTTAATATGGCCATTTAATAAGAGCCTGTGGTATATTTAACAGCATTTCAACCTTCAGCAGCTCCGTGTAATGAGACAGAAAGGCAATGCATCTCTCCACTGACGGCCCCTCCCCAGGGAACACGGGCACCTTTAAGTCACTATTTCTTTTTGCAGCAGTAGGTGTTGATCATATTTCTGTTGTGCGTCTCCTTGCTGGAGTTTAATGTCTCAGCACGTACGTCATCAGAAGGAGAGAGGAAAATTCACATCCCCTGCGCCTTGTTATTCCAAAGCATGAGCTACTGTTTGCATTGGAGAGTCAGTGCAGACAACACACACACAGATATTTCAATAAATAAGCTTTTTGTTTTTGCTTCTGAAGTCCTAAGTAGTAAGTTTTCCGAGAGGGGGATGAGTAGATTTCCCATTATGGGGATGCTGAAACACAACACAGATGGTGAACATTACAGTTCCCCATTCCAAGGAGGAGAGCCAGCCACAGGGGTGCCTGTGCCCAAATCCAAACGCTCCCCGGGGGGGATGCAGGCTCCAAAGCACGGGTGTAGAAACTCAGAAATTAGGAATGCAAACAGCAGTGCCCATCACCTCTGCCTAAAACGCCTTGGATCAGGGCAGAGGAGGCAGCAGAAGCCGTCAGACTGCCCTTGGGTACCTGCAGAGCAGGTTTGGGATCTCTTTCTGCAGCGCAGCCCCGTGGGTGAATCACAGTGAAGGATACAAAGGGCTCCGAGATCACCGCGAATCCCCCGGGCTTCACCTGCCAAACAAAAGTGCTGGCAGGAGAGGAAATTCCCCGCAGGTACAAACCATCAGCTTCTGACAAAGGAACCAGTCCTTCCGATTTGTCCTGGGGTTTTATCAACCCATTCAAAGGATTTACGAGATGAAGAAATCAGATGGCAATTCATTTTGCTGCAAAAAAACCTGAGGAGGAAAGGGGAAGAGGGCAAATGCTGCCATTGATCTAAAGAGAAAAAAGATGGGATTAAACAGTGAATTTTCATCATAGCAAAAGGTTAACTGTCCAGAGGAAGCCATAAGGATTGGTATTAAACTCACCAGCTAATAGATTTAGTGAGGATCTGGGGAAGGAGATGAATTTGTGAAGAAGCCAAATATGGAGTGGACACAGAGATAAGCTCATCAAAGCCAGAAAAGGAGCAAATCGTCAGGAGAAAAGTCAACCAAGTGCCAAAGTGACACCAAAAGTGATAGATGCGATTTAACTGGGGGGAAACCAAGGTATTTTTCACCTGGTTCTTAATTAGCAATATTAACTAGGGAGGAAGCCACGGCATCAGTGTCTGCAGCCCTATCTGCAGGCAGCAGCAATCCAGGAAAAAAGGGAGGATAGGGAGGGAGGCAAACAAGATGTTAGTGTGGTTAGTGAACAGGATGGGGAATAATAGTATGAAGATTATAACATTATTAAAATGATGCTGCCTAATCCCACAATAGTTTTCACCTCATCTGAAAAAGAGTATTAATACAGACTTAAAAGGGGCTTTTGAGAGGGTGATAAGAATGATCAAAGGCCTGGGAAAAAATCCTGCTCTGTGAGGAAAGAAAAAATATATGAGATAATTCATCTTAGGATGGGCATGATAATAGGACCTATGATGAAAAGCATAAATAATGGAGTGATATAAAGAAAATATACCACAGGCTTCCATTCTCCCTGTTTCAAAACACAGCAGTAAGTAACCATTTCATTCAAATATTAATTTGAAACTGAAAAGGAAATGTCCAGGTAAAGTGTATTATTTCTCTGAATTCAGTGAGGAATTTAAACAATGTCAAAGAGCTGGAAGGTGTTGAGCCAGAGCTCAGGTAAAACAATGTCCTGCCAGTGGTCCCTGGTCTCAGCTGGGTTGGGAGCCCCCTTTTTTCCCCTTTTCCTTGGGAGAAAGATCACACATTTCTCTCTGTGGCTCTCCTCACAACCTAATTAGTAACACTGAAGCTTTTGTCTTCAAAGCAAAGCTAATTCATTAGCAATCTAATTATTTACCTGTGTAGCACCAACACAGCTTTCGAAGCATTTTTCTCTCAAATGGAAAGTGAAGGCTTTGTACTTGGTAGGGTTTTTAATACCCATTATTTGACTGGGGAATAAAAACACGCTGAAAGTGAACAAAATAAAGCATTACAGAAATCATGGGTCATTAAACCTCGGAATAATTGCAGCTTGACAGGATTTTTAAGTGAGGACATTACACAGCCAAACCTGGGGAAAGGGGAATGGGAAAAGCTGGGAGCTTGTACATGTGGTCAACCCTACCAAGCAAACCTGTGTATGGTTTAAAAGGAGATGCATTTGCCTGATGCACTTTCCTTACATGGCATGGGCATGGAAAATGCTCTTGGGTGCACCTAAGGGCAGCAGGAACAGCCTGGCAGTGGAGAGCACGTTGTTCTCCTGCTCTGAACATGAACGTGCAGGAACCTGCAGCAGCCTCCTCTGTGCATCACTGGGGTCCAGGCACGGCTCTGGGCACTTACCGTGCCATGGGCCAGGACTTGTCACTTGTCATGCTGGATTGTGAACCACCACAATGCAGGAAAAGCCCAAATTGGATTTGGCTCTCACCAAACCCTATGGACTGCATTTCTCTCCCTTTCACCTCGTTCTCACAACAGGCAGCAAAGCCAGTGAATAAAATCTCATGAACCAAAACAACCCCAGAGGAACAGCTGATGGCTGGAGCGTGCAGGACCATGTCCCCATGGGTGCTGGCAAGGCCCAGCTCCGGAGCTTTACAGAAGCAGAAAACCCTGAAGCAGAGCAAATGCCTTGCAGTCCAACAGGAAAACCCTTTCTATTATAACCTAATTAAGTTAATAGTGAAACAGAGACCTTGTTCCACCAAAACCCATAGCTCCCACGCATCCTGCTCTGTGCTTAGTGCTAATGGCTCAGAAGTCCATCCAAAAGGAATCCCTCCAAGGGAAGTCAATCCTTGCAAAGGTCACTGTGTTAATCATCACGCCCTTTCTCTAGCAGCAGCTGTCGGTAATTGCCTGTGAAGGAGTCGAAACGAAACTCTTGTTAATCCTTCTCCCAACATTACTGAAATCAAACATCATCATTATCCCCCCCACAAATGACCCTGAGCCACCAGCACTTTGCAGCTGATGGACCAGCTCAGCCCATCTCAGGAGAGATGTGGCACTGACCGGTGGAAAAAGCAGCTCCACTTAGCAAATTGAAGGTGAGTTTATTGATTAGCAGCAGTAAGTGCTGGTGCCTTGTATTTCCCTACCTCCTGTACAATCGACCATTGCACTCATCATTCCACTAAAGTTACCACCAGACTCAGAGCAGCCGAGATCCTGGAACAGTGGGAATTTGTTTAATCAATAACATATGAAGCTTTTGGCAGGGCTGAGTGTACGAAAGAATTTTACAACAGTGAAATAAAGGATTGCTGTGTTATAAATCAGAGAACACATATGGAAAAGTCAGAGTGATGTACTAAGAGGGATATCAAGGAAATCACAGAAGTTCTGGCTGGAGTCCCTGGCTCCGCTGATGTTAATAGCTGAGAACTTCAATGCAAGTCAGGTTTGACTTCTTTTTCCAAAACAGTAAGTCATTTGCAATGCATGTGACTGTATTGGAGTGAAAGGATATTGAGAGCACTCCCCTCATTCCACTGTTTATGTAAATTGTACATCTTGTCTACCTGCAGATCCACAGCCACCACAAGATTCCAATTTCCCTATTGTACCAGCTGATCAGATGCATGACCGTGCTGTTGGGTAGAGCAGACTTTAAAATCACCACATACTGATCACAGGATGAGCTGATCTAAACTGCATTTTGTTTCAGTAGTCTTAAATAATTTGCAGAATGCTCAAAATAAAATGCATGCAGAACCTTTTTAAAATTACTCAGCATTAATATTTGAAATATTTATCCCCTGGGGTGCAGCCTTGTAACACGAGCACTTAATGGGGTACATTTTCTTTTCTCCAGAGAAAAAACAAGACATTGCCATAAAATAACACACTTAGACCAACTATAGTTGTTGATGCTATCTGAGGGCTCTTGTTTCATTTCATACGCTAGGATAGTTCCTGGGAAGAAAAACATACCACTAAAAGAGTGGGAAGACCCACTTCTCCCTTATGTCATTCACCAGCCAAGAAAACATGAGAAAAGGTTATCAAATAATGTCGACACTCTCTCCCACAAAGCCAGACCAGCTGCTTTAGAATGCATAAAACCTGCCCTTATTTCTTCCCCTTGCAGAAAAACAGAAGTACAAAGACAGAAATCCCGACTTGCAAGCAACAGTAACCTGCAGTAAATTAACTTTTCGCTATTCCAAAATGCAGGGACTAACCCAGAACTAGGCGGCCTTGGTTCCACACCCCACAAGAGCCCAGCTGCAGAGCTGCCTGCCAGCCCGTGCCAGCAGCAGCAGCATTATTCCAGCAGATCAGCTCTGCTGAGAGGCAACACAGATGCTGGTGATGGCACAGCACAAGGTGGGGGTTGCAGGACATTTCAAGGGTAGAAAATAAACAGCTGGAGGGGAGGAGGATGCTGACTACATGGGTAGTCTACTGCTAAGACCTTTGGTTGCTTATTAAATGATGCCTGAAAGCTTCTCAACAAGCTGCTGCTCTGAAATGTTACTGGCATCTCCCGCTCCCCTGTGCCGAGCTCCAGGCAAGGTGTCACAGGTGGCTCTCAGCGAGCCAGGAGTGCCAGAATGCACAGGGTGCTCCCTGAATCTCCTCAGAGGGCACCAAAAACCCAGTCAGCCCCACAGTCCCACGGCCTGATCCAGCTGGAAAATTCAGCATCCTTACTGCAGGCTTAATTTTGGGTCAGATCATCCTGCTGACCGAGCCAGGAATGCAAAGGAAGCACAGGGGAACCAGGATGCCCTTTCAGACAACAGCCCAAAAGGAGAACAGTTTAAATGTCTGTGAAACCACAACCCTGGAGGTTTTGCTTTCTTGCAATGTCAGGTTTACCTAAAGGCTTAAAGGCAGTGCACTGAGCCTTACAGCCTGCTGCTTACCACCTCCAAAAATAGGCGTGATTCCGGGAGCCTGGACCACAGGACCATGGTATTTATGCTTAATTTCACAACTATTCTTAAAGTGCTGCTGAGTCCTGGCAGAAGATACTTCACGCTCCCTGTGAGCGAAGACACGCTGTTCACACCTCACATTCCCTTTGATCGCGTCTATTTAAATGGATTTGGCTTTTCAGTATTTCACACACCGTTACCTTTACTGGTGCCACGTATAAGGTAACCTAATTGCTATGTGGGCTGCTGCGGATCAGTTTTCCAGACCTTCCAACCCCGATGGAAGCTTTGTTACAGAAATCTGACATGCTCAGGTGCTGCAAGGAGAATGCAAGATGGGCTGCCAGAACCTGCGCCCAGCAAACAGCAGTTAGAACCCAAGGGGAGAGTTTTCTGTGATTGAACAGTTGCATCTCATGCAGCCCAGAAAGCTCCAGTGCAGCCGTCCCTCCTCACAGCAGCTTGGGAAGGATGACAAGGGATCAGGCTGTCAGCTCAAGGAGGTGTGAGGGAGAGATAAGAGAGGGCACAGAGCACCAGAGAGGCCATGGCTGCTCAGGAAAGGCACACGAGGGAGAGGGCTGTTGCACAAGAAAAGCCTCAAGCACAGCTGAGCAAAGCCACAGCTGGTATTGAAGGAGTTAAAGTGCAGGAATCACAGCAAACTGCACCAGTGGGTGTGAGGGACTGCAGGGCCTGACCTGGCTCGCTGCAATCCGCCTGTCCCAGGGGTGCCAGGAGGTCAAAACTCAGGAAAAATCCCACCACGGGGGAGCAGGGCTCAGCACAGCACGGGGAAAACAGCACTGTGATTCACCCACAAGGAAACTGCCCTTGAAACTTGCAGCATCACTATGTAGAGCAAAACTGGAGCCCTTGTTCCCTCTTTACAAAGAAGTTTATTGGACTTCAGTGTCCAGGGAGGTAACTTCTGTACTGAGGTGCTTTAGGTACCCCTGATGCACCCAAAATGGTCTCTTAAGGCCCATGGAGGCTGCTCAGCACCTCCTGGAGTCCCTTGGAGTGCCTTGCTGATATATCCATAAAACAAATCACCCTGGGTGAGTCTCCAGTTAATAACTTACCCTCACACCCAGCTTCCCAAAGCTTCCTGCACACAGATCAGCTTTGTTACCTAGGATCACCGCTGTGCCTGGCTGAGAAAAATCTAATCCAATTTCTTTCTTCTTTAGGAATAAAACATCAAGCACGGGCAGTCAGTCAGATACAGCAGCAATGGGGAAGCAGTGGCAGCACAGCTGTGTTATCACTGCCAGCAAACCCGTGGCTGAGGCAGCAACGGTGATGGGGGAGTTCCAGCGCTGGCATGGGCTCGGAGGAGTGGTTCAAGACACACAGCCTCTTTTGGAGAACTCATTATTTAGTTTTATGGCCATGGAAAACCCCAAAATGTGTAAACTATAAGATCACGACTTTGTATGCAGGTATTCACGACTACAAAGACACTCCTACAAGGTTCCCATGTCCAAAGGTGAGAGCAGGGGCATTCTGACAGCCTTATAAATCCATACACTGGAAGAAATATCATATTAACCCTACATTGCTGCAGCCTGAAGCAGCCCCAGCAGAGCCACCCACTGCTCTGCACCACCTCCCTGGCATGGAGGGTTTTGCCAAGGTACATATCCTTGTGCACCACCCAGAAGTGGCTAAGCCACTTTAAAAGCCACAGTGGGGTCAGGATGCCAAAGAGCATTGCCTCAGCACTGCTGTGCCCTAGCAATGTCCCCTCTTGGGACCAAAACACACCCTCTGCCAAACCAGCTCCAGTACTCGGCAGCTCCGGCAGCCTGGCCAGGGCACACACTGCAGCCAGCTCCCTGGGCATGTTCTGTGGAGGACAAGCCCAGGAACTCTGCGTGTGTGTTTGAGATCACATTTCAGAGAGGTGATGTTTCTAAAACCCTTCCCCAGCACAGATTTGGAAGGTGTTGGACAAGCAGCCGTCCAAGCACCCAGGAACAGGCAGGACGTGAGAGCTAAACCAGCCCTGCACACCTGACAAATAAATTCTTTAACATTAGACAGGAGACTATAAAATGGAGCTATAAGCACATATCACTGCACATGAAGGAAAATGCATTCTGCTGTTGATGCCCATAACTTCCCTGCTGAGAGTAATGGATACCAACAAAAGAAAAGACATCCAAGAGTGCCAAAACGTGCACCTGATTTTTTTTTTCCTAAGCTTGTGTTGGGCATACTACTTGAAATACAGAATGGCTGAATTCTATTTTCTGCCCAACCCTCAAGCCAACATAAAATGCCCATGTTTTAATAGTATCATTAAACATTAGGATAAATTACCAGGGTTATAATGAATTCTCAGAAAAAATATTGTGTCTTCAGAGCTATGTTCCAGTTATACACCAAGATGTATTTCAGATTAAATAAAAAAGTAACTCCTGTGATGGGTAGCAGATAAGAAGCCAGACTAAATAATGCTGGAGGTCCTTCCCACCTCTGAAATAAAAAACCCCATATGTGTTATTTATGATCAGTGTACTACAGGGCCTGGCTGATCCTCCGGAGCTGAAAAGGAAGAGCTGGACGATCTTCCAAAGGAGAAGGGAGAGGAAAAAAGCCAGCTAAGTTTCCCAGCCAGGGAAACAATTTATGGATAGGAGTATTTTCTTCAACTTCTTCAGCAAGGAGACCGTGCACACTTATCTTGCTTTTCAAAGGACATCTTGTGCGTATGAGCAAATTTGTCCGGCCCGTTCTGGCTCCGGCCGCGGCAGCATGTTTAGTACACTATTTCCAGATGTGCTTCTCTCCCCGTCAGTCCGGCTGCTGCCTCGAGCCAAGACAGTTATATAAGCTGCAAAGCTTAATTGGATTATTTAGCCCAAATCTTTGGCCGAGAGGCAGCGGGGCTGGAGAACCGGACAGGCAGCCTGGAGAGGAGCTGCACCCCCGCCGGCTTGGGGGGGAAAGGGAGGAGCAGAACCCAGCGAGCAAAGAGCTCATAAAGCAAGACTGGCCTCCCTGTCTGCCTCCAATTTCTCACACCTCCTGTCCCTTTTACAGAGGGGGCAGTCGTTGGTATTTTATTAGAACCATGTTTTCCTACTATAACAACAATTAAAAAGGAATGCAAGAAGCATTTAGAAGACATGAGCATTTCCTCTCTGCACTAACAAACATTTCTTGACTGTGCAGCTCCACAACGTGGAATAATACATTTAGCAACCTTGTTTTCCCACAATAATATTTTTTCCCCAAATTTTGGCTGTTGTGGTGGCTTATTTTCCATTTAAGGGCATAATCCTGCTTGTGGGATAGCCCATCCCAGCGGAACTTCGCAGATGTAATTATTAGGGCAAAGTCCTAAAAAAGAAAGTGCTGCAACTATTCTTGGGAAGAAATCAGGAAAGAGAAGAGAAAGAAGCTGAAGTGTTTCCAAATGCTGTAGCTATCAAAGTGTGCCAGAGTTTACTCCTTTTATTTTTAATAAACTGGATAGTTAAGCCAGAAGTTAACATAAGTATATAAACTCACATTAATCTTTGAGCAGGTTGCCCGCTCCATTGCTTAAACAAAAAGTACATGCATGGTTTGCAGCCACTAAACCATTTTCATGGGGCCCTGGATGGACTTTGTATGGCTTTACTACAAATAAAAATAAAAAAAGCAGCCTGGCATCCTTCTCTGCCACTGCTGACAACATTCCCACCACTCTCCACCAGGCAAAGTGCCACGGATGAATTCAACAGATTAAACAACCAGAACAGTACAGCAGGGAGGGATGTGCTCAGTCCTGCTGGAAACAGCTCCACAAACACTGCAAATCACACACAGAGAGGCAGGATGCCTCTCATTGCTCCAGCTCTGGTCCCAGAAGCATCATACACACAAGAACCCCAAAATCCAGAGCATCACTGCTGGCATCCACACTGCAACTCCTGATGAATATTCCCATGAATGAGGAGCTGCAATTAACACGCTGCACAGAGTCACAGTAAACAGCAGCAGTGACCAAAAAGCTCTTTATGGAAGGGCTCTCTGCTACAATACCATGATTACTAGTTATGGAAATATTTCAAAACAAGGCAGACAAAGAGATTTCCGCAGGGCACAGCGAGCTATCTGATTTGTGCTGTGCTTGGACTTCGTAAATCAAAATCCAAGCGGCATTTACAGCACTCTATCTCTTCCTTAAACTTTATTTGTTTTTACTGCATGCATTTTGTGCCCTCAGTGAGCAGCAGCTAAAGCTCTGTGTGACTGATGGGAAGGAGAAAGTTGGCTCAGGCTGACCGGGCGAAGCAGGCTCACCCCCCCCTTCCCTGTTATCTGCATTAAGAGCTTCAACAAATTTGTGTAATACCCAGCATTATAGAAATGGATTTCCAACCAGAAGAGCAGTTGGCAGGATTAAACAAGTAGAAAAGCACATGCACATAAAAAAATCAGGAGGTCTGCACACGAGCTAATGGAGCAAACAGAAAATCACTGGGCATGGTCCCTGGGCTGGAGAACCACTTCCTTTACAACAGACGGTAACGTCTCATTACAGGAGAAACAAATACAATAAAGATGAATATTCCATCTTCCCCTGGCTACATTTTAAGTGTTAAGCCAATACAAATTCTCTGGTTATATTTCACAAAAATAGCTACTCAAAAAAACCCTGCTGGCAGCGCAGCGGAGCAAATTTCATTTCAAAGATAAATCCTGCATTTTTCGTAGGCAGATGTGAAAATATATCAGACTTTATCATAACAGCCCCTCCCAGGAGCCCAAGAAGCCACAGAGTAAATCTGCAACAACAAAGTTGCTTCTTTTCCCTCCTTAACTCAACACAGACAGAATCAGGGGCAAACCAACAGTTACTTGATGTGGTAAAACAGAGGCCACACGCTCTCCCAGCCCCACGGTGCCCTGCAAAGCCAGCACGGAACCCACCCGGCGCTTGGGACCACCAGTAAAACACTTGGCCGGCGGAGCTGTGTGGATGCTGTAATTACTGCCGTCACAAAATGACCATTCAGCTCCCCTCCTGCACCGAGGCAAGACCGTACCAACCAACCCTCAGCAAACAAGTGTGGCCTTGTCGGGGTGTCGGGGCACGCAGGCGCCTGACACCGGCCAGCGCCTGCCGGGACAAGGCTGCTGGCAATCTCAGCAACGCTGCCAAGCGCTGAGCTGGAGCAGGGCATCGTGGCATCGCTATTTCTGGCTGATAAAAGGGCAAAAAAATCGAGCTACCTCCACAGTTTAGTGAAAACTCCTACAAAGCTGACACGTGAAATGATCTTAAAGCCGCTCGCTGGTCGGCGCAGGATTGTAAATCTGGATCAACACCACCTTCCCTCTCGCTGCAAGAACACTGCACTGAAGGGTGATTATCCACCTCCTAGCAGGATGGGGCAGGGAGCATCTTTAATCAATTAAATCCCAGCTCAGTGTGAGCGAGCCAATCTCTGCAAAGAACATCCCAAGGCTGCTCCCACAAAGCAAATGAAATTGCCTGTAGAAGGTGTTGAGAATGGAGGGCAGAGAGACATGCACCCTTATCCAGGAGTGTGCTGGATGCTTAATCATTAAAACCTGTGGTTCCATACAGGTCTGCATCTGCAGTTCTCACCTGCTCCCATGGGAGGGGATGGATTAGGGCATGGGAGCTGGAATTGCCCCAGGCAGTGCTAGCAACAGGGATCTGAACGTGACTTCCAGTCTTGTGCCTCTTGCAATCTCAAGATCTTTTTGGATTCAAAATACCTTTAATTATGACTAAATAGTTAATTATGACTAGCAATTTTAGCTTTAATGAAACTATGAAGTACACAATCACTTTTAACTCAATAACTCGGAAAAAATAAACCACAAAACATCTATAAAAAAGAAATCCGGTCTGCTTGGCAAAGCTTTCCTGCTGCCTAAACCAGGATCAGCGATTACCTGAAGTGCAACAGAGCTGTGCAAGAGTGGCAGCTCCTCAAAACTGTAGTTTTGGCCAAACTGACTACAAACTGGAAATCCTGCTGGCCTAAAGTCCCCTGGATTCAAGCACTGGAAGCAAACCTGCACCAAGAAGCAGCTGTTTCCATGGACTGTAGATTGGAAGAGGAGCTTAAGCTTTTGAGATTGCTTATTTTTCTTAAGGTTGGTTTACATATATTTATTCCTTCTATAATCTCCCCTTGCCTTGCATCTCAACTTTGAATTATTTATCATCAGGTATCACATTCAATTGCATACTTTATGAGGTGCAAACCAAATGATTAGTCATTCCATATTAGACTTTCCCAAACCATCTGTGCCGGGCTCTGCAGCAGTTTGGTTTTGGTTTTCTTTAATACTTGGAGGGGAAATAAAAGTTCAAGGGGAGGATACTGGATTAATTTGAAACATAGTGTAAAATAATCGACGTTTGTGGACAGCAAAGCTCCTCCAGGAAGGTGCAGATGATCATCTTCAGTGCAATTTAACCAGTGATAAAAATTGCAAGCAGCATTATTTCAAAGACCTCTGATTATTGATTAGAAACAAAGTCCTTCTCTTCCTGCTCCCTCCTTGAGTGGTGCTGATTGCACACAATAGAGAGCTACCACTTAAAGAGGCAATTAAGTCAACTTCTGAAAGGTAATTGAATAGCTGGAATTCTTAGTGCACTATTGTACTGCATTATCTTGATTGCAATAAGGAAAAACAAAGCAGCCAGAGCAACAAAAATTAGAGAATGAGGCTCTGGCCATAGGTAGGAATACTGAAATGGATGGGCCCATTAGTGCTGCCCCCCCTCCATTATTTTCTTTCTGTGGTTACTTCTAACTCTTGCTAGAAGTCTGAGGGCACAAAAAACTTGGTCTTGTTTATTTCCTGCATTGGCAGGACTTTATGAGGGATGGGCTGAGCTGCTGACCAGGCACAGAGAATGTTGCTGGCTACAGCCCCCACAACACATCCCACCCCTGGGGGGGAACCCAACATCTGGGCATCCTGTACACAACCAAAAGCTTTGGTTAAAGAAATTCTTCTGGCTTGGGCTATGAAGATAACACTGTACAGATTCACCCACGCCTGACAGAGCCATCAAGTGATCTCTTTTGCCCTCCTGGCTCCCTTCAAAATACCCAGAGGACTTCAGACCACCTCTGGGGTTTCCATACCATGGCCTAACTGGGCGCAAGTGAGACTAAGAGTTTGAAAGCTGTTGGGAAAACGGACATTGTTATAGTCTCTTAGAAAAAACAAGCTTAAAAAAAACCCAGTTACTGTAAGCCTGCCAGCACTCAGAATTTATATAAAATAACTCGTTTAAATTCAGTAAAAAAATGCATCACAATCTGAGAGAAGAATCCTCGGAACTTGAAGGCACTATCTGTACGTGGTCAAAATTCACCATCAATTTTTGAGCAATTACTCAAAGTACTCACAGCACTCATGCTATAAAGCATTTACACAGACACATAAAATAAAAGCTTTTTCCAAAGCAGGAAAAGAGGCGCCACAAAACATAAAAATCCCCCTCATTCTTCTGCGCCGACAGCAGCCTGTGGTGTGACCTTCCACCCCTGCCCCCTGGCCCTGGGTTTCCACGGCAGCACAATCAATCCACCCAACCTCTGAGCACACTAATGGCCAACTGCTGCTCTCCTCCAGCAGCTTTGGCACCAGCTGCCTCCCCACACATGTATTTTGTCTGGCACTGGAGCCTTGCTGAAGAACACAGGGCTGAGCAGGGTGAGATGCTGCAGAGAGGATGCTCTGTCTGCCCTCCTGGCACACCTTGAGGTTCCTGCCCCGAGTCCCACAGACTTCCCAGCCCAGAACAAGCATAGATCTCCTAGAAAAACCCAATAAATACCATTCTTCCAGTAACAAATATGCCAGCAGAGAAATGCAAACCCATCCTTCTGTAGACATGGCTTTTGTGTTTGAGGGGCTGCAGGAGGGATGCTCAGAGGGTGCATGCAAAGGGATCTATGCACCCAGCAGGTTGGGAACTTCTCCTGTGCCCTGATTTCCCACCTGTGAAATGGGCTGAATGACACCCAGCCAGCCTGGTAGAGGGCTTTGCTTTTCATCAGTCCACTTCCCTAAGAGTAAAGGTGACTCCTACTCTTACCTACTCCACCCTCACCCTACTGCTGTGGGGCCTCAGGAGCCCTCATTCTGAACAGAGACATCCATTCATCCACTGGGAATCTGGGAGTACCACATAAACAACCTCTGAAACACACCTGGTACCCTCGTTGGGCACTGTGCACCATAAGTATGACTTCAGCACACAGCGAGTCCTGCCCAAACTTCTGCCTCATTCATTTTTGTCAGTCTCTCCTCAGTTTACTTTGCAATTATCTCTGCAATTCCCACTGAAAGACAGGACACGATTTAAGGAACTTGAGCAATTTTTCAAACTTGAATGGTCTCTACCCAAAGGAGGCCAGAAGGAAGCTCATGCACTCAAACACATCCCCGAGAGTCTCAGTCCTCAGACAATACATTGTGAAGTGGGAGCTTTAGTTTTTCTTCATTAGCAGACTGAAAGCCCATCAAATACAGTAGGGGACCAGCCTCTCCCTGGCCATTCTCTACTTGAGACTTGTTCTGTCTTTTCAAAAGCTCCTTTCAGTTACACAATCGAAAAATTCTTTAAGGACTATATCTAGAAGAGCTCTAAAAATTGTTTGTACTTTCTCTGAGCGCTCACATCTACTTATTGGATGGAGGAGCCAAGAGGAGAGAACAAATATTTCATGGAGCAGCCACTGCACATAAATATTGCCCCTGACACAGATGTGCTGTGAATACAGCTGCAGCCCCACATCAATTACACTCCAGAAGCTACATTTGTAGAAGTCAAATAAATAAATGTAAGCTTGAAATAAAAAAATTACTTAAATTTCTAGCAAGTCGCTTCACCTTACAACCATTCTTTCCTGTGACACGTTGTGCTGGTTCCTATTCTAATAACACATTCATGTACCTGCACAGGTACAAGGGATGTATACAAATCACATCCTGCAAAACAACTGTTGGCAAAGAGCAGGATTTGAGTATTCATTACTCACTGCTCAACAGTTACATACATTTTAATTCTGACCTCAAAACATAATTTGGACCATGGCAGATGTTTCCTACAGCTCAGGCTGCCTTTGGATGAGAGTTAATTCAGTTTGAACATGGCAGCAATGAAGAAAGGGATTTAAACATTTTCTGCTCATTCTCCAAGCTTAATGCTGCAGAGGTAAAAATGAGGGAGGACTAAACTGAATGGCTGAATTTGCCTCTCTCAGCCTCAGCTCTGGATCCAGACCAGCCGGGTGAGGCTGCGCCTCCCTGTCACCTCTGTGACATCAGCCTGTGTCAAAAAGAAATTAAATTATTTTAATGAGGTTCCGCTGAATGCACACTGGTGGAACCAAGAGAAGAATAACGTCTAGTTTTAAGCTGCCTAATTTTCATCAGAAGAAGGGGACATACTCCTCTGCAAAACTCTTCCTGCTCTCCCCTTGTTACCCTGAGCAGCTCCCTCCCGCTATTTGACATTAATAAGTAGACCATTACTTCACCAGTCGCACTTAAAATCTTCTGTAAGGTAAGATCCAATTGCAGTTTTACATCCGCATAGTTGCCCACACTGAAGGGCCCTGAAATGCTCTTAACGAGTTGTGTGCACAGGGATGGGCTCTTCACACATCAGCGGAACAGGCTTGGGAAGCGACAGCTGCTTCCACAGTGCACAGGCAGTGGAGCAGTTTAAGGGGAAGAGAAATGGTATAAATAATTGAAATCACAGCAAGAAATGTAGGCAGAGCAGAGGGAAGGAGGGCAGCTCCAAAGAAGCTAGCAGCAGGAGAAGAGATAAGGACTTCTCCTGGAAGCCAAACTAAACATGAGAGCGTGCACAACATCCACACCTTCTCGCTGGTGTGCTACGCCACACACCAGCAGACTAGAGGATTTATTGACCTTTTCTGCATTGGCTGGCAGTGATCTGAATTCTACCCATCTACACACCTACAGGCTCTCTCTTGTCAACATCTTCCCTTTCCTCCTCTCCTGAAGTGCGATGCAAATGACCCCCGTGTATGTCCCAGCACCGCACTGACCTTGGCAACCAAACAATGCTGATGAGTCAATGTGGATTTCAAATTCTGCCACTGACAAACCACCTCACCCACAGGGACCCGCTCCACCTGGCCCACCCTTTCATGGCAAAGCTCTCTGGAAGGGTTCCCAGCGCATTCAGGGCACACTAGAGAGGATCCTGGTCTCAGCTGGGGCCTCTGAGCACCATGAGGTCACCATCAGGGGTACCTGCAGAAATGGCCACCTTTGGTTTGCAGAACAGCTACCCAGCACTCCGGAACAACAGACAAGCGCTGAAAGTTTCAATCCCAGGAATAAAACACCTCCTTTGATGACCACAGCTGCTACAAAGGTCTAAAGGCTGTAATTTTGCTTGACCTTTAACTATTACAGCAATACTCCTTGACCTGCATTTTAGAAGCTATGACAGCACAACCCAGGCTAAGCGATCTGCCAGTGTCTTGACAGATTTCCAAAGAGACATGAAATATCTGCCTTTCTGTGTGTGTGCATCGTGCAAGTCACTTGAGAGCTGTGCAGACATCCGGAAAAAAAACACAGTTTCTCTCTGGGTAGCACTCACCCAAGCAGGAGATGGCAGGAGATCATTTATAATGCTCTGTGGAGGTAATACTTGGCATAACAGCTCCAGGAACTGCTCCATCACAACACCAGGTTGAAGGGAGGACACTTCAATTAGCAACTCAGCTAACCAGACACCTTTAACGGAGCAAGTAATGAGATTTCTTAATGAGTGGTTCATCTGAAGGGTGTGCAGTGATACCAAGACCCAGGTGAAAATGCCCATCAAGATCTCTGTGCAAGTCACCAGTGTGTAGGATGGATATCTTATCTTAAACAGCAATCAATTGATTTGGAGGAATCAGCTGTTGAACCCTGCCAAACTCCTCTTGCAGAATGTCAGTATTTTTAGGCAAAAGCCTGCACCAGGCACCACTGTTAAAGTTCAGCCCTGCTCCTAGAGCCACAGGGCACACAGCTGTGATCAGAAGGTGAAGAAACCTTGATACTGATTCTTCTGTGTGAGCATTTCAATTTAAGAGTTGCTGTACAAGAAGCATGTCACCAAAACAAAAAATGACCACATTTTAAAAACACAATTTGTTTCCTAAAGAGCCTTCCAGAGGTTGCAAGGATCCCACGTATCCTGTTCTCTACACATAGCCCTGTTTAGCAAGTGCCTTACTGGGGTGTGCCCAGCCGCACACCACACCCTTGTGCAGCCTACCTGTCCCAAATCCAAGCCTGGTATGGAAAGGCTGAGCTTCATGTGCCTCTAAGCCTCATGTCCCTCCAGTTGAGACAAGCAGGTGACAGCTCACAGTGGTGTGAACAGCAGTTCTGGTGTCAAGAGCAAGTTACAGTTCACAGCAAAAAGAGACACACCAACCCCTTGGATTTCAGCACAAAACTGGCCCTTGTAACCTCTCTCTGCCACATGAGGGAGACTGGAAATCCAAGTCCACCTTGCACAGGACAGAATTTCTTCTTTGACTTCTCACTAAGAACAAGGAAGCCCTTCTGTACTTCTAAAGACAACTGAGCCCTAACAAGGCTGCCATGGCAGCAAGTAAAGATGGGAACCTTGTGGTTTCAGAGGGTCTGCAACTGAGAACCTGCATTTGGGCACTCTCCAAATTCATGATGGGACTCTTTCCCTGACAAAAGAGCCATGAACAGCATGTGTCTTCTGGAGTGCAAAGGAATGGTGCCAACTGCCAATCCTCCTCTTCCAGCTGGAGGACAGCTTGTGGGCAGGATCTTCAGTTGAGAGTCTCCAGATTGCTCCCACTGTGGGACACACAGCCTGGCTCACCAAAAGATGCTGTAGCCAGCTCAGACATGCCTCAGTTCACTTGGGGAACACTTGATGTGAGGCTGGAGAGAAATGGCTCTCTTACAGCTGGAAAATGCAGTTGCCTGAGCTGCTGGGGGATAACTAACAATTAGCCACTTCCTAGAGGTGCTTTTCTGTCACCCACATTCTTAGAGGCGCGTTTGTGTCACCCTTTCCTCTGACCATGAGGTCTCAGGGAACAGAGTTTCTGTAACACAAAGCTTTGAACACTGTTAACTGAGCCAACCCCATCCAAATGTCACGGTCTCAGTCACTACAAAACTGTTCCTTTCTCTTTCTGCCATCCTCCATTCCATCCATGGGGTGTTCATTAGATTCAAATACAAAGATCCTACAACAGGAGCCTCATTAGCTGGCTGTACAACTGGATTTGTTTTGCAGCACAGCGTCATCCCCCACACTGCAAGGCAGAGCTCTTGATGGGGGAAAAAAATGGATCAATTTAAAAAATATCTTGCACACCTAAATGTTACATGCAGCTCTTCTGTCGGACTTAAAACAACAGCACTACCAGCTGTAAAATGGGGAAAAAAAACCCCAGGAAGTCTCTCAAAACAGCAGACCAAATGAAAGGAGAAAAAGATGAAGGAGGTTTCAAATCTGCCCTGGAGAGAATGTGTGTCACAGCTTTAACCTGCTGCGGGGAGGGGGGAAAAAAGGAAACAGGGCAGCAGAGACCAGAAATCAGATTCATTATGACCAACCAGGTAGATAAAAGATAGATGATCACCAAGAGAGGACGGCTGTGTTGGAATCAGCCGGCTTCTGAAAATGTCTAGTCAGCTGTAGCTGATTTGATACACATGAAATTGGTGTCCGCACAAGAGTATTCTCCTGAAAGGATGGGATTTAATGCATCCAGATAATTATCTAGATCCTTCTTTATCCCATTAGTGGTTTTCATTCGCATCCTGGAACACCATAAGAGGATTGTTCAAGAATTATTTGCCATCGGCTGTTTCAATCCCGATTGGAATTATCTTTATACCTCAGTATGAAGAAAAGAGATTACATCCCTGACAGGGCTTGCTGGAATGCCCTCTTTTCTGAAGCTCCCTTTATCATTCTTGTTCTATAAGATAATGAAAAGAATCAGAAAGTAATTGCCATGGACATGATTTTGCCCTCTCCTCCTCTTCCTTCCCCACACATGTGTTTTGGGAGGAGGAGGAGACGCTCTTCCCACCGCATCCCCTGCAGGAGATGCATCACTGCACCTGCAGAGAGATGAAGCTCAGCGAGACTTACTCATCAAATTACCCAGGACAGGATCCAAAAACGCTCCCAGCTTCCTTTCGCACCACGATCCACTAATAAAAGAACAAGGATGAAACTGTTAAAACCAATTAAATGTATCACTTGATGCATGAGCAGGAAGTGGGATTCACTGCACTGGAGATCCCAGGGGCGTATGCCAAACGTCGCCTCTCGTGCTCTCCAGCAATGTCTGCCACTGTGCAAGCTCCGGTGGAGATCAGGCCAACGTCACTCAAACAGCCACCACAACCCCCCTTGCTTCGAGGCCTAAAATAACAAGAAGACATAATTCCCCTCCCAGCCACTCTAACTGCCTGCCAGGTTTTGTATTAATGGAAGAATTACATCTCCATGCAGGTATGGCAAGGATACACCTCATGGGCAGCCGTGACTCTGACCAGCAGTGAGGAAAGGTACCTGGATACCACAACAACCATCCCTCCTCCTTAAGGAGCAGGAAGGAGGCAGGTATTCAGACCCGACATGAATAGGAATGCACGTATTTTTTAAAGAATCGTGCTTTATGGCTGTGTAATGAGATCTGTAGGAGAGGTATCTCTATAAACAAGTTATTAAAAGGGGGAGGAGGGACACAATAATAGCAGGTGCCAATTACTCAGCTCCCAGCAGAGACTTTTCAATTTCTCACCTTCCCCCAAAGCAAGATGTGCCTCTGTATGGCACCACATTCACTTGCAAGTGTGAGACCCTTTGGAGTGTGGCATCTCTCCTCCCAGGCAGAGCTCCACTGCCACCAGAGCAGGGCCGCCCCTCGCCCCACCAGCCCTGGGACCAGCACACCATGAAATTAATTTGGAAACTGAATACAACCATATTTTTATTTGACTTCAGAAACCGTCTGCTCCTCCCATCAAGAGGAACAGCGAATTTGTGAGCTGACTGCAACAGCCAGGTTTGCATCTCTGCAACTATCTGCTTAGTTCTGGGAACAAAACACCAGTAATGATTTTGTTATTTTGAGATGGTGGCATCGTTTCAGACAGTAAATGTCCACCCTGAAGCTGTCAGAGGGACCCCATCCTTTAAAGCAAGCACGCCAAGGTAATGATTAATATTACAAAAGTAATTTGAGCCTCTAAAATCATTGTTTTCAAAATCAGCCAATAATTACCAAGGCCTTCAGCAATCAATACCCAAGATAAATAGAAGATTAAATTGCAAAAGAAACAGAAGAAAGTACTTAATATTTGCCAAACACATGCCAAAAACACTTTTTCATGGTAACCAAATACTTCCAGTAAATAGATATTTTAGCTCACTGGAGAGGCACTTTCAGAAAGTAATAAATTAATCCAATAAAACAGACAGACTGGGTGGAACCAGACATTAACGAAACACAAACTGATCTATACAGAGCCAACCCACAATCCACGTCCTAATTATGCTCATCCACCACTCTGAGTACTTACCTCCCCCACCCAGGTCAGCTCTTTAGCTCGGGAAAAATACATGTTTCATGTGGATTCGCTGGCACGACAAAGTGGAGAATTTCAGCCATCAAATGACAAGGCTTGTGCTCAGCCAGAATTTGCATTTCCAGTTTTTTTCCTAAATACTTCTCACTCCTCAAAGTTAGCAAATTAATCTCCTTTTAAACACAATTTTCACTTTTCCTTCAGTTTAGCTGAAGCTCTATATGTGAAGTGCAGGATGAGCTCTTGCTGCCCATCAGCACCAGCCGCCCCACATGTGAAGCCTGTGGAAACATCCCCACGGCATATCCTCACTCTGGCATCAGGATGGTTTTTCCTGGGGGCTGTGCCTGGCCTCGCCACCACTCCAGGGACCCAGATGGACTCAGAAAAACCCCTGAAACTCGGTGCAAAGACCAGCACCATCTCCTCCCCAGGCAGCCTAAACTAGTTTCTACCCAAAATCATTGCTTGGTGTTAACAAAGCCACGCTATTAGGTAAGTATCTGGTAAAGTTCTTCAAAAAGTGGATAACTTGAACTGGTCAAAATTAAGAGAGGGAAGACATGGGAAGATCTCCATCCTGGTCATTTTTGACAACATCAAAGGAAGAAGAAAGGGAGGAAACAGCAGACAAAGAGAAAAGATATCAAAGCCAGCTCTAGAGAGTGCAATCAGAGATGGCATGAAAAAGGAATAGTTAAAATGTCAAAGGCAAGATCAAATAAAGGCAAAAGCTCACAGTCTGGGCACAGAGCAGAGGGAGGGGAGACCACCCCAACACTTCTGCCAGCATTAACTGAATAATTCATCTGACAGATACTTGTCTGTGGTTGAGTCAGAGAGCTCAACCACCATCAGATCCATCCATTCACCCGGCAAAGGACACAGACAAACAGTGCTCTTGTTTTACACAAGGGGACACACCTTGGGGACACTGCACAGCAGCTCTGCTCTCCTGACTGTCTGTGTTTTGGGGAGGAATAAAGAAATTCAGTTCTCCCTCAGAAATCTTCTCCAGCTTCTGTGTGAAGCTCTTGGTATTGGCAGGGCTGGCCTCACTACTACACTTTAACTAAACCACTACATGTTTTCACTATACAAAAAATACACACACAGATCTTTAAGGAGCTAATTTCTCAGGAATGGAAGCGTTTCTTTGATTATTTACAAGAGCTTCTAAAGGCTACATAACCTTTAGGTCTCCTCCCTAAGCCATGACATTCCTCAGAACACTGACAATACACAGAGGACTTACTGCCACGTAAGTACAAGCAGTGAGTGACAAAAAGAGTCTCCAGGCTGAACCTTCCAGAAAGCTCTTGGCATCACAGGGAGAGAAGAAAAACCTAAGTGCTCTAAGGCAGACCAGAAAATGTGTTCAGGATGGTTATTGATGAACAGGTATGGACCAGGCAGCAGCACTGACACAAGCCAACACCTTGCTCCTCCTACAGTTCAGCATCCATAACACTACCAACAACTCCTAAACCACCAGAGTGACAATTATAGCCACAAGTAAATGAACACTGCAATGCAACAAAACTCATCATGAACATAAAAGACAGGTGGAGATTAATTTTTTACCCAGAAGCTTCTTTAAAGCCTAATGATTTACATTTGAACGCTACTGCTGTCCACTTTAATATAAGCAGAAATTAAAACATCCTGCACAAGACATTTTCGTGTGCATGTCTAGTCACTTCAAAATACAGATTAACCTTTAGGTAAGCATTTATCCTGTATGTAGCACAGAAGGGATGGAATATTTAAATACTGGCAAGGCAGGGGCAGGCAGGAGAGGAGACAGAGTTACAGAGCCGTCTCTGTGCATCGGAGATGCATCCATGCTAATGCACTGATCCTGGAGACTCAAATGTGACTTGACACCGGGACAAAAACAGAAGGAGAATTGGCCAGTGACACAATTAATGCAGAAAGAGATTATTTAATACAGGAATCTGCCACTCCCAGACTTTCCTGCTTTGCAAGGGAAACCTGACATGAGCGCAAAAATAAACCCAAGAGGGGCACTGCTGAATAAAACCCCCCCTATGCTGCAATTCAAATGGAAAAGGCAGATTTTTTTTTTTCCCTCCATCAAAGACAACAATCCTCTGCCTGTATCCGGAAGCTGCTAAGCAGATACTTGATCAACCCTGCCTGAAAAGCCTCTCCTCATAACAATGCTAACCTGCCCGCCTCCGCTGAAGTTCTTTGATTATTTTAATACTTTCTACAATCCTTTAATTTGCCCAGTGAGTTCTGCCACCACAACAGCCCTCTTCACCCCCCTAATCTCCCAATCTCTTGATCTCTGTCTCATGAAAAAGAAAACTTGAACATTAGAATTGGCACAATAATGATATGGAAAATATTCACCTGGAACATTAAGCATCATCTCCAAGTATTTTTAGGCAGGTGGCTCAGCCTCAAGGGTTTCCTTCAAAGTCCTGGTGGCTGTGGATGCCTGTGCTGAGCGAGGCACCCCCAGCAGGGATATTTGTTTGTGTTTCTTTATACCACAAACAGAAAAATTGGTCCTTTGGTGACTCCTTTGGGTTTTGTGAACAGGGGGAACCATGGATAATCCAAGCCTACCTGCAGCAGCCTTGTCCATCTATTGCTAAAAAAATTTCTCCAGCACTTAGTGGCTTCAAGGCTTTCTGGAGATGACTGGCACCTTCACTTAAACTAGCCAGCTATAGATGTGTTTTACATTAAACACTAAGTGAATAATCAATGAACATGCAGGATATTAAGTACAAATCAATGATTTGTTTTAGATGAATCAAAGGGAATCGCAAATGAATTTTGTTCTGCAACAGAAGTAAACCAAGAGAAGCACTTGATGTAATTGGGGGTGTGTGTTAACCTCCTCTGACTGCTCCTCTCCTACATGCTGACACAGAAGCGTGGCAGTGTCCTCCAAAGCCCTGTGACAAGAGATGTCACTGTCCCCAGAGAGCAGATGGGAACTGAGGCATGAAACCAGCCAGTAGACTTTTCCAAGACTGGGAGGGACACAGCATAGCAAGGATACAACTCCAAGTTTATGCTGAAGAACACAGATTAGCAGAGAGCCCTTGTAACTTCAGCTCCATCACACAACCACAGCCCTTACTGTGGGAGCAGCAATGGGACACAGCAACTGCACACACCATACAGGTCAAGAGCCCTCTTTAAAGGCCTTTTAAAAACTGTAAATAAATAAAGAACAGATACACAGGTGACTCCAGACAATAAATGACTTATTTTGATAAATGCCTATCAACAGACTGCACAGTGCCCATCGCTCTTGGGATGAATTTGTTCAAGTCACAGGTGCGATAATTTTGCAAATGCTGCTGCATTCCAGCCACAATTTCACACAATGTCTGCTGAGCACCAGCCAGGCCACGTAAAGCCTCTCAGAAATGCTCCTGCACGTCTTTTTATTCACCACGCATTTAAATTACAGATTTCCAAACCCCATGGTTCCCTAGCCAGGTCCTTGCCTGCACCTTCTCAGCCCTCAAAAGCACTTGCTGGGTCTCTTGCTGGCATCTCTCCTCCTGGGAAACGCTTGCAGGGGTTGCCGTGAAGTGATCCCAGCTCAAACCAGGGCTTTCACTCATATCCATTTCGCTGCAGGCCATGCCCAAGACCTCAAAGAAACTACAAAAACCTGGAGTCAAGCTGGTGCAGGCAACAGAAATGAAAAAGCAGCGGGAACCCCACATGCCGCGGGACACGGCTCGCATTTAACGGTATCAAGCTTTGACTCTGCTGCTTCCAGAGCGGATTAGTGTTCATGGCTTTTATGCACTATAGAAGAAGACTTTGTAAACACACTCAGAGGAACATCCCTCCGGGACAAAGTTTGCTTCCCACAAAGGACACCCCCTTTGAGCAGAGCATCCTGCCGTGCACGGCACTGCACGAGCGGGATTTCCTTACGGAGACGCTGCCCGAGCCCTCCCGGCTGCACCAGAGCAACGTCCACGCTGCAGCCAGTGCCCCACAGCCAGCAAACCCAGCATCCTGCTCCTCACCACACTCACAAACCAAGGCAGAAAGCCTGTGCTCAGACCTGCACCAAGACACCCAGCCAGGACGCATGTGGTGAGTCCTTCAGGGAGCTGTGCACGCCTGTTCTGAAGCGCTTCCATAAGATCCACAGGAAAAACAGTTCCCACAAGGTGAGCACACAGTCACTAACCACCAAAATAGCACACAGTCACAACTGATCTCAGGGCTGTGAAGCCACCATGCAAACAGCAACCCCACTTTGCAGGCAAATCTACAGGTACAGAGCTGACTGCACTTGGGATTTTACAATGGAAGCCAGGAGCTGGTTGGCAGTGAGAGACCAGAAATCATTAAAAGTTCACAGAGAAAAAACTTTGCCAGGGGAAGCCTGCACAGGCAACATGGGTACAGAGCCTGCCCTGAGCTACACAGACATACTGAGGAGGTACATGCCAACCTCTACATGTAGCATTACCAATGGGCAGCATGCTAGGAGTCTCCTAAAAGGTTCAACACAAGAATTAAAAGTTCTTGTTCAACCAAAAATCAAAACCCAACACTTAAACCCCCAATAGCCTGCAGCATTTATGGCTCTGGCATAGGCTGCAAAGGACAAAGAGAAAGGCTGTATAAACAGCACATGGCTGGTCAAGATAAGAGCTAACATTATGGATGAGAACTGAATGGTTTTTACTACTGGAAATGAAAAAACCACAACAATTTAACTGGTAGGTTAAACTGTTTGCCTTCATGCCATCTGTACTTGTGACTCACCTACAGTCATGAAACCTTTTTGTTTTTACTGATCCCTCAGTAAGTCCTGTGTCCCCTGGAGTCCCCACATTGGGCACATTAACACCCGAACCTGCCCGCACCTTCCCCAAGGCCTGATCCTCCACAATTAAGCTCTACACGTCCAACACCTGACACCAGGTTACAAAAGAGCTTCCTGCACGGCAGCTCATGGTTTTGAGAAGTGAAGCCATATTTAAAACCTAAAATCAGCAAAGAGAGAATACCAGGCTTTGGCCAAGACACCCACCACCATGACGCACGGCACGTGGCCCACCTCCGAGCAGCCCGTGATGCTGGACACCGGCTGCCTGGGTGAGTGGCTGTGCTATTTGAGGCTGCCCTTCTCTTCCCACTCCAGCAGACTATTTCAAACCCCGTTTATAATTGGAAAGAGGCAGCATCTGTTTTTGCAGACCATGAGGTCAAAACTTTACTAATAACCACAGCACAGCAGAACACCATTAGCAGGTAAACAAGCCCCTGAGCTGGTCTCAGAAAAGCAGCTCTAGAGATGGTTTGCTCTGGTTTATTTTCTTCCAATTAATTGCTTCGTCCTCCCAACACAGAGTGGGAAGACAAGCAGATTCTGCAATGCCTTATGTTTTAATATCATATTATTCCCCACTGGGGGCAATGCGGACACCTTGCCAGACTTCCCCAGAACTCAACGACATCAGCAACTCAGGAGCACTGGGAATTGTCTCCAATCACTCACGGGGGATGACTGATGTTACAGAGGACTGGCAAACACAGAGCCCATCTTTGAAAAATACCAGTATGGGAATAAGGAGGCAGGAAAGTATAGAATAATCAGCTTAACTTCAGTTGAAGTGCTTAGAAGACAAGGAGAACTTGAGCAAGAGATAACCTCTGTTCATCAAGAACAAATCACATCAAATCTCTCTTATTTCTTTCTGTGACAGGGTGTCAGGACTTGCAGGAAGGGGAGAAGAAACAACGATTTCAGAGACCTCCGATAGTGTCTGATGGGACATCCCCATGACGTAGCCAGGGATGCAGGGACTGGCCTGAGCTGCCCAAAGGCAGGACCACCCTGCTGGGAAGACCACCTGTGAACGGGGCACTGCTCTTTGAGCACACACTGGGGGGGCTCTACTGGAGCACCTTCCAGTGGAACCCATCCCAGATGCAACACCAGCTAATGTTTTCATCCAGAACTTGGCTGATGGCAGAGAAAACAGGCTGATTGCCCTGGAAGGCTACACCAAGCTACGAGGGACTGCAAACATACAGGAGAACAAGATCAGAGTTCAAAACAATCCTAATAATTTAGAAGAAGCAGTCTGGAAAAAAAAAAAAAAAAGGACGTAGTTCAACAGGAACAAGCGTTAGGTAATGCAATTTGGTAAGAATAATCAACCAGGCAAACACAAGCAGGAAAACATCTGGAGAGCAATAGTTTGAAGGGTCGATGGGATAAAAAAAAAATAAACATGAGTCACCTATGGCAAAAGTGAAAAGCACACGCAGTGGGATGTATAAGCAGGATCATTGTCTATAAAAGATATGAAGTAACCCTTAGTCTTCTGAGCAAAAATACAGCAGCAACTTCAGCCCTTTATCCCAGGTTAAGCATCACTCCTCACCAAGGATGATGGTCCAGAAGAGAGTAACAAGAGCAACTCCAGACCAAGAATACATGACCTAAAAAAGAGTGATCAAAGGAACCAGTGTGGTTTAATCTGTATTAGTAACAGAAATGCTAGCAACTTCCAAATATCTACTGGCCCACTGCAAAGAAAGACAGAAGGAACTTTTCTGCCTGTTCCCAATAAATGGAAAAAAGAAGACCAATCCTGAAACGAAACTGAAAAAAAACCAAAACATTTTTGTACGAATCATAAGAAAAACCTAATATGAGGGCTGCTAAATGTCAAACAGATTGTCTGGGGAGCTTAGGAGTCCCTGTCATCGGAGGTTTTTACGAAGGAATACGACAAACATCTGTCAGGCAGGGGCTGGTTTTCAGCGATCCTGCGGAGGGCAGGAGATGGACTGAATGACCTCTCAAGGTCTTCTCCAGCTCTGTACTGAATAACCAACGGCCTGATACGTAAATGACCATAATAGCTGGAAACCTGCTGTGCTGACACAGCCGCCGTGCTGGCTGTGACCTGCTGCAGCCGTCGCCCTGTGCAGCTGACAATCTGTTGCTGCCAGAGGAAAACTCTCATCCCGGGGAGGGTCCTGCCGAGAAGGAGAGGGACAGTGGTACCCGGGGTTGTTATTTTGGCACCTGCATGAGCCACAGGGAAGAGCTGCTTGTTAAAAAACAAAAGTGTGCCAAAGGACAACACAGCCCAGACAGCACAGACTGTCTAGTGCCTAGTGGGGTTGGCCACCCTGCTTCTGAAAGCAGGAGGGGCTGCTCGGAGCCCACACAGCACTGCACGCTGCTTTTGCTTTATTTATGAGAGGAAGCTGCAAGCAAAGCCACTGTTCAGTGGTAACCACAGGGCAGTTCTCAGAGCACTCCTCTGCCCCTGCACAACTACTGTAGTCTCGCACTTCTGTCTGAAAGCACCACACAACAGCAACAACTGGGTATGCAAATATTTTGGTCAGTTAAAAATATCACCAGCAGAAGCAAACCAATCCACTGGTACCAAGGCAGCATCCCTGCATTGCAAACACCCATCACACAAACCTCTGCAGGAGGCAGCTCTGGTGGCATTTAAACCACCTTAGCAGCACAACAGGGGAGCCTTCAGTGATGGATGAGGCAGAGGAGTTCAAGCAGCCACCTGTCAGACACCCGCAGCTGCCAGGACAAAATGGCACATCCCAGGCACTCCTGGCCTGCTGCCAGGGAAGGGGCTGGATGGGCTCATGCCATCCTGCCCATCAGAGCCAAAAAACCTTCCTCCAGAGCTGCCCCAGCCCCGATGCTGGCATTGCACTACACAGAAGCTGCACCTTGTGATGGTGCACGGTGTGCCACAGGATTGCAAATCCACCAAGTCACAACTTATGCTCAGCAAAAGCTGTTTTTCACCTGTAGCAGGGAGAGATGCTCATATAGCACATGGGAGGAGAGAGTCAAGGGCTGGTTGGTCAGACCACATATCTTTGATGACCTCTAAAAGAGAAGGAACTGGAAGAGCTGAGCAACTACCACAGGCGTAGGAGGTTACACACTCATACACAGTACAGAGACACAATTCAGAAGCAACTGTCAGAATTGTCCTCCAGGCCAGAATAAGTCCAGTGCACTGCTTGAGTGAGAGACTGCGTGGAGAAAAGCAACTATTGTGTTGTCAGGAAAAACCAGCAGCACGAATCTCTGCAACACCTGCACAGGATTCTTCCACAGCCTCGGCGGGACAGGGCCCTGCACCTCTGCTCTGCAGCTGCCTACTCAGTGCAAAGCCAGCACCAGTATTTGTGTGCTGAAGCCACAGCCCTCACACCTGTCCCACATCCACTGAAGTTACTGGCCTCAGCATCGAGCCACAAGAGACGCATGCAGGGAAGGCAGAGATGCTCAGGTCTCCCCTCACCAGTTTGTCCGAAAAAAATCCCAGCATTTGAGAGCTCCCCCCAGTTGCTGGCACTACCACACTTTCAGACAGATTTAACCCACCTGGCTCCCATTGGCCATGAAGGTTTTGGCCATAAACATGGGCCATAAACAAAGAAGCACATCACCAAAGCCAAACCAAGCGCACCCCGACCCGGAAAACAGCCCGCCCACCACCCCACAGCCCCCCGACCCTCCGTGGGCACCCCT